>JAEBUS010000067.1:0-182596 GCA_023014475.1 Amanita pallidorosea
AAGAGAGATGTCGCGACAATGTATCACCTGTCTACTATCCGCGCAAAAGAAGAAATACAAGCCCGTCGCTAAGAAAGTAAACCCGTCATTAGTCAATTTACCAAAGGAATTTAGAATCATTCGCGAAATCAAGGGCAGCCCACTCGCTGATCTACCGAGCTAGTACGACGCGACCGCGATTTACCGCCGCATGGGCGATACACAGAAGAACGAAAGAGAACACTGAGCAAGAACACGGAAGCGAATTTTCTATGGCCCGAGAAAACGAAACTAATGCACGATTTTATGGTAAAGCATGAACAGGCGTTCACTTGGGACGACAGCGAGCGAGGAAAATTCAAGACGGAGTTCTTCCGCCGGTGGATATTCCGAGGTTCCGCATATGCCTTGGGTACAGCGCAATATTCCGATTCCGCCGGGTTTTATACGACCAAATTTGCGACATTATCCGAACCAAGATCGACGCCGGAGTTTACGAGCCTCGATTTCCTCGTACGGTCCCGTTGGTTTTGCGTACTGAAGAAGACCGCAAACTGCGGCTTGTGCATTCGCTGGAACCTCTCAATGCAGTCACAATCCGACACTCGGGAGTCACGCCTATTCCGGAACACTTGGAAGAGAATTTCGCAGGCCGCGCATGCGGCGCAATGTTGGATCTTTTCGTCGGATACAATGAGCGACCGCTAGCCGAGGATTCACGGGACTTAACAACCTTCCAAACGCCTTCGGAGCCATGCGCTAACTACATTGCCTATGGGATGGACGATTCGGTCCCGATCTTCCACGACGACGTCACCTGCATCCTGCAGCCGGAAATACCGGACCTCACCATTCCGTACATCGACGACATAACCGGTCAAAGGCCCACCTACACGATACGAACGGGACGACGACACATACGAGACAATACCGGACAATCCGGGAATCCGACGTTTCGTATGGGAGCATTTCCAAGGTCTCAACCGAGTCGTTCAGCGTATGAAGTATGTCCGGCGGTACTTTCTCCGGAAAGAAGCTAGTGTTATGCACGCCCTCGATCACCGTTGTAGGATATCTATGTACGTACGAAGGTCGCAAACCGGAAAAAGAACTACTCACCGCATCAAGAATTGGGCCCCGTGCACATCACTATCCGAAGTCCACGCATTCTGGGAACCGTAGGGGTGGGCACGCATTTTCATCAAGAACTTCGCCCGCAAAGCAAGTCATTGGTAGCATGACTAGGAGGACGTTCCGTTCACGTCTTCGGAGCCGAGGAAATAGCCGTGCAAGAAACTCTAAGCAAGCACTCATAACTTCGCCCGCGCTGCGGCCCATCAACTACAAATCCAACGCACCCAGTTATCTTAGCCGTGGACACGTCATGGATCGCAGTAGGATTTTTCTTGTGTCAATGCGACCCGACAAGCCATCGGCCGGTACTACAATCGCTTCGGATCAATCACGCTAAACGAGAAGAGAAGCACGCTTTTCGCAGCTGAAACTGGAAATTTACGGCCTGTACCGCGCGTTGAAGGCGCTGAAGCTCTACCTCATAGGGGTCCGGAATCTGATTGTGGAAGTCGACGCGCGTATATCAAGGATATGCTCAAGAACCCGGACATCGCGCCATCGGCATCAATCAACCGGTGGATCTTGGTGATCCTTACCTTCCATTTTAAGCTAGTTCATGTGCCTGGCCGACTTCACGCACCCGACGGATTATCCAGACGCCCGCGGCAACCTTTGGATGAGGAACCCGATGCGAAGGAAGATGAAGAATTCGACGACTGGATTGACAACTTATACGGATTCATGCATCAGATTAACCACGCGCCTTCCAGAGCGCTCGCGCAGCAGTCAAGCCCACAACAGCGTCGGAAGTCAAAAGGGCCGAAGAAGCCAAAAGCGGGTCTAGGGATGATCACGAATAGGCATAGCAAACCTGTCACAACCTTCTGTTTAACCAATCCAGATACGCCGCCATCAGAAAACGAGCCATCGCAAGTGCCCGAAGGAGAAGAGGATAACACGTACGAGGGAGTATTTCCGTGGAGGAGCGAAACGGCAGCAAGGACGAAGAGAAGCTACAGTGGGCAAGGCGATTCCTTGCGATCTGGAACGACCCGACAACATGTCGGCCGAAGAAAATATCCGGTTCACGCGGTACTGTACAAAATTCTTTAATGAAAGATGATACGCTGTGGTTGAAGGACAGGAGCGGAGCGCAAAGATTGTTTTGGATCCGGACAAGCGGATAGGTGTTCTGGTCAGTTGCCACGCGAACTAGGAACACCGCGGCTTTTACGCTACCGCTCGATAAGCATGCAACGGTTTTGGTGGCCGCAGATGCAAGACAACATTAAGTGGTACATCAAGTCCTGTCGCAAATGCCAAGCACGGCAATTACAGTTATACCGCATCCCGCCCATCGTTGCGGAGCCCGCTCCGATCTTCGCTAAAGTCTACCTGGACACCATGCACCTACCACCGTCGAATCAATACAAGTACTTGGTCCAAGCACGCTGTTCGCTAACGCACTACCCAGAATACCGCGCTCATACGACGGGAAACGGCGACGCCATAAGGGGATGGGTCTTTGAAGACCTCATTTGCCGATGGGAAGCTTAGTCGAAAATAGTGACGGACAATGGGGCGCCCATCATCGCGCTGTTGAGTATTTGGCAAGAAGTACCAGATTAACCACATTCGCATATCAGGATATAACTCTTGTTGCCAATGGTATAGTAGAACGCAGCCACTACGACATCCGACAAGCGCTAGTCAAAGCAAGCGACGGATCAAATTGGCCCCAGCACTACATTCAGTCTTCTGGTCGGAACGCGTCACAGCACGATGCGCATGGGAGTGTCGCCTTATTTCGCGTCACCGGCACACATACCGCTCCTCCCGTTGGACATATCGAAGCCACGTACTTATTGCGCACCGACGCATTCCTATCGACAACGCGAACTCATCGCACGACGCGCTACGGAATTACAAAAGCGCCACGCACAAACGGAAGCACTGAAAGGCAAGGTCTAACCGCACGGATAGCAGCGGCAAAACGATTCGAAAGAGAGCACCCGACGGTAATCCGGGACTTCGACTTCAAACGCAGCGCACTAGTCTTGGTCCGCAACACTGCAATCGAAAAGTCACTAAACCGAAAGATGCGCCCACGCTACATCGGCCCATACGTCGTCCCTACATCGCAACCGCGGCGGCGCATATATCCTTTGCGAGCTTGACGGAACAGTACTCGACCGACCTTACGCGGCATTCCGTGTTATTCCTTACTTCGCGAGGCAACGAATACAAGTTCCGGACAATATATTGGACGCCTCGGAAGAACACATACGGCAAATGGCAGATGCGTACTCAAAAGGAGACGACGACCCACCCCGCGCAAATCGCACCAGAAGAAGAACTCGCATACGACCATCCGACTCGGAATCTGACATAGACGAGCCGTAAACACCATTAAGCCTTCCTACTGCTTCATTTCTCCGTTCACTTATTAGTTTCCATTTTATCGCTAGAATCTCACCCGTTTCACGTCCGCTCTAGAATAAACCACGTTGCTTTCGCCTTTCATCTTTTCCGCTTCCTCTTACCCTTATCCCACTCTTTCTACTTACTAAGTTACTTATTCGAACCGCCAAACCACAAAACCGCAACATTAATTTCAGGCGACGACTATGAATCACACAAACTTGAAGACGGCTACAGAGCAGGAGAAGCCGGCGAGCTCATAACCACGTCGCCCTTACCACCTGCGACAACCAATTCCCCTCCGCGACTTCCTCCGCACCCGCCTCTGGTACCGCTTGGTCACCAACTTCGTCCGATCCGGTCTCCGCAATCGCGACCTCTGTTTCTCCACGTACGCTTTCCTCCTCTGGTTGTGCAACCTGCGCCGCTGTTTCTTCAGGACTTGGTTGCGGCCCCCACGAGATCCGTCGTGTGTTTCGTACGACCTGCGGTGGACAGAAATAGTCAAGCAGGCAATACGTCGCGTGCCTGGTGTCGTGCGCAATGTCCGCAATTTATATCTGAAGGTTGGCCTGCGTCGTCTGTAAATCTAAGATTTGTCGTAGAAGTGCGTTTTGCTCGAGCAGGGCAATAGCGCTATCGTTCGCGGACCTCGCCATAGCGGCCAAAGAACCTTGCATCGAGGCCGACTGCTCTGAATTCGCCGCAACAAGAAAACGCCCTCCGAGGTGTTGTGTCAGCGTCGCTCGCAACTCCCGCCGCCTCGTCCACCTCCTCCGAACCCTCGTCGCTCCACTGCCACTAGCTCCTCGCGTCTCACCTTCTTCTTAGCGGCCCGCTTAGCAACCGAGACCCCGCCGATGCTGCAAGACTGCCGCTGGTCGCGACAAACGTACGCAGGTTTGCTGCGCGAAATTCGCCTGCGGATAGCAGGGTAACTTCTGTCGTTCGCATCTGACTTGTCCGTCAGCGCCGGAAAACGACAACGGAAATCACTTACCGGTCGCACGCTTGTTCGTTGGAGTACTCGACTTAGAAACGTTTAGCGGGACCCGCTTCTGTCCCCGCGCTTTCCGCCCGCGTCGCTTCTGGCGTTGTTTATAGGCCCGGCGGTCTCCATTTCGTTAGCAATCACCATGTCACTTAGGACCGTCGGATCTCTCCTAGTACCAGCTTCTCTGCCACCGCTGCCGCGCGCGAACTGAGGAGATATCCACCGGCTTGGCTGACGGACCTTCGCATTACCCTTCGGACGAGGTTTCGGACGCGCCCCTTGCTGTGGCGCGAGTCTGCTCCTCTCGAGCCGTCGTGCCTGTTCCTTGCCGCTTCTTCACGCAGCCGCCCGCAATGATTCCTCCCGTATACGACGCTCCGCAGCTTCCTCTTCAGCACGCCGCTTGGCCTCCTCACAAGCCTTCGCTTCAGCGCCGCCTTCCGCGCCTTCAGGTCTGCGATGTGCCGACGCTCTTCATCTAAACGCCTAGCAGCGGCTGCCTCGCGCATCCTACGTTGCTCTCCTCTTGCACCAAACGGGCTTCCGCAGCAGCGATCTGGTCATCGAAATAGGATCCAGGAGACGACATGAGGAAGAAAAGAAGGAATGAGAAAAAAAGCGAGACAACAGACCCGATAAAAAAGAAGGAAGCAAATTCCCACGTAACGATAAAGGAAGCGAAGACCATTCCCACACAGAAGAGCAAGGTCGCCGTGTCCCGCGGACCTCCAACGTGCCGGACCAAGGTCCAACAACTCGCCAATCGTCCGAGTCGCCGCGCCGCAAGATACACAGTATCGGACGCGCCTCCGCTCTAGCGCATAGATCTCCGTCGCAACAGAAGCCTACGCTCGCATCAACACTGCCATTAGTATGTCAACCAAAGGCGTCCCATCGCACCAAACTTCATCAATCGGTCATATTCGTCCAACGGACTGACTGAGGACAGTCAGATTTTTAGTCCCGGGGAGATGATGAGCGTTGTTCCGCCGTGACCCGTGTAGTGACATCGTCACGTATATGCGATAAGCTATGCGAGAAAGAAGTCCTACCAGCGCTGGAACTATATACGCTGAGCCCGGGCTAACTATCTAGCACCTTAGCTGTCCGCCGCCGACGCAGTTTTGGTCTCCGCAACGCAAAACCACATGCAGTCGCAAGCCAATCCGCAACAACCGCAGACCAAACAATCGTACCCGACCTGCCGACTAACGCGATTCTCCGAAAACGCCCGCGCTGACCATCGTCCGCCGCATTAAGGATAGCCGCAACACAGCCACTTCCGCGCTAGACAAGGCCGCGCTCAGACCACTACGATCGAGGCCAGTTTAGCCGCGCACCTACGGCTACGGATAAAACTAGTTAAGCGGAGTAAGATCGTCACTACTACTAGCGCCGATCAGCACACCGACAAAGGACGACCAAATCGGGCGTAGCGGAAACAGGGACAAAAGCGCTAAAAAGCATACAGTGACGCCTATGCATAGGTCGCCGGGGCTCGATCGTCGATATCATACTCGTCGACGGACAGGGTCTCACTGTGGGTTTGCAACAGGAGTAATGGCTAGCGGAACGCTCACGCACTAAAACTCATCGACGGCGCCTTTCAAAATGACGAATTAGGATAGTTGAACAACGGGCAGGACGTCGAGGAATTTAGAAGTCCACTCGTATCGGTAGGTAGCTAAAAAGTATATATACCATCGTGTTTCCATAGTATACCACACATACCCACACACTTTCATTGACCGAACCTCTCGTTTATTCTTCAAATATCACTCTCTTCCCTTTGGCTCTGCTCCTTCCCTGCGTCAACCATTGTACACAGCCTCGCCATCTAAACCCTTCAGCGTCTACCAGAGCACGACATGTTGCCGCGACTTGGCTACGTACCGCCTTCACGCAACTTCCGTCGCCTTCGCGCATCGTCCGTCGCACAAAGCGTCTTCCGTCGCACTGCACGTCTTCTGTCGCTCCGAGCATCTTCCGTCGCATCTCGCACGTCTTCCGTCGCACGAAGCATCTTCGGCGCCCTCGCACCACCTCTGTCACTCCACACGTCTTCCGTCGCACCTAGGAACTGCATCCCCTCGCAGGAATTCGGTTTAGGGTTGTTCGGAAAGCTCTTTGCTGAGCTCACAAAACCCCTATTCCTGTCGCTTAGATAGGAAATAGTGTTATTACCATCACCCCTGGTTCTGTGAGACATCCATAAAAGTCTTACTCTACGTTCCGGTCTAACACAAACTGAAGAACCTAACCCGGTTGATAGGGTACCTGTGCACAGGATACCAGTGCCAGAGTAGTGACACGTTACGTCACTGCTCGCATCGTAGGACCAGCCTCACCAGCCCCTGTGCACGTTAAATTGCCCTGTCTAGGCCCCTGAAGGCTATACATGTATATTACTTAGACACATCATTTCGTAATCCTTGAGAGTAGCCGTCGCTTGACCACGCGCTCTTAGAAAGGCCGTACTATTAGGGGTATAGTGCTAACTGGACAACCTGTCAAAACTCTGATAGTTTTATAATAGTTACATTAGATTAGTTACATTAGATTAGTTACATTCATTACAATAACTAATGTAATGAATATCTTATCTAATATCTTATATAATAAAATAACTATTATTAGTGTTCATATTTAATCATAATAGCTTACATAACATTACCACGTGGTTTGTGACAAAGGTCACGCTTATGTGACAACGTGACATAGTGACGTGACAAGTCACAAGAGTGACATGGCTCATCCTATGACATCATGATAGTCATAAATGACTCATATGACTCATATGACTCATAATATGTCACATAGAACATTATGATGTCATATGAAATGTTATGGAATATCTATTAATAATAATGACTCATATAGAAGGATATGATGTCATAAAGAACATCTTAGAGGAATATTAATAGATAAAGACTCAGAATGACTCATTAGGGTACTGATATTATGTAATAGGTAGAATTACACTGTACTTAGGTTAGGGTTTATGAAGATATATAAGGAGGGTGTTTTCTGAGCGACTATCCCTCAGTTTTACAACAAACTACTTTTAGTTAAAGGCAACTTAAGCTAAGCAATGTAAGTATTATTGAACACTTACTTAGCTTTTGTAGCTGCACTGCTCTTTATTGTTTCAATACAACCATTCGGACCAGTTTAGTATAATCAATTTATCAAAAAGTCAAATACTGTACTATATCCGTTTACGTATTAAGCACTGCAGGAGGGTTGTGGACCCTGAGTGCATTCCCAAATAAGTGACAGGCCAAGACCCCCTCACTTTGACGTAACGAGAATTACGAAGTACGAGATCTTCTTAGATCACACAGGCTTACAGATAGGGAAATCGATAACTTCTGGATCGAAGTATTCGGTGTACCACTGGACGGTCTAGAAGACTTTGATATTGATTAAAACCTTTCGGGCCAGATCCATTTGACAATAACGATCCAGTCTCAGACGTCCCCACACTTCACACACCAACCAAGTCAAACCGACTCCACACCCTCGATCACTGAGGTACAAACATCAGTGTAAGAAAAAAGATGGAAAAAAGAGGATGGTACAGGATTTCCGCTATCTAAATGAATGGACAGTTAAAAATAACTATCCATTACCATTAATATCGGAGCTCATGGACAAGCAGGACAAGCCAAAACCTTCACCAGGTTGGACTGAGGTGGGTTATAATAATGTACGAATCAAGGAAGGAGATGAATGGAAGGCCACTTTTACTACACCAGAAGGTTCTTTTGAACCAGTAGTAATGTACTTTGGTCTCACCAACTCTCTGGCAACTTTCCAAGCAATATGAACAATATCTTTTGGGATATGATAAATGAAGGAAAAGTCATTGTCTACATAGATGAAATCCTTATTTATACAAAAACCGAAAAAGAGCACAATAATATAGTGCTCGAAGTTCTCCGGCGCTTGGAAGAAAATGATTTGTATGTCAAACTGGAAAAATGTGTATGGAACGTGCAAGAAGTGGAATTCCTAGGAGTCATCATCGGACCCAGTGGAATTAAAATGGATCCAAAAAAGTTGATGCTATCCTTAACTGGCCAACACCTGGCAGTGTAAAGGGACATTCAACACTTTCTAGGATTGGCAAATTATATCAATGATTTGTCAGGACTTTGCAAAAATAGCACAACCATTACATAATCTGGTCAGAAAAGATAAAAAATGGGAATGGAAGGAAGGAGAAGAAAAGCTTTTTAAAACATTAAAAAAAACTTTTATGGAACAACCTCTTCTTGTTGCTCCAGACTCCAACAAGAAATTCAGAATAGAGTCTGATGCCTCGGATTATGCAATGGGAGGAGTATTATCAATGGAATGTGATGATAATAAATGGAGACCAGTAGCATACCTCTCCAAATCCCTCAATGAAACCAAGAGGAATTATGATGTCCACGACAAAGAAATGTTGGGCATTATCAGATGTCTCGAAGCCTGGAGACATTATTTAGAAGGAGCAAGGCAAGAATTCGAGATATGGACGGACCATAAAAATCTTGAATACTTAATGAATGCAAAAAAGTTAAACCGAAGAAAGCACGCTGGGCATTATACCTCAGCAGGTTTAATTTTAAATTAATTCATAAAGCTGGATCAACTATGGGAAAGGCTGATTCTCTGTCCAGGAGGCCAGACCATAAAAAGGGGTAGAAGATGATAACGAGGAAGTTACCTTGTTAAAAACCAGAATTTTTCCGAATTGCAGCACTTCAACAAGGACATGTGCTAGTCAATACGTCGGAAAGAAAATTTTAAATAAAATTAGAAATCAGAAGCAAATGATGAGGAGGTTGTAAAAGCGGTGGAAGCCATGAAAAAAGCAGGATTCAGGAGACTCAATGCAGGAGAATGGCAGATGGAACAAGGACTAATTCTCTGGCAAGAAAGGTCTACGTTCCTAAAGATGAAAATTATGAATGGAGATAGTCAGACTCCAACATGATAACCCATTGCTGGACATGGAGGACAAATGAAGACGGTTGAACTCGTCACAAGAAATTATTGGTGGCCAGGAGTCACTAAATTTGTAAAAAATATGTTGCTGGATGTGACAAGTGCCAAAGAAGTAAAAACTTCCCAGAACACCAGCAGGAAGTTAATGCCTGATCAGCACCGTCAAAGCCATGGACCCATATCACCGCAGACTTTATTACAAAGTTACCAGAATTGCATGGTCATAATGCAATTCTAGTAGTCTGTGATAGAATGTCCAAAATGGCACATTTCATTCCAATGTCAGAAGAAACGTCAGCCCAAGGGTTGGCAACATTGTTTAGAGATCATATATGGAAACTCCATGGTCTCCCCAAGTCAATAATCTTGGATCGCGGTCCTCAATTCACTGCTCAAATGATGAAGGAATTGAATCAGATGTTAGGCATCTCTACAGACTTGTCTACAGCTTTCCATCCACAGATGGATGGACAAACGGAACGAATGAATCAGGATCTAGAACAGTTCCTGAGGATTTTGTAGATCACCGACAAGAAAATTGGTTGGGATGGCTGCCAATTGCTGAATTTAGTTACAATAAACAAATTCAAGCATCAACGAAACATACACCGTTTTTTGTAAACTACGGAAAACATCCAAGAATGGGTATTGAACCCAGAAAAGAAGGAAGTCATCCAGCTGTGGCTGACTTTGCGCAAAAAATGAAAGAAATTGAGGTCTTTACACTCCCCCATGTAGTCCTCGTGGAGTCCACGTGGACTCCAGGCACTGTGCCTGGACTGTCCTTGCATTTCCACATATCATGGTTTGGCAGGCAACCCCAGCCAAAATGGACCTGGACTGTGCCTGGACTGTGCCTGGACTTCCTTGCATTTGCGAGGACTAGTCCTGCAATTCCAGGGTCCTTGCACCTGGACTGGGCAGGGACTCCCTGGAGTCCAGGCACTGCTAATATGTGAGACACTATTGCTGAAGCTGTCACTCACATGTGACAGACTCGTCACAGTCTGTCACCGCCGTCACTGCGCATGTCACGTATTGGCATCCTGTCACTGCGCCGTCACTCATTTGGTGGTTCGTCATGCACACACATCACTGTCACACACAAGCCACGTCACCCGCAACCGCCCAATGCTCATCGCCCATCCAGCCTACACCATGCGATCGCCACCCTGCGCGCTCCGTTGTCACCCAGGAAGACCTGCCGCGGTCGCAAGCGCACAATGTCCGCGCTATCCCAGACATCGATCAAGGTCTCGAAGAAGCGCCGTGAGAGCAAGAGGAGGAAAAACATAACAGTGAAGGCTACAAGGAGGGATTCGGACAACAAGGATTCAGAAGAGGAAAAACCGAAAAAGAGAGGAAACAAACGGTGCGTAGCGCGTGGTACTTTTTTTTCTATCGACTAATGATCCACAACAGGTTTTTTCTTTTTATTGTTCTTTCAAGCAACTGACGATGCCGACAATAGCCAAGCATCTGCCACGCAGGCTTCGGAGCTGCGGGACATCGATGAAAGCCCCCACATCTCGGTAAGTGATTCTCTCTTTTTTCTTCATTGTCGCTCATTAATTCTACCCCACCCTGCCCCTACCTCGGATCGCCCATCGCCCATCGCCCACCCCAATCACTGCCACCCACCCAAATCGCCACCACCCACCAAATCGCTCATCGCCCCCATCCCTGCCACCGAACTGAACCCTACGCCACCGCCCAACCGCCTGTGCCCACCCACTGCCACCGAACCGAACCATACCCATCGCCCAATCGCCTGTGCCACCCACGCCACCATGTGCCGCCACACGTCACCACCTACCACACCGAACCGCCCACCAACCACCACCGAACCGCCCACCGCAACACGCCACCCCAAATTGCCTGCCGCCACCATACCTACCTGCCGCCACATCAAATCACCCACGTCTGATTTTCTAATTTTATTTAAAATTTCTTTTTCCGACGTATTGACTAGCACATGTCCTTGTTGAAGTGCTGCAATTCGGAAAAATTCTGGTTTTAACAAGGTAACTTCCTCGTTATCATCTTCTACCCCCTTTTTATGGTCTGGCCTCCTGGACAGAGAATCAGCCTTTCCCATAGTTGATCCAGCTTTATGAATTAATTTAAAATTAAACCTGCTGAGGTATAATGCCCAGCGTGCTTGTCTTCGGTTTAACTTTTTTGCATTCATAAGTATTCAAGATTTTATGGTCCGTCCATATCTCGAATTCTTGCCTTGCTCCTTCTAAATAATGTCTCCAGGCTTCGAGACATCTGATAATGCCCAACATTTCTTTGTCGTGGACATATAATTCCTCTTGGTTTCATTGAGGGATTTGGAGAGGTATGCTACTGGTCTCCATTTATTATCATCACATTCCATTGATAATACTCCTCCCATTGCATAATCCGAGCATCAGACTCTATTCTGAATTTCTTGTTGGAGTCTGGAGCAACAAGAAGGGGTTGTTCCATAAAAGTTTTTTTTAATGTTTTAAAAGCTTTTTCTTCTCCTTCCTTCCATTCCCATGTTTTTATCTTTTTGACCAGATTATGTAATGGTTGTGCTATTTTTGCAAAGTTTGACAAATCATTGATAATAATTTGCCAATCCTAGAAATTGTTGAATGTCCCTTTACACTGCCAGGTGTTGGCCAGTTAAGGATAGCATCAACTTTTTTTGGATCCATTTTAATTCCACTGGGTCCGATGATGACTCCTAGGAATTCCACTTCTTGCACGTTCCATACACATTTTTCCAGTTTGACATACAAATCATTTCTTCCAAGCGCCGGAGAACTTCGAGCACTATATTATTGTGCTCTTTTTCGGTTTTTGTATAAATAAGGATTTCATCTATGTAGACAATGACTTTTCCTTCATTTATCATATCCCAAAAGATATTGTTCATCATTGCTTGGAAAGTTGCCAGAGAGTTGGTGAGACCAAAGTACATTACTACTGGTTCAAAAGAACCTTCTGGTGTAGTAAAAGTGGCCTTCCATTCATCTCCTTCCTTGATTCGTACATTATTATAACCCCACCTCAGGTCCAACCTGGTGAAGTGTTTGGCTTGTCCTGCTTGGTCCATGAGCTCCGATATTAATGGTAATGGATAGTTATTTTTAACTGTCCATTCATTTAGATAGCGGAAATCCTGTACCATCCTCTTTTTTCCATCTTTTTTCTTTACACTGATGTTGTACCTCAGTGATCGAGGGTGTGGAGTCGGTTGACTTGGTTGGTGTGTGAAGTGTGGGGACGTCTGAGACTGGATCGTTATTGTCAAATGGATCTGGCCCGAAAGGGTTGTAATCAATATCAAAGTCTTCTAGACCGTCCAGTGGTACACCGAATACTTCGATCCAGAAGTTATCGATTTCCCTATCTGTAAGCCTGTGTGATCTAAGAAGATCTCGTACTTCGTAATTCTCTGTTACGTCAAAGTGAGGGAGGTCTTGGCCTGTCACTTATTTGGGAATGCACTCAGGTCCACAACCCTCCCTGCAGTGCTTAATACGTAAACGGTATAGTACAGTATTTGACTTTTGATAAATTGATTATACTAAACTGGGTCCGAATGGTTGTATTGAAACAATAAAGAGCAGTGCAGTACAAAAGCTAAGTAAGTGTTCAATAATACTTACATTGCTTAGCTTAAGTTGCCTTTAACTAAAAAGTAGTTTGTTGTAAAACTGAGGGATAGTCGCTCAGAACACCCTCCTTATTATCTTTCATAAACCCTAACCTAAGTACAGTGTAATCTACCTATTACATAATATCAGTACCGCTAATGAGTCATTCTGAGTCTTTATCTATTAATATTCCTTCTAAGATGTTCTTTATGACATCATATCCTTCTATATGAGTCATTATTATTAATAGATATTCCATAACATTCTTAATGACATCATAATGTTCTATGTGACATATTATGAGTCATATGAGTCATATGAGTCATTTATGACTATCAGTGATGTCATAGGATGAGCCATGTCACTCTTGTGACTTGTCACGTCACTATGTCACGTTGTCACATAAGCGTGACCTTTGTCACAAACCACGTGGTAATGTTATGTAAGCTATTATGATTAAATATGAAACACTAATTAATAGTTATTCTTATTATATAAGATATTAGATAAGATATTCATTACATTAGTTATTGTAATGAATGTAACTAATCTAATGTAACTAATCTAATGTAACTATTATAATAACTATCAGAGTTTTGACAGGTTGTCCAGTTAGCACTATACCCCTAATAGGTACGGCCTTTCTCAAGAGCGCGTGGTCAAGCGACGGCTACTCTCAAGGATTACGAAATGATGTGTCTAAGTATATACATGTATAGCCTTCAGGGGCCTAGACCAGGGCAATTTAACGTGCACAGGGGCTGGTGAGGCTGGTCCTACGATGCGAGTGACGTAACGTGTCACTACTCTGGCACTGGTATCCTGTGCACAGGTAACCCTATCAACCGGGTTAGGTTCTTCATTTTGTGTAGACCGGGAACGTAGAGTAAGACTTTTATGGATGTCTCACAGAACCAGGGGTGATGGTAATAACACTATTTCCTATCTAAGCGACAGGAATAGGGGGTTTTGTGAGCTCAGCAAAGAGTTTCCCGAACAACCCTAAACCGAATTCCTGCGAGGGGGATGCAGTTCCTAGGTGCGACGGAAGAGTGTGGAGTGCGAGACGTGCGGGATGCTTCGTGCGACGGAAGACGTGCGAGTGCGACGGAAGATGCTCGGAGCGACGGAAGACGTGCGTGCGACGGAAGAGCTGTGCGACGGACGATGCGCGAAGGCGACGGAAGTTGCGTGAAGGCGGTACGTAGCCAAGTCGCGGCAACTGTCGTACTCTGGTAGACCGCTGAAGGGTTTAGATGGCGAGGGCTGTTTGTACAATGGTCGACGCAGGGAAGGAGCAGACGCAAAGGGAAAGAGAGTGATATTTGAAGAATAAACGAGAGGTTCGGTCAATGAAAGTGTGTGGGTATGTGTGGTATACTATGAAACACGATGGTATATATACTTTTTAGCTACCTACCGATACGAGTGGACTTCTAAATTCCTCGACGTCCTGCCCGTTGTTCAACTATCCTAATTCGTCATTTTGAAAGGCGCCGTCCGATGTAGTTTAGTGCGCGAGCGTTCCGCTAGCCATTACTCCTGTTGCAAACCCAGTGAGACCCTGTCCGTCGACGAGTATGATATCCGACGATCGAGCCCCGGCGACCTATGCGATAGGCGTCACTGTATGCTTTTTAGCGCTTTTGTCCCTGTTTCCGCTACGCCCGATTTGGTCGTCCTTTGTCGGTTGCTGATCGGCGCTAGTAGTAGTGACGATCTTACTCCGCTTAACTAGTTTTGTCCGTAGCTCGTAGGCGCGCGGCTAAACTGGCCTCGATCGTAGTGGTCTGAGCGCGGCCTTGTCTAGCGCGGAAGTGGCTGTGTTGCGGCTATCCTTAATGCGGCGGACGATGGTCAGCGCGGGCGTTTCGGAGAATCGGCGTTAGTCGGCGAGGTCGGGTACGATTGTTTGGTCTGCGGTGTTGCGGGATTGGCTTGCGACTGCATGTGGTTTTGCGTTGCGGAGACAGAACTGCGTCGGCGGCGGACAGCTAAGGTGCTAGATAGTTAGCCCCGGGCTCAGTGCGTATATAGTTCCAGCGCTGGTAGGACTTCTTTCTCGCATAGCTTATCGCATATACGTGACGATGTCACTACACGGTCACGGCGGAACAACGCTCATCATCTCCCCGGGACTTAAAAATCTGACTGTCCTCAGTCAGTCCGTTGGACGAATATGACCGATTGATGAAGTTTGGTGCGATGGGACGCCTTCGTTGACATACTAATGGCGGTGTTGATGCGAGCGTAGGCTTCTGTTGCGACGGAGATCTATGCGCTAGAGCGGATGCGCGTCCGATACTGCGTATCTTGCGGCGCGGCGACTCGGACGATTGCGCGAGTTGTTGGACCTTGGTCCGGCACGTTGGAGGTCCGCGGGACACGGCGACCTTGCTCTTCTGTGTGGGAATGGTCTTCGCTTCCTTTATCGTTACGTGGGAATTTGCTTCCTTCTTTTTATCGGGTCTGTTGTCTCGCTTTTTGTTCTCATCCCTTTCTTTTCTTTCCTCATGTCGTCTCCTGGATCCTATTTCGATGACCAGATCGCTGCTGCGGAAGCCCGTTTGGTGCAAGAGGAAGAGCAACGTAGGATGCGCGAGGCAGCCGCTGCTAGGCGTTTAGATGAAGAGCGTCGGCACATCGCAGACCTGAAGGCGCGGAAGGCGGCTGAAGCGAAGGCTCGTGAGGAGGCCAAGCGGCGTGCTGAAGAGGAAGCTGCGGAGCGTCGTATACGGGAGGAATCATTGCGGGCGGCTGCGGTGAAGGAAGCGGCAGAGGAACAGGCACGACGGGCTCGAGAGGAGCAGACTCGCGCACAGCAAGGGGCGCGTCCGAAACCTCGTCCGAAGGGTAAGGCGAAGGTCCGTCAGCCAAGCCCGGTGGATATCTCCTCAGTTCGCGCGGCGGCAGCGGTGGCGGAGAAGCTGGTACTGGCGAGAGATCCGACGGTCCTAAGTGACATGGTGATTGCTAACGAAATGGAGGCCGCGCGGGCCTATAAACAACGCCAGAAGCGAGCGAGGGCGGAAAGCGCGGGGACAGAAGCGGGTCCCGCTAAACGTTCTAAGTCGAGTACTCCCAACGAACAAGCGTGCGACCGGTAAGTTGATTTCCGGTTGTCGTTTCCGGCGCTGACGGACAAGTCAGATGCGAACGACAGAAGTTACCCTGCTATCCGCAGGCGAATTCGCGCAGCAAAGCCTGCGTACGTTGTCGCGACCAGCGGCAGTCTTGCAGCATCGGCGGGGTCTCGGTTGCTAAGCGGGCCGCTAAGAAGAAGGTGGAGACGCGAGAGCTAGTGGAGTGGAGCGACGAGGGTTCGGAGGAGGTGGACGAGGCGGCGGGAGTTGCGAGCGACGCTGACACGAACACCTCGGAGGGCGTTTTCTTGTTGCGGCGAATTCAGGAGCAGTCGGCCTCGATGCAAGGTTCTTTGGCCGCTATGGCGAGGTCCGCGAACGATAGCGCTATTGCCCTGCTCGAGCAAAACGCGCTTCTACGACAAATCTTAGATTTACAGACGACGCAGGCCAACCTTCAGTATAAATGCGGCACATTGCGCACGACACCAGGCACGCGACGTATTGCCTGCTTGACTATTTCTGTCCACCGCAGGGTTCGGACGAAACACGCGACGGATCTCGTGGGGCGGCCGCGGAACCAAGTCCTGAAGAAACAGCGGCGCAGGTTGCACAACCAGAGGAGGAAAGCGTACGTGGAGAAACAGAGGTCGCGATTGCGGAGACCGGATCGGACGAAGTTGGTGACCAAGCGGTACCAGAGGCGGGTGCGGAGGAAGTCGCGGAAGGGGAATTGGTTGTCGCAGGTGATAAGGGCGACGTGGTTATGAGCTCGCCGGCTTCTCCTGCTCCGTAGCCGTCTTTCAAGTTTGTGTGATTCGTAGTCGTCGGCCCGAAATTAATGTTGCGGTTTTGTGGTTTGGCGGTTCGAATAAGTAACTTAGTAAGTAGAAAGAGTGGGATAAGGGTAAGAGGAAGCGGAAAAGATGAAAGGCGAAAGCAACGTGGTTTATTCTAGAGCGGACGTGAAACGGGTGAGATTCTAGCGATAAAATGGAAACTAATAAGTGAACGGAGAAATGAAGCAGTAGGAAGGCTTAAGGTGTTACGGCTCGTCTATGTCAGATTCCGAGTCGGAGTGGTCGTATGCGAGTTCTTCTTCTGGTGCGATTTGCGCGGGTGGGTCGTCGTCTCCTTGTGAGTACGCATCTGCCATTTGCCGTATGTGTTCTTCCGAGGCGTCCAATATATTGTCCGGAACTCGTATTCGTTGCCTCGCGAAGTAAGGAATAACGCGGAATGCCGCGTAAGGTCGGTCGAGTACTGTTCCGTCAAGCTCGCAAAGGATATATGCGCCGCCGCGGTTGCGATGTAGGACGACGTATGGGCCGATGTAGCGTGGGCGCATCTTTCGGTTTAGCGACTTTTCGATTGCAGTGTTGCGGACCAAGACTAGTGCGCCGCGTTTGAAGTCGAAGTCCCGGATTACCGTCGGGTGCTCTCTTTCGAATCGTTTTGCCGCTGCTATCCGTGCGGTGTAGACCTTGCCTTTCAGTGCTTCCGTTTGTGCGTGGCGCTTTTGTAATTCCGTAGCGCGTCGTGCGATGAGTTCGGTTGTCGATAGGAATGCGTCGGGTGGCGGCAATAAGTACGTGGCTTCCGATATGTCCAACGGGAGGAGCGGATGTGTGCCGGTGACCGCGAAATAAGGCGACACTCCCATGCGCCGTCGTGCTGTGACGCGTTCCGACCAGAAGACTGAATGTAGTGCTGGGGCCCAATTTGATCCGTCGCTTGCTTTGACTAGCGCTTGTCGGACGTCGTAGTGGCTGCGTTCTACTATACCGTTGGCGCGAGAGTTATATCCTGATATGCGAATGTGGTTAATCTGGTACTTCTTTGCCAAATACTCAACAGCGCGGATGATGGGCGCCCCATTGTCCGTCACTATTTCGACTAAGCTTCCCCATCGGCAAATGAGGTCTTCAAAGACCCAATCCCCTATGGCGTTCGCCGTTTCCCGTCGTAGAGCGCGGTATTCTGGGTAGTGCGTTAGCGAACAGCGTGCTTGGACCAAGTACTTGTATTGATTCGACGGTGGTAGGTGCATGGTGTCCAGGTAGACTTTAGCGAAGATCGGAGCGGGCTCCGCGACGATGGGCGGGATGCGGTATAACTGTAATTGCCGTGCTTGGCATTCGCGACAGGACTTGATGTACCACTTAATGTCGTCTTGCATCTGCGGCCACCAAAACCGTTGCATGATTATCGAGCGGGTAGCGTAAAAGCCGCGGTGTCCTAGTTCGTCGTGGCAACTGACCAAAACCTATCCGCTTGTCCGGATCCAAAACAATCTTGTGCGCTCCGCTCCTGTCCTTCAACCACAGCGTATCATCTTTCATAAAGAATTTAGTACAGTACCGCGTGAACCGGATATTTTCTTCGGCCGACATGTTGTCGGGTCGTTCCAGATCCGCGAGGAATCGCTTTGCCCACTGTAGCTTCTCTTCGTCCTTTGCTGCCGTTTCGCTCCTCCACGGAAATACTCCCTCGTACGTGTTATCCTCTTCTCCTTCGGGCACTTGCGATGGCTCGTTTTCCGATGGCGGCGTATCTGGATCGGTTAAACAGAAGGTTGTGACAGGTTTGCTATGCCTATTCGTGATCATCCCTAGACCCGCTTTTGGCTTCTTCGGCCCTTTTGACTTCCGACGCTGTTGTGGACTCGACTGCTGCGCGAGCGCTCTGGAAGGCGCGTGGTTAATCTGATGCATGAATCCGTATAAGTTGTCGATCCAGTCGTCGAATTCTTCATCTTCCTTCGCGTCGGGTTCCTCATCCAAAGGTTGCCGCGGGCGTCTGGATAATCCGTCGGGTGCGTGAAGTCGGCCAGGCACATGAACTAGCTTAAAATGGAAGGTAAGGATCGCCAAGATCCACCGGTTGATTGATGCCGATGGCGCGATGTCCGGGTTCTTGAGCATATCCTTGATATAACGCGCGTCGACTTCCACAATCAGATTCCGGACCCCTATGAGGTAGAGCTTCAGCGCCTTCAACGCGCGGTACAGGCCGTAAATTTCCAGTTTCGGCTGCGAAAAGCGCGCTTCTCTCTCGTTTAGCGTGATTGATCCGAAGCGGTTGTAGTACCGGACCGATGGCTTGTCGGGGTCGCATTGACACAAGAAAAATCCTACTGCGATCCATGACGTGTCCACGGCTAAGATAACTGGTGCGTCGGATTTGTAGTTGATGGGCCGCAGCGCGGGCGAAGTTATGAGTGCTTGCTTTAGAGTTTCTGCGCGGCTATTTCCTCGGCTCCGAAGGTGAACGGAACGTCCTTCCTAGTCAGCGCTACCAACGGACTTGCTTTGCGGGCGAAGTTCTTGATGAAAATGCGTGCCACACCTACGGTTCCCAGGAATGCGCGGACTTCGGATAGTGATGTGCACGGGGCCCAATTCTTGATGGCGGCGAGTAGTTCTTTTTCCGGTTTGCGACCTTCGTACGTACATAGATGTCCTACAACGGTGATCGAGGGCGCGCATAACACTAGCTTCTTTCCGGAGAAAGTACCGCCGGCATACTTCATACGCTGAACGACTCGGTTGAGACCTTGGAAATGCTCCCATACGAAACGTCGGATTCCCGGATTGTCCGGTATTGTCTCGTATGTGTCGTCGTCCCGTTCGTATCGTGTAGGTGGGCCTTTGACCGGTACGTCGTCGATGTACGGAATGGTGAGGTCCGGTATTTCCGGTTGCAGGATGCAGGTGACGTCGTCGTGGAAGATCGGGACCGAATTCGTCCATCCCATAGGCAATGTAGTTAGGCATGGCTCCGAAGGGCGTTTGGAAGGTTGTTAAGTCCCGTGAATCCTCGGCTAGCGGTCGCTCATCGTATCCGACGAAAAGATCCAACATTGCGCCGCATGCGCGGCCTGCGAAATTCTCTGCCAAGTGTTCCGGAATAGGCGTGACTCCCGAGTGTCGGATTGTGACTGCATTGAGAGGTTCCAGCGAATGCACAAGCCGCAGTTTGCCGGTCTTCTTCAGTACGCAAAACCAACGGGACCGGTACGAGGAATTCGAGGGCTCGTAAACTCCGGCGTCGATCTTGGTTCGGATAATGTCGCAAATTTGGTCGTATAAACCCGGCGGAATCGGAATATTGCGCTGTACCCAAGGCGTATGCGGAACCGTCGGAATATCCACCGGCGGGAAGAACTCCGTCTTGAATTTTCCTCGCTCGCTGTCGTCCCAAGCGAACGCCTGTTCATGCTTTACCATAAAATCGTGCATTAGTTTCGTTTCTTCGGGCCATAGAAATTCGCTTCCGTGTTCTTGCTCCAGTGTTCTCTTTCGTTCTTCTGTGTATCGCCCATGCGGCGTAAATTCGGGTGGCGTCGTACTTAGCTTCGGTAGATCGGCGAGTGGGTCGCCCTTGATTTCGCGAATGATTCTAAATTCCTTTGGTAATTGACTAATGACGGGTTTTACTTTCTTAGCGACGGGCTTGTATTTCTTCTTTTGCGCGGATAGTAGGACAGGTGATACATTGTCGCGACGCGGATTCGCGGTTGTTTTGTGCGAGATGGGTGCTGCGGAATTGGCTGAAGTCTGTTTGCGCGTAGCGGAAGTCGTAGTATGGCTGTTGCGGAATACGGTAGCGTTTAGGTATGCTTGGGTGAGCGGGTCGCAATCGTCGGGCTTGACTTCTTGTAAACTTAGCGCGGCACCAAGGTAGAGACGAGCAGGGTTGTTATTGGTATCGGGCTCGCAGGCATTATTTACATGATTGGCGGACGGTAACGACGGGACGGGAGTATATGCTTGAATATCTATCGGTTTTTGGGTATGCGGGTCCATTGTTAGTATACAAGCCACCTCTCCATGAGTGTTCATCAATTCCTCGAGGTCTCCTGAAAATCCGCCTGTTCTGCTTCGCGCATATGGTACTTCGGTCGGCTGCGGGGCATAGTCGGAATGGTTACTATAACATCGCTATTCGGATCGTGAATCGTGATTGTTTGATCCTCGTTGCTGTAGTTGTGTACGATCGAGCGGGTTAAGACGTCGAATGGTCGGCCGAGCAAAATGTCGTATGCGGGGGAGCGGATGACGTGGACTTGGAAGTACAAGTCGATATTGCCGATGCGGAACGGGACGTTGTTTGCGATGCCGAGCGATGTGTCCACTTCACCGTTTGCGGCCTCCATATCTATTCGGATTGTCGGGTTGTACGGAATCCCGAGCTTGTTGCAGACCGCTTCCGACATACATATAATCGAGCACCCCGAGTCTACGACGCAATCGACCTCCGCTCGTTCGTCTATCAGGCCTTGCACGCAACGTATGCGTTGTGACTCTTTGGCGATCCGTAGGCGGGGTTTACCTGGTCCTTCCACGCTATAGAAAGCTTCCGCTAGGTCCGGCATAGCGTATACTTCTTTTACGGTGTTGGCACCGTATAGGTGCGCGTCCGCAAATGCTGCCGCAGCTCCTTGCGCCGGAATCGGAATACGTCGCGGTGTTAGGTATTCGCGGAGCTTGGCGCGTACGTCTGGTGATACCGCTAACAGCTCCTCGTAGCTCACGTGCGTCGCATGGCTCTGAAGCGTCCGCTTGAAGATGTTTTGCACCAGCTTGTCGTTCTGCGCTGGCGAGAGAGTGGTGTAGGTGGCGTCCTTGTTCTTCGGGAAAGATCCGTAGGGCCGATCTATGGGCGGTTGGTAGTTGGCGTCACGGACGTCGGCGAATGGGTGCGTTGTGGGTGGTTCTTTTGCCACTTCGGGTGACACAATTTCCGTCGGTTTCACGGTATCCTTAGTTCCTGCGGGAACTACTTCCTTCCCTTTAGCGCGCGGCGGAACTTCCGTCTTGTCCAATCCCGCTTTCTTCTTCATTTGCAACGCTACCATCCTGCGCTGCAGCTGTTCCATTTCTTCGTCATCCGCGTTTTCTACCGTGGTGTGATAGGCCATAACGGGGGAGGCGGCGGCGGTTGTAGCTGTATTGTTGTATCGAGCGGCGTAATACATCGCCGGCCGGATGTTTGTCGTTGGCGGAGTTTGCTCTGTGCGTCGGTGATATTCATCCACGTTGTCTTTTATCGTGTTTCCTTGGTTGAAGCGCGGAATGTAGTTGCCGGATGGTGCCACGATGCGGCCGTCCATGCTCTTCGAGATTTTCCCGTTCGCCATGTACCTGTCAACTTCCGGGCAGCGGCTTATATAGTGCGCGGTATCTCCGCAAAAGTTGCATCCGCGGGCTCCTAGCGGGGTTGCATTAGCGCCGGTTCCAGGGGGACCGTACGAACGAGATTGCGGCGCGCGATTGGCCGCCATTGCCTGCGTTAGTGACAATACCATGCTCTGACCTAATTTCTCAAACATGGCCGCCATATCTTCTTGTTTGACGTATTGCGTGGCCGCGGGTGGCTCGGACTTGATTGGTGGCGGTGCGGGAGACTCGGACTTAACAGCGTACGACGGACCGGCGGTTTTATTGATGAGCTTGTCGTAGAACGACTGGCCTTGAATTACTTCTTGGGCCGCCGCTAATGTTTGTTCTAACGAAAATGGATCCCCACGGTGCACGTCCGGGTACTGGCTTCGCATCCATCGGTACATTTCGGTTGCCACGTCTACCTGGAAACCTTTGAAGAAATACTCGCTTTGTTGTCGCACAGATAGCCGATCGTGGTTAATGAGGTACTTCGTGATTACCAGGAACCGCTGGTAGTAGCTGCAAAGGCTTTCCGCGGTTTTGATTCCGAGCCGTAGGGTTTCCTCAATCAAGCGCTCCAGATGGTCCTGCGTATACTGTCGCTCATTGATGACTCCGCTATATAATTTTTGGATCGAAGCCTTGAAGGCTTCGTACGTTGCTGGCGCGGAGAATGTCTCGGCGGCTCCCCATAGCTCGTACTCTGTGTCCTCCAGGTATCGAAGCGCGTAGGTCTTCTTCTCTTGGTCCTCCGTTACGGCGGTCTCTCGGAATAAAAGTTCTAATTCCGCGAAGTAGCGGGGAAGGCGTCGTGGCTGAGTCGAATCGAAGCGCGGCGCGGATTGGCTATATTGGGTCGGCATTGACTTATGCGACGTTTGGTTGGCGGCCATTGCGGATTGTATAATGTTCGTGGGTTTGACCGGAAAATATAGATTTGCGAGCGGGTCGGAACTGTAGGAATCTGCGGGGGGGCTACTGAACTCGATGCGGTTGTGCGGCGGCGAAGGGTGTGGGCTTTGCGAAGGTGATGTGGTGGGCGGACTGCTGGAGCGATCGCTGTTTGTTGATTATTTGTGGATTGCGTGAAATCCTCCGAATCGCGAGGTGCGCTTTGATCCGCGGTGTCCGAACTGGCTGTTCGTGACGAGGAAGCTGCGTGTTGCGTGAGTAGCTTGTTGATCCCTTCGTTTAGCTGAAACTCCGGTGCTAATCCTAGGTTGCGGCGGGATTGGCGACTAAAGGCGCTAGTGTGCTTGAATATCTCCGTGAGCGCTTTGCTCGGATCCTGATGCAGTAGTTGCTGCGCGGTTTCTGCTCCTTGCTTTAGCGAATTATACCAATCGTTGACGATGTTGCCAGTGGCCGGTGACGCTGTGAGATGTCCGGGGAATCCGCTCGCGAGGTGATTCAGGCGGAGTTGACGGCGGAATTTTCTTTGAAGAGCCTCACTGGGGCAGCCAATTTAATAACACTATTTCCTATCTAAGCGACAGGAATAGGGGGTTTTGTGAGCTCAGCAAAGAGTTTTCCCGAACAACCCTAAACCGAATTCCTGCGAGGGGGATGCAGTTCCTAGGTGCGACGGAAGAGTGCGGAGCGACAGAGGTGGTGCGAGGGCGCCGAAGATGCTTCGTGCGACGGAAGACGTGCGAGATGCGACGGAGATGCTCGGAGCGACGGAAGACATGCGGTGCGACGGAAGACGCTTCGTGCGACGGAGACGCGCGAAGGCGCGGAAGTTGCGTGAAGGCGGTACGTAGCCAAGTCGCGGCAACTGTCGTACTCTGGTAGACCGCTGAAGGGTTTAGATGGCGAGGGCTGTTTGTACAATGGTCGACGCAGGGAAGGAGCAGACGCAAAGGGAAAGAGAGTGATATTTGAAGAATAAACGAGAGGTTCGGTCAATGAAAGTGTGTGGGTATGTGTGGTATACTATGAAACACGATGGTATATATACTTTTTAGCTACCTACCGATACGAGTGGACTTCTAAATTCCTCGACGTCCTGCCCGTTGTTCAACTATCCTAATTCGTCATTTTGAAAGGCGCCGTCCGATGTAGTTTAGTGCGCGAGCGTTCCGCTAGCCATTACTCCTGTTGCAAACCGCAGTGAGACCCTGTCCGTCGACGAGTATGATATCCGACGATCGAGCCCCGGCGACCTATGCGATAGGCGTCACTGTATGCTTTTTAGCGCTTTTGTCCCTGTTTCCGCTACGCCCGATTTGGTCGTCCTTTGTCGGTTGCTGATCGGCGCTAGTAGTAGTGACGATCTTACTCCGCTTAACTAGTTTTGTCCGTAGCTCGTAGGCGCGCGGCTAAACTGGCCTCGATCGTAGTGGTCTGAGCGCGGCCTTGTCTAGCGCGGAAGTGGCTGTGTTGCGGCTATCCTTAATGCGGCGGACGATGGTCAGCGCGGGCGTTTCGGAGAATCGGCGTTAGTCGGCGAGGTCGGGTACGATTGTTTGGTCTGCGGTGTTGCGGGATTGGCTTGCGACTGCATGTGGTTTTGCGTTGCGGAGACAGAACTGCGTCGGCGGCGGACAGCTAAGGTGCTAGATAGTTAGCCCCGGGCTCAGTGCGTATATAGTTCCAGCGCTGGTAGGACTTCTTTCTCGCATAGCTTATCGCATATACGTGACGATGTCACTACACGGTCACGGCGGAACAACGCTCATCAACGGTTTTTATAGTCCAACAACTAATAATGCTTTATACTCTGCGGAAGAGTGTGTGAGCCTGTCATGACCTGTTCTCAATGTTCAAAATCTCTAAGACATTTTTATTCTTTTCTTGTATTTTACAATAGCTGTAGCCAAACATCTTAGTCAGGTTGGCATCTATCTTATCTAGTCAGCGCTAAGATTAGATTAGATTAGATAACGATTAGATTAGATTACGGACTACCGGACCAATGACTCATGAACTATGACTCAGCTTACCAATGCGCAGCAACGGGGGCCGATTATGTTATCTCTTTACTCATACTTACTCAGCGTAGCTACTATTATTAGAGTGGTGCACAGACCACCTTTGTAGTATATAAACTGAGCAAGTAGCACCCAGAGTCCTCAGTCGAGTTCTCTCGGGTTTCATCCCTACTCTCACCTCCTCTCACTCTAAGTCTATTGTTGGGGCCCTAAGCCGTCACGGCGAGGGTAGTCCTGATAGAGCCCCCTGATATCAAAGGTTCCCTTAACCCTGGGATCCGGGTTCGAGCGTGATGCTCTATGTACAAGCGTTGGGGCAGTAAGAGTATGTAGTCAGTCGAGTTCTACTATCAGGACTACCCCTTGACTTTTGACCATTGAGAACAGGTCATGACAGCTGGGCAGGAGGTGGCGGGTTGATGTATGCATCTGAGAGCCCTGGCAACGGTGACCCCAAACCTGGGATGGGAACTCCCCACCAAGTCAAACGCTCCAGAATCAGAGGAGGAATAGGCTTCCCCTTCTTCAACAGAGCTTCGACCTGGCGGAAGTCATTCTCCACCACCAACTCGGGGGAGACGAAAGGCGACTTGGAACCACGAGAAGACGTGCGACCACGGCCTGGAGGGGCCATGAGAGCGTGGGAAAACGGGGGGTAAGTGGTGGTACGAAGTCAAGAGGCGGTGACGTGACACCTTTCAATGCTGCATATATCTCGTGTTGCATAGGGTGTAAGCCGGTCCGGAGGCTATGCATTATGAGCAAGTCAACTGTACATCCCTTTTCATTGGCACGCCATGATGCACGAACCAACTCAAGACAAGGTCTCTCGTTGGCTGAGCAAATAGCACAGCTCGATGCCGCCCCAAAAGGTCCGTTCCTTTATACTCCAACACAAGTCCACCACCAAACTTAGACTTTGACCCCGAGGATGTTTTTATTAACGGTACAGACTCAGGACAAGAGGATGCGGGAAAAAACAAAACCGATTTGAGTATTGTGTCTAGGCCGGGCACATTATATAGGTATCGAGACAGCATTGCCGACCCAAAATATGAGGGGGTGACAACAGCGAGGAGGTCGCTTATGGAGGAAGATAGCGCGCAGGAGGCCAGTGAGGAGGACGACGATGGAATCGGAAGTGATGCAGAAGATGAACAAGTCGCGCCGCGTGAACTCGAAGACGACGATGAGATAGAGAAGGAAGATGAAGATGGACATCAGACTGAGAGCAGTGATGGGGTTGCTGGCTACCCACTCACCTCTACTAGTCAAAATGCTGGTCATGAAGAGCAGGAGCAAGACATTTCAGCCGACCTGAGAAAGAAAAGAGATGAAGACAAAAGGAAAGGAAAAGCCGTGTCCAGGCAGATAGTGAGCGTCCCAAAGCTCACGCGTCTCGTTTTGAGGGCCTGATTCACGATCAGGCAATCCAGGATACCCTCCTTGAAGCTCGGATACGAATGCAAAAAGCCGTCAGCGTCACCAATCTGCTTCCGGCCGTGAGTTGGGCTTTCTATGCGTTTATGGCTCATGGCCTTATGGGCGACGACAGCCTTCCGATATGGACGCATACATCCAACAGCCCGAGTGTCGAGAGGCACCAAACAAGATGCTCGACGAGGCTTTATCATTGGCAGATGAATTGAGTGAGTTGCAAGAGGTTAGTTCAACAATCATCGTTTGGTATCGATTGACACGATGCTCCGTGCTACTTTCTTCCAATCGCAATGCCTTTTCAAAATGGAGTCAACATCTCAAGTCTGCTGTAGAACTTGCAGAAGAACACTTGATGAGTACGATAAACTGCTCTCTAGAACACGGACCTGGCGAGGGAAGGAGCGGCGGATTGGGACCACGATCGAAGGCGGCCAAGGTACAGTAAACGAAGAAGACCCAGACCGATTCGGCGACGACTTCTATCAACAATTGTTAAGGGACGTGATTGACTCTAGAGGAAACGGAGGCGTCGATGACTGGATGGCGATACAAAAAGAAAAAAAGCAAAGAAAAAGGTTGACACGAGAGCTAGTAAAGGCGAAAAATCCGGTTCGTCGTTGGTTTGTTCGTTTTACCATGAGCATGGACGAACCAAACTATTGCAGGTACCACGTACACGAGAAGATGCAGAATTTCATGGTGCCCGTCCCTATCGTGGGTGCCTGGCATGAACAGATTGACGAGCTGTTTTCCTCGTTGCTTGGGAAGGGCTACGAGGTGGAGGCATTTAGCTGAGGACCTCCTTTCTAAGTTCTGCCACAAGCACCCCACCCATGTCACTATCATCAAACGTAATAAAAATCAAGTCATTTCACTTGAACTATACAACATTTTCCTCGTGAATCGAGCTCCTACCTAAGTCACGACTGACTCAGTGGGACAGATGGTCAGATAAGCTTGTTTACCGTAACAAACGCTGGCAACCCTCTTCGACTACAATATATGCGGAAAATTTGCTGGTCTAGTAATCTTTGGAACGTACAGGTACACTTTCTCAAGATTGTCGACTAGAACAGCCGGCCGCTGTCCATTAAACGTGCCAACCCATCCAAAAACGT
The DNA here is from genome assembly GCA_023014475.1 of Amanita pallidorosea. Taxonomy (NCBI): domain Eukaryota; kingdom Fungi; phylum Basidiomycota; class Agaricomycetes; order Agaricales; family Amanitaceae; genus Amanita; species Amanita pallidorosea. The sequence continues at coordinate 27,840 of JAEBUS010000067.1, forward strand.
TGGCCCACTCGGTCACTGCTACTTTGGCAGTGGCTTCATGATCGGTCCAAGCTCGTTTCGCACCATCCAATCAGTTGTGATTGGTAACCACTCTTCGGCTTCGGGGGACGGATTCACAACTGGAAACTTTTCGTGCTTGAGGATTTCAACTGACATGGCGTCATATGCATTGAAAGGCGGGATGTGATCATCTGGATATTCTGGTCCCGGCGGTATTACATGCATGCCTGTCAGCATATCTGTGATTGTTGAATTATTACCGTTGAGAAGGTCATCAGGCGTGTTTCCGTGGGATGGGTCGTTGTTGGAATCATCTGAAAAATGTTTTAGCAATCGACGTGAATTTTATGAGTTTGGCATCACTCACACTGGCCCCACATTGCCGAAGGTACATTCTTTGTCAATGGGAGGAATGTGAATCCCCCAACATCCTGTGACGTGTCGCTGTCCAGAATCGTGATCTTGAGAGTCGACTCAATGGGCTCGGTCGTGTGCATAGGCTTTGAATAGACGGAAACCCCACTCTGGTACACATCCACCCAATCAGACTCGTCTTTGTAATTGACAACGTATAGTGCGAAGCGGCACTGGACGTTGAATTTGAATTTGCCAGCGGTAACGATCCACGGTTCGCCAGGTTTAGGGGTAACTTGTGAGTTTTTCCTTGCGCATACCCAGACTCGACGACAAGGGTAATTCCAGCATCGTGTCCACTGTCGGGCTGATTACTTGACCGAGACAACAGATCCCAAAACTCGTCGAGGCTCAACGGAGGTGGAGGACCAGGATGATCGCCAAAGAAGATATCGAATCCGAATAGCCAAAAGTCGACGTGAACGTTGCCACCGAACGGGGGACCCTCGAGATGGAGTAACGCAGAGACGTCGACTTCAATGTTGTATGTCCAGAACAAATACTTGCCGTGGTATCCCACGCACACGGATACACCGATGTCTCCCATGAAATGGAATGGGTTCCATACCATGAGGAATTGAGCGTATGCGTCCAGGTGTGCTCGGAGTGCACCGAGTTGGAACAGAACAGAGAGTGATCCTCCACCCATGCAAACCTTGGGCGTAATTGCGAAGTATGACTCTCCAGTTATACTGAGATTGTTGTCAATCTGCCATGAAATAGTTAAGCGCTGAGGTCGTGGATAATAAGACGGGGGCTGGTAAGCAGGGTGGTAGCCGCGATCTGGGTAGAACGAACATGAGTGGGAGTGCTGGGGATAATGCCATGAGCGACGCACTGTAAAGACAAAATCTCCGGCATAGGGCGACGGATCGAACCAATAGTAAAGAGCAAATCCTCCCAGCAAGTGGCAGGAAGGGTGCAAAATGAATGAATTGGGAGATAGTTTGCCTTCGACACTGAAAGTCCCATACCGGATATCCACGCGACAAGTTATTCCGAGCTCTACATAAACGTAGGTTCGTTCACGAGGCAGTTTTGGCGGAAGTGAACACACTGCATTTGCGAAAAGGCCGAGACTGACATAAGGATCAATCTCAATGATGGCCACAGCTCGGACATCGAGAACCTCGAAGGCGAGCGCTTCAAGTCCAACCGCAAACCAAAACGACTTATTCTGGGGTGTTACCCATTTTGTAAAAACATCATCCGACAAGATGGTCAGCACATTCGACGAGGAACCGGAGGCTTCGGCTGACTCGCTGCTGACTCCTTTGACCAACGGAAAGCTTAGGATTTCGTCTGCATTGGGATACTTGACGTGAGAGTTGTACCTACAATAAAGCGCCCGTTAGCACGAGAACCTCATTGAAAGGAAGCCATACCCAAATCCTAGAGAAACACCATTAAGGGTCGCGAATTCTAGCTCCACAAGGGGACCACTGAGCTGCGCGAAAAGGAAGAACGTCTTAAACTCTTCTGATCCGTCCGTCACTGTTCCGTACGATGCAAGTGCCAAGAAGCTATACACTTTGAAGTTTATGGCGATACCTCCCGCATAAAGATCCATAGTATCTGTGGTAATGTGTTCAAGAAGACCAGCAAGCAGGATGGGTGGTTTGTCAAATGCAGCCGCGAAACCTTGAAGTTGAATGGAGAGGTCTGCTGGTTTAATATCTGAAAATAGAGCTGATGAAGTTTCAAGCCAAGGCCGAATCCGAGTAGCGTTAGTCCTATTGGTCCAAGCGTAAGTGTCGCGTCGAGAACGATGATGATCTTCGAATCCTTGTATTGCAAACCAATGTTCGATAAAGACAACGGTCCAATGGATTTATGAACAGCGGCTTTGGACACACCACCACCGTCACTGGAATCATCTCCCGAATCACTGCCAGAGTCTGCTGACGTGGATTGGACGCTTTTTGAGGCCTTGTCTCCCTCAGGCTTTGATTTGGTGTCTCCCTTAGGCTCTGATTTGGGACTAGCAAATTTGTAATCAAGAACAGCCTGCAATCGGAAATGAGGTGGCTGCACAATAAAAACAGAATTCGTCCCTTACCGTCACCTTGCCGGAATCCTTGGTCAATAACATGAAATGACATCCCGCAGTAAGCACAATGTCGGTCATGGCTGCACCATCAGAAGGTTTGGACTCCTTGAAGACAATCCCCGCTTGTTGTGTAAAGGCCGTGCTGTTGATATCTGTGACTTCAGCCCTTGTTAATCCCGCAGCCTTGCTTTTATCCTGTACCCAAACAAATTCGAGACCATCAACCGGATTTTCAACCTGACCAATCACTGGTATGGTAAAGGAAGGAAGGATATAACCATAGAGAAGACGAGGGCACGTTTTTTGCCAGACTGCTTGCCACTGATTTGTATGAAAATTGGAACTTGTCGAGTGTAAGCCGGAACACAAGTACGAGTGGGGAGTCTTTCGATGACGCTTTGGAACATCTCAGGTAGACTGGTGAGTCTTTAGGTACTTGTTGCGATGCTGGGTCGTGTATAACGTTGAGCTTGACGCCACTGATAAAGTCCGGAATGTCAAAGTCTGTGGATTCGCCACCACAAATCGATTGGACCACGTCACCTAACGTGCACTCGTTCGCAGCGCTTAAACCTCCTTCAATCTCCAGCCACTGCATCGCGATTATAAGCAAAATCGAGCTCCAGCGCCGCTATTTCAATCGACCCATTGAACTGGAATGTTAACGGCACTCCATTTCCATACTCGCAGTTCGCGGAGGCCGAACGGATGGTCACATTTCCGAGTACATCAACCAGCTGGCTCCGCTCGTCCTCGTTGAAAAATAGAACCAAGTCTCCAAAGTTGATATCGCTCAGTTGTCCCGTCAATGTCCACTTCTGGTCCGTGTATCCTACGGTGGCAAATAAGTAGCCAGGATCACTCATACAGTCAGGTGCTGGATGAGAGTCTGTACCTCCGATAGGTAGAGGGTGAAGGTTGATAAGTGCCGCAATGTACAAAGATAGTGCAGACGAGCTCAGTCATATGACAGGTACAGGTCCAATTTATCGAACGAGACTGACGGAAGTGCAGTATCTGGAGATGGAGATTCTGCTATCAATACACCTTCAAGGATGAAGGAAGTGCTGTCTACTTCAATTGCAGCACGCGATATGATGGTAGGAATTCCTTGGGGCGGATTGCTGATGGTGACCCCGGAATGAGATCTAACAGAGAGAGATCATTCGATGTTTCAACAGTGGGCTTGACCTCGAACAGTTCCTCATAAGACGGCATCAACTTCCGGCTGTCATCCTTGTTTGGTATATAGAGGCTTCCAGTGAAAACGAGATCTGGCCACACAAGCTAAGCAGAAAAGCAACGTCTTTTGCTTCAGAGTTGATCTTGAATATCAGCTGCGCATCGACGCCAATCTTGCCTAAGCTGAGACTCGAACCGTCATCACAATATTGATCTCAACCAGGACGCGTAATATATCGAATGTGCTGCTGATTTTTCCGAGCACGTCCTTGAACCCTTCACTAACATCAGTGGACCCGTCGTCAATGTCATCAAGAAGTTTGACAACAGCATCAAGGGCTCCATTTGTCCAGTATATCGCCAGCGTGTATGAATTCTTTGCGCAAGATACTCTCGCTGAAAACGAGGAAAATTCGAATGACAGAATAAGCTCTGGTTCGGAGTCATTCTCTCTAGGAGACTCAAAAGACATTGTTGTTGTTGTCGTTTTGGCGACGACAGTGACGGACGATATAGTTTTGCTATCATCATCCCATAAGTGTAAATCCTTGAGACTGTCGAGAAAGGAATTATCTGGCGCCTTATTCGCATCGAAATCTGCGGTAGCTTGAAGACGCAACGTGTAAGTGTAATTTCTACTAATGGAGAGAACCATACGGCACTGCTCCGTCAAGCTCTAAGTTGGTATCTGAGTCAAATGCGATGCTATCACCGCTGATGTTGAAAAATGTGACAAGATCGCTAAAGGAAATAGTAGAACCGACCGAAGAAGAGTCGAGACCAAAGCGCAGGAAGTCGTGATTGGTTCGAGTGTGAGATCGTCTGTAGGGCCAACCTTGCAAGCTGGGCTAAACGATAGGACCGATGTTCCTGGAACTGAAATAGTGAGGCTGAAATGATCATGGTGAGTGTTGTGTCCGCCACGGATCCTGTCACGGATAGTTGGACCAGCGAAGAATCCGATGGGGAGATGGTAGAGGCAAGCCACACTTGCCATTCGTCTGCCGTGTCCAAACTAACCGTCTGGCTTGTGGACGTGAGCTCGTCCGCAAGTATGATAAACCCGTAAGATAGAGCAGATACGAAGGGATCCCATTGCGCTGGGACATAGACGCTGGATCCACTAGAGCTAGATTGGACCAAGGATGACATAAGGTAATATTTCTGGTCGGCGTCATTCTCAGTCGTGCCGGTGGATGCCGTCCGAAGCATGGACGAGAAAGGTCTGGCAATCTTTGATGTCAGATTTTGTTTCGACTTTTTAGTAGGCGCCGAACTGCCTGGAGAATCAGGTGTTGCAGAAAGACCGCGCTTCAAGGACAGGGTTTCAAAACCGGGACCTACCCGTCGTATATCAACGGGTTCCGTTTTATCCAACAGGAACGAAATATACGACACATGGGATGTCAAGATTTGTTGTTTATCAGGTAAAACATAGTTGTCAACAAGGATGGGACTGCATTTCTTAAGTATGGATTCAAATATCGTTGTTATCTTCTTTTCTTCTCCGTCCTTATCGGTTTTGGCTTGTGCGGCATTGGCTTCATCTTCCTGGGCTTCTGCGGCGTACTTTTGTGCGGCTTTGGTGTCCCCGGCTTCTGCTGCCCTGGCTTCTGCTGCTTTGGCGTCTGCGGCCAGGCTCTCTGCATATGTGATTATATCGGCTTCGTTTTTTGCTGCTTCAACCGATTCATAGAGCTTGCGAACATCCCGAGGTTCCTTTCCGAAGAAATCTTGGATTATTACTCGATACCGTTCGTCACGTGGTTGGGTTTTGTTCGGAGGCGCAGGTGGGAAATGCTCTACACCCGGACGCATCCAATATGGAAAGGAGGTCATCAAGACGCCGTATCGACCATCAATCTTGGGACTGATATCTTTTCCAAATGTTTGATAGTACGAACAGACATATCGCAAAACCTCCCACACTTCGCATGTCTATCAGTGAAATCGAGACAAGTTTAACTCAACTTACTTGGATGACTATGCATATTTCCAGCAGAGAACACAAAGTACTTCGGTTTGTATGTTTGGCACATTGTGATTGGTGTGGCTGTGAAAGACCCATGGTGGCTCGCCTTCACGATGGCTATCCTGTCCTTGTCATCAACCGTCTGAATCGGCTGGATCAAAGTTGTGAATTGGGGCCATTCCATGATCTTGTCCTCGAGTTCCTTATGGGCATCTCCAGCAAGATAGTGAGACACAGTGCCATCTGAATCGATGACCATGCAGACGATAGAACTTCGATTCGAGAAGGTGGTATTCTTGGTCGCGTCTCCTTGACCCTTCCCCAGGAATCGATTGTTGGCAGCTACACAATATAATCCGGGCATCGTCGCGCCATGGGCCCAACAAGCGCTGTGGGATTGGCCGCTTTTGCTTGATCGAGGGGAGTAGGCCGGAAATCGGTGAATAGATTTCGACCGATAAGCTGAGATTTCTGTGTATCAAAGTCCCATGCTACTGGTGCGCCCATCAAAAGACCCCAGTCCATCTGAGCCATATCACCGAGATACTTGCAAATTGTCTTTCCATCCTTTTTCATTCTCAGCCAAGATTCATTATTTTGCTTGAAGACCTCAAAGTCGTCGTCGAACTGCTTTAGATTCTGCGGCTGGTATGGAACATAGAGTCTCGTAAGTGTCCCCCCTGTTTTCAAGGCTGTTTTACCCTTGTCGTACCAAGAATCCTTCAAGAGCTTGAGTATACCTCCGTAATGATCTTCGTCCCAGTGGGTGATCACTATCGCATCCAGCTTAAAAGATCCCCCTTGAGTGTCATATTTATTGTTTATTATTTTGAAGGTCCGTCTAATGTTTTGCGTAGGGGTGAAGTAACCCATGCCGCCGTCGACCAAGACAGAATAGATGATAGTGTCCTTTTTCCCCTCTCCGTTGTCTTGGAGCAGGAGAATAATTTCACAGTCTCCGACATTGATATTGACCTAGAGATTTTCACAACTGTGTGTATCTGAGAGCGATTTGTTCTGACCTGAATGTACTCGACTTTATAATTGGTAGTCATCTTGATTCTGAGGTTATGAGGACTGTTAATCGCTAAATTGCCGGAGAACGCATGGGACCACTCACCTATTGCCAACAGGGCACTATCAGAGTAGAAGACTACGTTGATCAATCGATATGGGACCTGCCTCAGTTGGTTTTCGGAATGTTCCTATCCTCACGGCCATGATAGGAAATGCTTCTGCGTTTATGGTTTGGCACTAGATGAGCCTTGTTTCTCCGGCTCGGATTCATCTAGGTATCTAGTTTTCCGCTGGTTTGGTTCGTTTTTCCGTTAGCATGGTTGAACGGGAAGATCAGGTTTTCATAGCACCTGTGCCCGTTCATGTATGGCATAATCATGAGCCATGAGGAGGTTGTAGGAAGCCTGTGTGGTTGTCCGCGACTTGAAGTTGCCAGTGGGAGAGTGGGAGACGTGACGACCAAGATTGTCTTCCGAGTCAGCAAGCTTTTCGCCACCCAGTTGAATGGAAGCGATCTCACTGGCACATCTTTTCTCTCCCGCCCGAGCTCATCTAATCACTCGTTCCACGGACTCTGCATAGCCAGCCGGCACCTTCAACGGAACCGACCGAAAAACAGCACGCGCTCTCCGTGACTGTGCCGTCTGTCTTGGCGTCCTCTTTCGGGACGTGGACGAACAGCGTGCCCATGTGCGTTCAGATTTGGCACAGGTACCTTGTCAAAACGAGGTTGGCGGGGAAGAACCCGCTTTTGCGCAGCTCGTGAGTGGTGCATGGCTTGTCGCCATTTGTTATCCGTAATCTATGCGAATGCAGCGTTGGACGATTCCTTGTCAGGCTCTGCATCTTCAGATGACAACGAGAGAGAGGATGAAGATGATAAAGAGGACCAAGGTACTGATGCGGTCAACGCACTTGTTAATGGGACAAAAGAGCTACTCGAGACGACTATCACTACATCTGATGAGGAAGATATGAGGACTACCAAACCTTTAATGCCTCTAACGTGGTTCCACTCTCCTCTATCTACCCAGATCGGAGTGTACCGCACCGTGTTTTCGGAGGGCACTGATCCTCAAGAGCACCTGAAAGAGCTGAAGGGAATGCAAGAGGGTGAGCAAGAAAGAAAGTGGACATGAGGGCATTTTGGGGGTGCGATTGTGAGGGTGGACATGAGAATCGAGTACTTAGTACTACTGTTACCATTAAACTTATCATAATTTATGAAGGCACTTGGGTATGCGCGGCAACGACTCAACAATGCTCTGTTCAAGTTGACCAATGGCGACTCATTACGGCCGAGCATCTGCGGCATACCGTTTCTTCCACCATACGAGTATGCGTCCAGCAACGAGGGCATTTTTCTCGCGTTGCTGGGCGCACCCGAAGAGTGACTTCATCTTGAAGCCCTTGTATTGTCATGAGTATTGGGCACGGAAAAGATTATAAGCGCACACCTACCTATGCCTGGCACCTTCTCCGAAAACACCCAGGGCAAACTAGCATCGCCCGCCAACAGTAGTGTGCTTACTTTGACATCGGACACAATGCATAACGTTGTCAAAATTTGTTCTGCGATAATTATTGTTAGCCATTTCACTTTCCCTGTAACGCATGCTAACCTAGGTTCCCAAAATTCTTTTGGGCTGGCGTCGGGATAATCAAGTCAACCTCAGCTTCCAACGAGCTTCGCAGTAGCCTAATTACCAATGTTAGTCGCAAGCAATCAGTTCAGCATAACACCCACTTCCGGGCGCGGGCCTTTTCTAGCAAGGCCAGCACACTGCCGCGCAGCCGGAGATACTCCGACATGGCATTTTCTGCTTCAGGATCATGCCATTCGGAAGCCTTGGAATGGTGAGACACGCGTCCTTGCGGAAAAAAAACGATACCAACCAACGGTTCCCATTTTTTCATGAATGCGGATTTGCCATCCGATATCCAATGTTCGTGAATCTCTTCCGCCAAGTGCGGCAAGACGGGTGCTATTATTGAAGTGAGCGTTGACAAGACGTGCTCGAAAACGGTGATGACCGTTCGTCGCTCAAGGCTGTACAAGTCATTCGCATAGAGGCAGTCCTTGGTAATATCGAAGTACAGCGAGGATAGAGTGATGTTGGCAAAGTTATTCAATGCGACCATCACTTAACGGTATCAAGTCAGAATCTATGCAGCATGTGGACGATATGCTACTGACCTTTGGGGAAATTGTACGACGCATAACCCTCCAAGGCTGTCTGTTCCAACTTGCATAGTTCATGCATCACATACCGTTCTATCTACAAAGGTTGTTAGCCGGTCGATTAGAATCATGGACATTCAGATCTACCAATCCAAATTCTTGTCTAGACACCCGTTCCACGTCTGCTAGAGCAACAGCATTTCCGACACTTCCAAGGAGGAATCTTGCCGAATTCCGAATTTTTCGTAAAGATTCGGCGGTCTGGGAAAGAATCTTTGGTCCGATAGATAGGTCGCGCCAGTATTCAGATGTAGCAGCCCACAAGCGTAAAACATCGGCACCATACGCTGGCTCCTTTTTCCGGTTCTGAAAGAATGTCAATAGATTGCATAGTTCACCCTGTTGAGAACACACCTCGCCGCCGAAAACGATCGTCAACGGATCGATTGTATTTCCGAGTGATTTACTCATCTTTTTTCCCTCTTGATCCAGGACCATTCCATGGGTGATCAGAGCCCCATAAGGACTCACAGGGACAACGTCATCTGCGGCGCCAACTGCCGTGAGAAGTTGACTTTGGAACCATCCGCGATGTTGATCCGAGCCCTCGAGGTTAACGTCTGCATGAAAATTCCTTCCAGACGCCGTATTCTTCCCAACAGCCATCTCAGGAAGCATGGACCAAGATGTGCCACTGTCAAACCACACGTCCATCGTGTCGGTACCTTTACGCCATGTTTCCGATGCAGGCAGTCCTGGTTCCAGCATCGAGCGGGGCACGAAGTCTTCCACAGGGCCTTCCCACCAATGTTCTATACCTTTAGCATCCAAAACAGCAAGTATGTGATCCAAGGTCTCCGTGTTCAGAATGGCATTGTCAGTGGCAATGTGGTGCAAGGCTGGAATAGGGACCCCCCAAACACGTTGTCGTGATATACACCATTCCGAACGCGAACGGATGAAAGACTCTAGCCTATTTCGTGCTGGAGGGGGACACTGTCAGCGGACATTTGTGGAGGAAGACATACTCACAGATGGACGGGAAGAACGATACGTCGGCCAATGCCTTCAAAGCACTCTCTTTGATATTGCCCAGATTTGCAAACCACTGAGAAGTCGCCCTGATCTCACAATGAGATGGGATAAATGGGATAGTTCGATTATGTTACGTTACGATGACCGGTTGACCTGTCCTCCAGTCGTATGGGTACCGATGTTTGATCCGCTTGACCTTGACTAGACGTCCCATCTCCTTGACCATTTCCACGACAGCCTTACCGCCATCTCCCAGTACTCGTAGACCATGGAGATGTTTTGCCAGGTCTTCTCCAACGACGGATGCCACATCCTTTGAAAATGCCCCTTCAGAGTCAACGTGACATATCATGCTGTCCACAGTGTTCAGCATGCCAAGCGAGCGGAAAGCGGCGTAATCTTCAACACCGTGCGCTGGTGCACAATGAACGAGCCCTGTTCCTGACTCGGCCGTTACATGTGTCGCAGGAATCACTTTCAACGGCGCTGCAGGACCGGCTGTAGTACTGAAGAGAGGTACATATGATAAATCGACGAGTTGCGCGCCTTTTGTGACATTAGTGTGGAATAACAACATATTTAATCATGCCATACCTGAAACCTTGGCGCAGATGTCAACCGAGCCCAGGATCTCTGAGAGTTCTTTTAATCTCTCTAAAGCAACAATAAAATGTTCTCCCTCCCGTAGTACGCCATTGCATCTAACAATTGCATACATGAGGTCGGGGTGTACCGCAATACCCTATATATGCATCAGGTTGATTAAAAACTCGTTGCAGGCACAACACGATATACCATGTTCGCTGTGAGAGTCCATGGTGTAGTTGTCCAAACGAGTAATTTGACATTCACTTCGGTACAAACCAGTTCACGCAAAACCGGGTTCTTTATATTCGAGTTGCGAACGACATCGAACGTGACATATGCCGAATGAGAAACATGGTTGTCTTTATATACAAGCTCTGCTTCGGCCAGGGCTGACAGAGACGAGGGCGAGTAATGCACTGGTCTATAGCGTCTATAAATCAGACCTGAACAGAAATGAGTGCGTTCGAAAAAATCAGAAGAACTGAACATCAGCCAGACCTTTTTTGACCATCTTCTGGAAAATCCTCAACTGTCGCATTTCATATTTATGGTCTATACAGCTTCTGTTAGCGGCGCGTCTATAGAGATAGATGTTCGCCACCAACCCAAGGTACGATACGTGGAGGAGTCCTGGTTCCAATCGGCCATAATCCCAAATGGTTGAAATTGGGCTTTCTGTGAAACAATCGCTCGCATGGCAGTGGATCTTGCTGCTTGTCTAATGATACTAGCGGGTATGGTGTGTGATGCTTTCTTTCCGGAATTCAGGTTTCGAAACATTGAACATGCAAGGAACTCACACCGAGCTCTTCTAGAGCCTTGTTCTCAATGGGTAAACCGTGACAATCCCAGCCTGGTATATAGCTAGATGACTTATTGGTGACTTGGAGCGACCATGAGCTATACGGACTTACTGAACTCTATGACCACGTAGAACGTGAAATCTATTTATGATATCCTTGAGTATTTTATTCAACGCGTGTCCTGTATATTGTTTTAACGAATCTTGAGCACTAAAATGATGATGCACTAACCCATATGAAGGTTGCCGTTGGCATAAGGTGGACCATCGTGCAACACGAACAACGACCCAGTCGCGTTATCCCACTAGTACGCCAGTCATGACGCGAATTGGGTCATTATGCCATAAAGCATACCTGCCATCTATACAAATCTTCTCCTGAACGTTTCTGGTAAGGTGTCTCGCTGTTGGATGGTTCGGACCAAAGTGGAAATGAGGTCTTGGGGAGAAGTAGTGTTCCCGAGAAAGTCTTGTTATCTGTTGTTTTCGCTTGAAAGCAATTGTGGCGAGTACGTGCAAGTGATTGGCGTCCGAGAGGCGCTTTCCATCTAAGCAAGACGGGAGAATATAACGCTCTCCGTATCATAAAATCACGTTATGTCACACTGCGCGTTTTGATACCGCTCTACAGGTCTTAAAAGTCAATGTCGTCAACGTCGTCACGTTAGGGATTGCCGAAACAACAACGAGGGACTCGTAAGTAGGAAGGATTGGGTTTTCGGTTCCAGGAGCCAAAAACGTGGACCTCGAATGTTAACTAGGAGACGGCCCTCAAACATTTCCCTCACCAACAACGACCTGTCCCCCCCTGCCGCCTTACACCTCAAATCCACAAACGACAACAATAATAACGCGATTATCCTCTCAGATCTCTTCCCCAAGTCTGTCAAAGTAAGGTGGAAACGGAAGATACATAAATGAAATTTTCGTGCTTTTGGTCAACCGCATAAGCAGTCTAAGCCCAGGGCCCGCGTCAAGGGAAGCACGAGGAAAGGAGGCAGATAGCCTCCTCACCCTCCCCAGGTCACGCACCTTATTTTATAGGCGAACGAGGCGGGCGACGGGGTAATGGCAACCTGCGTGAAAAAGAACACATCAGCCGGTTGAATAAATAAAAAAAGAAAGAAATGGAAGTAGAGAAGATAAAAGGAAAACGGCTCCTCCCCCCCCTGCCAGCCTCCCGAGGGAGCTGGCCTACTTCCTCTCAGACACCGAGACAAGCTCTTTCCAAAGCTTGTCTGAGATCTCTTCGGCTAACACTTTGCCAACGTATTGAAGGGAGGGAGGAAAGGTTTCATCGAATTGCTCAGAAGTGCAGTAAGGCATGACAGATGCTTTGAGGGCAAGACGGGCCTTCTCATTTTCATCCTGAAGCGCGACGAGGCAAGCCGCTTGATGAGCATCTTTCAACTCCGTCAAGTCTTGACCAACAGCGGCGCCGTTCGGTGAGCACGTTTCTGTGGCGGCGCGAGCCTTTCCGAAGATGGGGATAATCAGATTCATCAACCAGGTCACTTTTTTCAGCGTCGAGCGACGGGCGTCCGCCATCTTGGGTCTCTCCTCGGGGTGTACTCGGACAGCCTTCTGCACTGGCGACTGGGCAACCGGTGTATCGTTGGCAGATTGGACAGGGAACGGATCTAGGGTGGTGTGTGAAGCGACAGGTAGGGCTTGACGACCAGCGTCGATGGCAGCAATGCAAGATGTAACAGCGTGCATGATGGATGAAAATGAAAAGGAGAAAAAGTGGGCGAGCGAATTTAAGTAGGCCATTTCATTGTCAACCGCACGATCGGTCGGCCGCATCGTAATAGGGGCAACTTTGCGTGATTGCAAGACTCACGAATTCTGAAGTTGACGAGGTAATAGTAATCGATGAATATAGCATGGATTCGAGCCGTTTATCCGTATACATTCGAGGAACAGTGTTTTTCGACAAAGGAACGCGAGGACTGTAGTCGATGCGCCACGCAGAGTCCGAATCCGACACTGCGTCCAGGACCTACTGAAGCCGTTGGCTCGACGATGTCGTGCCTAGTTTTGCACACCCTACATTTTTATCATGCCAATACGTTCTGACTCGACGATTTGTAGCAGGACAAGCGCATACGATTCACTCTCAAACACTGTCAAATGTCGACTCCTATGCATTTTTTCTCATACTGGCATCTACTTAAGTTGTACTAGTACTCTTACTAGGAGGGACGACAAAATTCCACATCTGTATCGTTTCTCCTGCCTCCATATTATCAATACAGAACTAGACAAATCATATAAGTGCCAGGATAGCAAAGGGCGGCATTTGAGACTTACGACATCATTCCCTTCACTAATCTTGGTACGATTACTGATTATCTTGGGTGGATACCCGTGATCAGGAAGGCAAATGCTACAGCAGGGCACTAATCAGCACAATAGAGAAAAACAGCTAGGTGTTGACTTACACATATCCGGGGTCGCCTTTATCTTTCTCCAGAAGCACAAGCTCACTTCCATCCGAGTCAGTTAATGCTATGTGGCCTCCATAATTAATAATAGTTTGCGTAGTAGAGTCAGACGCAGAGAAAGAGAGTGTGAAGTGAGAAGAGTCGTCGTCGACATATTCCAGGTTGAACTAATCAAATCAGATTAACCTCGAATAAACCGATTCGCCACATACCTTCGTAGGTGAATTGGTTCCTGGAGCGACCCGCCACGGACTGCTGACAGCTTTCATATAGGAATGTGGATCGTGGGCGCTCTGAATGTAGTAAGTCCCTTCTGGAACTTCACGCTTGGCATAAATCACATCATTGCCGAGGGCAATATACTTCTCCATGAACCATATTTGACTGGACGTATTCTGTAGACTTCTTACTTCCCATTAATGGATCTTTTAACAGCAGACGTACGTCACTAGAAACAAGGCTTATCTGTGACGGTGAGCCGAGCCAACAGGATTCAAAGTATACCTACTTCATCTTCGTTTTCAATATCATAATCTCCGACGCCCACCGAAAGCCCGTATGTTAGAAGAGAAATACTGGAAGTGATGAGAACGCCACAAGCTCAAATAAAATCATGCTGTACTCACGACCAAGCAAAACCTCCAATACTTTTGATGTCTCATAGGTACACATCTGTCAATCCAACTACCTGGTCTCCTACGGCGGGTATGGAGACACTACAGCCAAGGTACGAATTGTCACCAGCGTTCTGAATTACGTACTGGCCGGAGTCTTGCAGAGTTACGATCCACTATACAAACCGAGCGTGAGCAGCACGATCACACTCCTCGCCAAAAACTTACACGCTGATAAGCTTTCAGTTTATCATTCTCATTACGTTGAGATCGGACAAATATGCCGGTGCTCCCAATGGATTTTGCATCAGGCAACGTGAGAAGGCTCCTGCCATTGAGATTCCTAATGCGATAGTTTCCTGTCTGTAGTCCAGTGGTGGGTGCTGGTGGCGCCGGCGGTGGCGATGGCACGGGGATCAATTGCCATTTCTGTATGTTTGTGTCCTAGTTGCGAATAAGTTAGCAGTATACGCAGTTATCCGAGGGTGATACATACATCTTTTGCACTCGTGACGTTAACATAAGTATCCATTCATTCAGGGAGGACCCAATAATCCGTGAACTTTTGCGTACAGTGAGTCTGCCAGGCACGGTCAATATTATGATTGACGTCTTAAGCGCCCACGAACCGACATGAACCATTGTCATTCCAGACTTTGGTTAACGAGTAGGTAGTGGAGGGCGTGGTAGCGGTTATAGTGCTGCCATCACAATACAAGCTTAGTATTGTCTCCAACATTTCGAACATAGTAGAAATCAGTGTATCCTGACACCGTTTCGAACTTCACTAAACTGCAAGTTAGAAAGATACACAAATTACAACATCACGCACGTATTGAAAAATCAGATTTTTTGAGGGGTCGCATCCTGACTGTCGCAGTTGTCCCCTCCAAAGCTTCGATGCATGTCAGGAAAAACGTTTGGATACGGTACTTTGACTCCAACGGGATCGGTCATTTGGATACCAGTGAGGGTGTTGTGAAGACCATCACAGTCGGTAAGGAGTAGTATTTATACATCGATAAGGAGCCAGAGGTCTGCGCTCAGTTAACAAAGTTATGGTTCATTCCTGCTTTAGAGCGATATTTGTTTCGGGCATAGATAAGATGCCGTCAAGGTGAAACGTGGGCTGATCGTACGCCCATGTTGAGGTCCTTGTGCACAGCATGCAGTACCAGCTGATATGTCGGTGACACGAGGGACACTTGATGAATGACGAATCTAACTTGTGTCTTATGGATAACTGCTATCCAACGATTGACCAGGGGCCTGTTGGATGTATCCGCGTACCAAGATTGCTTCCAACGTCGCTTTCATAGCAAAAGATACGGCGAAAAACCAAGCTGCATTCTCGGAGTGTGAGACATTACAAACTCTAACCATGAGATTCACATCAACTAGGAACAAGAGGCGTCTGGTTATGGTGAGCTTGACCAAATTGGCAGCATTCAATACCTACTTCATCTTGGTCTTTAATCACCGACTGATGCCGCAGGAATATGTGAACTAGAAGTGGGTGAGAAAGCCGCGGACTCGTGAAGTGATGCCATACTCGCAATCAAGCAAAACCTCCAAATTCTGTACTGGTTGATAGAGAAGGTCTGGGACACAACAGAGATAAATAACGAAAGGGCACGTGGGATTTCCATGACATGGTTGACTGGAAAACCCACGCGTACTCGATCTATATCCTGGGCAGCAAATGATAACGATATTAAGAAAGTAGGAACAACCGCACGTCGTGATGGACGATCCATCTTGAATAAACCATCTTCTGCATTGGATTTCTTCCACAAATTACTCTGCGGACGGCGACAGGACTGTGGTATACATGGCAGATATTTCTGTGGATAATGACATAGTACTTGAACGGGTGGTCGAGTTGGACTATTCTGCCCATCGCGTCTGCCTTCTATATGATGATCGCAGCTTCGTTTCCGCTGAATGGCTGGAAGAGTGAGCGTGTTTTGCTTCGTTTCATCTCAATGTTAACTAGTTTTAAGAGCTGTCACAATCAGACACCATTCTGCAACCGGGACATTGCTGAGCGAACAAAGCATAGATGCACAGGCCGCGTATGGCGATCTAGTTGTGCATGGACCATGGGTTGCCCTGTGCATCAATTCAGGTCAAGCCGTAGATGAAGAACCGCCTGTTGTGGCTAACATTCGTTCCCGGATCGACTACTTGGACGACGCAGATCTGTCTCGTTTCAAGATGGACGTAGTCGCGGATGAAATCTGGTTGTGGAACACGGCCGACAATGCTACCAAACACGTCAAGATCCCACAAATTGACGACGCCCCCACAATTGTTGGTAACAAATTCATTCGAGTCCTGGTGTATTCGTGCTGATATGAACCTTTCAGCATTCTGCTCGTTTTCAATTTGTCGGTGATCGCCTTCGTGTTGGCAGGATCTGTTGAAGATGATACAAGAGCCGCCATCATCAGCTTTCCTTTCTCCGAGTCAGAGCCAATTGCGTTCGTCGAACCGCAACTCTCCAACCCTGAATGTGTTGAACGATCTGTTGTGGCGGAAGGTAACATTGTGGTCCACTGTCATGAATCTGGATGCCGAATCACCGTCTTTAAATCCAGCTTGATCTCGGGCGCTATCCCAGTATGCGATTTATTCTTGCTTTCTGTTTTGTCCTCATCTGGTTTCAGAGCACTGCTACCTCTGATGACCCCGAGGGCTTTAGGGGGAGCTTCCGCTACCCCAATGATGCACGCTGCCTCCCCTTTTCGATCGCAAGCACCATGAACCTGCCTTCCATATCCAACGACCGCATATTAGTCAAATACCGTTCCTCACTCTACATCTTAGACTTCAATCAACATCGTCTTGCTGAATTCCTCTCCAAACACAGGAGCAGCGAGAACAGCTCAAGGCAGCGCTTCATCATGAGGGAGGAAAAGTCCAATTCGTGACGAGACGTTTCTACTGGGGTGATGTTGACGGAATGGAGGATCAGGAGTTCCCCGATGCGCCAAAGCCGCCAGAATGGAAAGCATATCTGCGAACATCGCCTAGCCCACTTGATACCGGCCATGCGTTGCAGTTTGACGAGCCACCTGAAGAGCATCGTGTGCCGATGCCATTTGGATATGGAAGGTCTGTGTTGGAACTCGGAAAGGAGGTCAATACGATGTTCTTGGCTTTGGTGGGGAATTCAGTCGTTGCAGTGCCGGAGGCGGGGAAGCCTGGATGGGTTTTCGACTTTACGGATTAATGCATGAGTTTTATATGAGAGTATTGCTTGTAACAGTTGAACAATCGAATGAGTAGCGGGTTCAAACTTTGGGAGACATTCATGCTGCATTGGTGCTGCGCTTTCCATTGATGAAGAAAGTTCTTCCAGCGCAATCACTGTGGGAATTAAAGCATGTGAAAAAAAAGTCCTTGAAGAGGTGAAAAAAAAGTGGAGAAAGTTTCCTTTTCAATGTAGTCAGTGCTTTATTAGCACCTTCTTGAGATCATGGAAACCAAGTACTGAGTAGGTGAAATTCAATTTCCAAGCAGTTGCAATTCAACTCCCTGGAGCTTGAAACATGGAAGTTGAATGTCTCATTTTCACATGAATTTCAGACACCATGGGGTGTGAAATGAAACATCCAAGGGTGTGAGTTTCAGGTCAGATGGACATATACTCTTGGGAGTTGAAATTCCACATTCCAATTGTCACAAACACAGTTATTATTGTTATTTATAATTGAATAACAAATGGTACACTATAAGTTAATTACTTTCTCAATCTTATACATGTGCTAGACAATTTTCAGTAGTTATACCTACATCAAAAAGCATTTAGTTGGTAAAAAAAGAAAGAAAAACATACAAGTTTGTCTGAGGGAGGTAGGACGCACAGGAGGGAGATGGGTGGAGGGTGATGGCTGGGAGCGAGCGCGTAGAGCACGGCGAAAGGGATTAGACGAGCGGCAACAGATGGGCGTAGGGGCGCAGGGAGACGAGCACGGCGAAAAGGGAAACGAGCGCGACGAGAAGGGAGCAGACGGGCAAGCAGCGGACGGGCGGCGGACGGACGGGCGAGTAGACAGGCGGACGCAGACGGGCAGACGGAGATGGGCGGGCGCGGCGGATGGGCGAGCAGACAGGCAGACGAGGACGGGCGAGCAGCGGATGGGTGGATGCAGACGGGCGAGCAGACGGGCGGGCGGACGGAGATGGGCTAGCAGCGGACGGGCAACGCAGACGGGCGAGCAGCGGACGGGCGGACGGAGATGGGCGAGCAGACAGGCAGACGGAGATGGGCGGCGCGGCGGGCGGACGGAGATGGGCGAGCAGACAGGCAGACGAGGACGGGCGAGCAGCGGATGGGTGGATGCAGACGAGCGAGCAGCGGTGGATGCAGCTGACGGGCGAGCAGACGGGCGGGTGAACGTGACGCGTGACGCGTGAACTAAGCCCAATGCATGAGGGGAGGTCAAGTGAACTGAAGAATTTTCATGCACATGCCACTAAAACTTAAAATTCCAAAGGGGTTGTTTTTCATTTCTACCAAAGGCACTGATTTCCAGAACTAGGAGGATGAAATTCAACTTCCAAAATTAAGGTATTCATTTTCAATGCCCAGGAGTTGGGGTTGAAAATCACAATCATGGGATTAACACTCTTGGGCATTGAATTTAAAGTGATCAATGCCCTGGAGGTTGAATTTCAAACTATTTACTTCCCACAGTGAATGTCAGCCGCATGCGCTAGGAGATTGGCTGTTTTCTGGACATGACTGATAGCAAATTTATTGTGCGCGTATCTCGCTGGCCAAAAGCGTTTTGCGAGTAATTCAGAGCGGTTTGGAACTAGCTAACCAGGTACATGAAAGGAATTTGCACACGGCTACAACGGAGGAATTTGAGAGGTAACTCGGAGTATTACACGAATCTGTGTCAACTATCGGACTAGGGAGAGTTAACTTGATGTAGTACATATTTTCCGATAAATTACAGTTAGCTACTACGTAAACGAAACTGGAGAAAGACACCAACAAATCCATCACCGCAACAGGTCTGAGACCCAGTAGATAGGTTGTATAGCGTTGATGATTTGGTTAGTGAGGTCTTGCTGCGTAACCTGAATGGACGGCGTGACAAACTGAAGCTCATTCACGGGTAACCCATCTTTGTTTATCTGCCGTTGGTCCAGAAGGATGGCCAAGACAAGGATGCTGTTGCTGTTGCTGTGCCAGTAGGTCCTGTGTTGAAGCTCGCCGCCAGAGTTTGGAGCTGAGTGGTAAGGAACGGCTGCACCCCATTGACGACGTGAAATATCCATGTGTTGTAAAGGCTCGCCATGTTGAAGTTTCCTTTGGAGGGTGCATCGACGTTCGAGGCAGCGTATAAAGCATACCACGTTGTCCATACGTTTTTTATGCACCGGTTTGGTCCAAAAAGAAGTTCTTCACTGCGAAATCATTCATAAAGGAAGTAACCCCCGCTGCAGCTCGCATAACTGAGATCTGCTTTGTAGCACAATATTTCGGGAACCTTGTATTGCTGCGGACTGGGATACTTGGTTGATTAATCAAAGCGGCTTCTCCCGCAAATAATCCCTTGTTCTTTATGACATTGGCGACCTGCTCCATGACGGGCATTGGTCGTGGATTCTGGTTATTGGGATAACACGTTCCGATCTGGTTAAATACGGTCTGGCCTGCAGGCATGTAGGCAGGAGTGGTTCGAAGATTGTCGTTCACCCAAGTGCACCAGTTGTTGTTCCCTGCAGCATTCCGCCATAGACCAGTAGACTTTTGAAGGAAATCAATAAATGTGGCGGCTATGAAAGGGAAAAAGAGTCATTAGACCGTACACAAGTATGCCAGCGTAAGAAAAACCTTACCCATTTGAGCTTCATACGGGTGTTCTCGAGAATAAACCGGGCTACTCCCTGGATGAGCTAACGACGAAGAGCCATCAACGTTGGTCCCCAAGTTCACCGGAACATTGGGAACCCAAGAACCAAACGTCGGATTCAGCACTGTGGGATTCTCCAAGTCGTAGTAAGCAAAAATGGGACTGGTGTGTTTCATGAGTTTGCACGCTCGATAGAATCTTTCATGTAAAGCAACTCACCACTGATCATAACTGGGAATAGAGATCGAAACTCCAGGACAAGTCACCAAAACGGGTGCTCTGTCCAACGTTTGAGTGGGGTATTACTCAAGTTTACCATTGTCAAATAATCCCCAAAATCCAATTCAAGTGAGCGCTTGAGATTGCCCAAATTTACGTTGTCATTGGCGTCATCGTAGATAATGCAATCCGAACCGTCAGTTGTGCCTTGAATAGAGGTGGTCACCTCGGGACAAAACAAATTCCCGGGTAAGAATGGCACCCCAGCTCTCGGATTAAGAGTCTGTTCTCGATTAACACCACGAATGCTAGTGACCTCACCGTCAGCAGACTCGAGAGCTGAATATGCAACGATTTTTGAATGCCGGGGGATGGTAATCGCGGGGCCAGAGCTTTCAGAGTGTTTGATGTAGCTTTCGCCACGTTTAGAATTTCCAGATCCAGAATCATCCACCTCTGTCACGGATGAAAAGCACTTGCCGCCATAATTGAATTTGTTGGCATAGAACGGTGTGCTGACGGCATTATCACGCCACCATAACAATGATCCAGTTAAACCGCCATTGACACTAACTCCATAGTATGGTTGTACGCAGAAATTCGCCGCGTTGGCGTGTGAGACACTACCGTTGATGGCAACGCCAGCATACATGTCTGCATCCGCGAAAATCTGAGCGTCCATGAGTTGACCACCAAGGATAGACAATCCAAGCTGAAGAGTAGGTACTATATGCGCTTCCACGCTACCTTCCAAGGCAACATTGTACCCGAAAGAAAAGTCATATCCCTGGTTGTTGTGAGACGGGGTAACAGGGGGATCGTATGTCTCAGAATCCGGCTTACTATCTTCCTTGCCAATGGTGACATCGAATGAAGGGAACGTATATCCAACTGAAGTCTGGAATTTGCCTGACATGCTCAACTGACCGGTGAGCTGAGCATATACATGTAGCGATGGCCCAAGAGTTAGAAGACCTGGATAGTATAGTCCGGGGAAGCCAGCACTGAATATCTCCAGCTGACCGGAATCGAACGATGCGGCAGCGAGACCAGTTATGGTGAACGTCGCTTGCGCGGCCGCACCAGTCGAGAAGTAAACGTATGACTGTTGAATGGCTGGAGGGACAATCGTTGCCTCGAGGTAGTATCCGAAGCGGCTAGATAGATGAGCATTTCCAGCAACGGAAATATCAAGTAAAGAATTGAAGTTGGGGCAGGATTCCTACATTTCCCAATGTAAGAGATAGCATAGATTCATACATAGTAGTACAAACCTCTTGGTGGAAGATGGTATACGAATCGGCCCATGAGAAAGTTCTTGTGAGAGTATTTGCACTCTTGACGGTATTTAGCTTGTTCAACCAAGAGGAGAACCCCCCGAACCACCGCTTGTCGTGCCCGTGTGGTTGATGAAAATTCCGTTTCATATGCCGTCTTCTTCTGGTGGAATCAGTGCCAGGATCGGGTGGGCTATTTATCATCTCATTCCTGAAATCGGTGGTCAGTTATCGACCACGACATAGTCTTTTTTACAAAGCTCACCAATAATCCTGCATATCCGTCTGGAGAAAAAAGTCAGCCCAAGGTCTTCTCTACCGTGTTATTGTCAACTCACAATATCAGCCCTCATCCTGTTTTACCGTTGATCAGCAATGTGTACTACGCGAAACATACATACACTTACAAAACAGGACCATTCTCCTTCGGTATTGCAGCGAAATTGTAGTCGAAGCTGAGTGTATACATATTTTCATTGATTGGGAGTCGGGCAGCATGATACGCTGGCAAGACAGTTTTGTCATCGTGAACAGTAAGAGATACTACGCGAGCGTAGGGTCCAAGGCCACAATCCCTTGGCATGCGGACAATAGTATTCTCGGCCTGTCCAATGAAAACATGACCACATCCAGAATCATCGTCATCTAATGGCAGCGAGCAGTAGGCAATAACCTAGTAGTAATGCAATGTTAAAATAATCAGTAATATGTAAATTGGCACCGACCTGTTGTGGTTGGTCACTGGCGGGATCGCAACCAGTAATGACCCAATCCGACGCAATGTCCAGCGATGAAACTGAGCCCGCATTGGGAGATGATATGAAGACTTCGCCAAACTATTAAAAGATGATGAGCAGCCATTAATGGTCACACATAATGTAATGTACTGGAGAATCATTTTCAGCACCATCATTGAAGCTGGTGGCTGGTGGCTGCGTTTTACCACCGGTATCTTCGTCAAAGTCTACAGTGAACGATGCTGGCTGGAAGTTCACGGGTTCACTGATTCCAGGTACAAATTCAGGAAAGACCCAACTCTCTGGAACGGGAAGGAATTCGTTACCTATTAGTAATATATCAGCCTAAGCAGTCAAAAAATATTATCTATGTTTACCGTTGGGAGGATCACAGCAATATAGCCGTTTTCCTTTACCGACGCATGGCGACGGTGCATCTCCTTGAATGTCGCTAACTAAAAATCGCGTCGGTAAGACAATGTTAGACTGTAATGACCTGCAGTGCTTACAGACTGCCAGTTGTCCCGCCGGGCACGCCGAATTCGTGCAACTTGGAAGATCTCCGTACCACGCGCACTAGAAAATGATTAGCTGTGCGCCAACCTGAAAAAAAAAAACCATACATTTTTGTATCCCGCTATATAGACAATAATGAGCTCCAACAGGCGTCCCATCAAACAGAAAACTTACGATTGCTGTTGCAGCAGACAGGCTTATTCCTGGAAGAGCATACCGTGGGACAAGTCTGGGGGTGCCGCAAACTTCGATTCTCCTGCTCGCAGCCACCGTTATCGCTCGACCCTTGTTTGACGAATGTCATGCCCGTATATCCTCCAGCGCATCCAGTAAGACTCTCGCCGCAGCCTGTAAGATTCGCAGCAAAACGTTAGCACTGGGATATGTTGGAAGCAAATAAAGACCAGGGATTCGAATTCCCTTACCTGTGGCAAAACAATCGAGATCCACATTCGAATCACAGCAGTACGCTTTCTCTCCTTGCAAGCAAGTTCGCGTCTTTCCGTCTCCAACTGGGTCAAGAGCAAGCGTCACTTGACCAACACCACACTGTGCATTACATGTCGTGCCGCCTCCCTCCACTCCAAGCACAGTTCCTAGGTTTGTCGCCTGTGGGGCAACACAAGGTTGCTGGATTGTTGGAGTGGCAGGTTACCGATGAACTGGGATTGGTCGTGAGCGTTGTCATTGCTGACCACTTCTGACCCGTTGGACATGCTTGCCCACAACCCGTGATCATACAGGATGTCGCATCCACAAATGAAGGGTTGTTGACGTTGATGTCAGGATAAAGACCCTTGAGTGCAGTATATGAGGTATCGTCCTGGTCCACGGACCAAATCATCGTTCCCCCGAGACATATGGAATTGGCGTAGTTCAATTTCATTTGGAATGTTTCAGAATCATCATACGAGACCCATTGGTTGTCGTTCCATACAATATATTTGACGGCGTCTCCAGAGTCGAATGTGGTACTAAGAAAATTGGCATTAATGATAGACTCAATTTCGGAGAACATCAGCGTTCCGCTGTTGAGAGAACAGACGCCTGGGGCTGCACCAGATACGAAAGGACAACCTGGGGCGCTGCAGGATACGTCGGAAAGTTGAAACGAGCGTCCATAAAATCCGATGCCCATGACTATCTGAGAGGGATCAACTCCCACATTGGCAAATAGTTGCATCGTCTGCTTTATCTCAGTGAGATTGGTATGGGCTTGTACAATAGAACCGATATAAGGATCCTTCCCATCCCAAACACCGTGAAGGTCATAGGTCATGACATTCACCCAGTCAGCGTTCTGCATAAGACCTGGGAGATCAAAATGTTGGAGGTACCAATATGAGGATGGGGCCGTGAACGTCAATCCATAGTTTTTCGACCGGAAAGCGGATTTGAGTTGGGCCATGAACGTCACGTAGTTTTCTTTATCGGCCGGAACGCCACCACGATCGTATGCGCTTGGATACTCCCAGTCTATATCAATACCGTCAAAGCCAAAGGCTTCCATTATCAACAAAACATCCTTGACGAATGTGGCCCGGTTGGCAGCTGAACCGACAAGATCCGAGAAGATATTCTGGGTTGGAGGGTCATTGAATGACCATCCGCCGATAGAAAGAAAAACTTTGAGCGATGGATTGAGCTTCTTGAGAGCGGTGGTGCGCAACCATAGTTGTGCGTCGCCTGGCGTCATCTCGATGATTTGGAAGGAGGAACTTATGAGAGCGAAAGCAAAATTGATATGTGTAAGTGTCCCTGCAGCGATCTGCTCCGGAGGGTATATGTTGCATGCCCTAGAGGACGCTTGGACAGCCCAGCCCTATAAAAAAACAGACCTATGAGATTATTCGATCAATAAGTCAGTTGTTTGTATACCTCATAATACCCAATACGGCGCTGTGTTGCTGTGGCCTGGTTGTCGCTACAAGCCTGCTGACCGGGGGGGTTACAATTAGATTGACACCCCGGCCCACAGAATCCGTCAAGCGTCATGCGAATGAAGTTGAAGACTAATCTTACCAGCTGTAGAACCGCAGAAGCCAAACTGCGAGCAGCACACGTTTAAAGGACATGTTCTATTCTCTGCAGCCGCAAATGGCCCACATTCAGCTAATGCATTACAGTTTGAGGTACAGTTTGAGCCACAAAAGCCTGGTCCAAAGCTAGAACACGCATGTAAAATGGTTATCGAGAGAGCAATTGATATAGACATACCCACAGAAACCTGACTTTCCATTACAGCACGCGCCATTTGAACAAGGAATATCAGGAGCGCATGATCCGACAGGAAGAACTGTAGAGTTGTTTTGGGCTAAGATGAGGATTGCAAACGATGATAATACGAGTGTTAGCAGCCTAATAAGAGGGGGGTTCATCGTGTGGACAGCGCTGGATCACCGGATGCCAATGCGATGGCAAAAATATCGATTCAACCTCTACCTTATGTGTGGAAGCCATATAGTGTTCATGAGTGTGTGAAGAAAGGCGATAAGTTAGAAGTATGTCACAGTCACATGGTAAAACAAGTTTCAACGTCCAGCCCTGCTGACGCGCTGACTGACAACTGCCCTTCTCCGATGGTTGAGCTATCATCTTGTTCAACCCGCTCGTACGACACGGGCGCTCGACACAAGTTTATGAGCGCTTTTTTTTGGTTACACAAAATATTTATTGCGAACAGAAAGGTTGTTTCCGGATGGGGCTGTCAGGACATAAGAGGTGATGGATAGCCCGTCGGTTCAGTGTGAGTATCGTATATTCTCACATGATGCCGTGAACGACGTCACTTATGCACTTCTGTTCTTCCAGCGCCGACAGATCTTACCTATTGTTGGTTTCAAATCTGGGCTTCCTATCGTGCTATGCTGCTCACCAACCTCATTCCTGTCGCATTTTTCTTTATCCAACTTGCTCTCGCTTCATCGTTCTACAAAACTCTTCATGGTATACAAGGGGTTCACGACAAGCTCTTCCATGATTCGCTGAAGAAACAGTTGGACGCGAATCGCAGAAAGAATGCGCTTATCGGCGAAAATTTTCTGAGCACAACCAACAACTTCCTTACAAGTGACAACTCAAGCAACACGACCTTTGCAACGGGCTCTACAGCGTCATTTCAGCTTTACACTTCGGATATGTTAACTACTGCACCAGTCCCATCAGCGGCTTGTTTAACTGCGCTTACGACAGTCATCCAGTGCAATTCTACCGTACCACTGATGAGGTTAGAAACTTCAGAATTATCAATCCCTTTGTCTGACCCTTCTAATAGCTCGTATCCATATCTTTTAATCAATGACCTCGCCACAGTTTGCACGACTACATGCACCAACTCGCTTGCATCGTACCGGGCAAATGTTATATCTGCATGTGGAACGTATCGCATTCCAGGGAGCGGAGGCTTAACCTACCTCCCCACGTATGCGATTGACACTATTGCGGGCCCATACTCAGTGCAATGCCTTCAAGATCCAACCTCCCACGCTTACTGCCAACCCTTGTTGAACACTTATAATAGTTCTACGAACACAAACGGAGTCTTGGGTCTCCCGACCGATGAACTGTGCACTTTCTGCACACTAGAAACCATGAATCTCACTCTGGGTAACCCTACCACCTATTTCATCCCTCTAGTCGAAGTCTTGTCTAGCGCAGTGCAACAGTGCGGCAGCGCCTTCAACTTATACAATGTCTCATCCCCACCTTCAGCATCGAACCCTCCAATCGTGAACCCCTCCAACATTACCACGGGGACGAATAAAACCATTTCCCCATCTTCCGATTGCGCTATTCGCGGACGTAACATCACATTGCCCAATACCGCCAACACAACTTGTTCAGCACTCGAAACGCAATACAGCGTCACTATAGACTCTATTCTCTCGTCCAATCCGTTCCTTACTGGGTCATCTGACTGTGTGGTTGTCGCTGGGACTCAAGTCTGCATCCCACAGGCATGTACACTTTACACGGTGCAAGTGAATGATACCTGCAATTCTATTGGTACGGCCCACTCTCTGACGCCAATCCAAGTGCAGTCGTTCAACCCTTCGCTGGGCAGCAGTTGTCAGCTGATTTCGTCATTCGTCGGGAAATCAATCTGCATCAGTCCCAACGGAGGATTCCCTTCGGGCTTTGGGGCTACCTCAAATGGGAATCCTAGCGCTACGCCCACCGCTGTTGCTCCCGTGCCCACCCCTACAGTTAGCGGTACGACATCAGCGTGCGGGCGGTGGTATCAGGTACAGCCAGGCGATGTCTGCAACACTGTCGCACTGAATAATTCAGTTTCATTGCCCAATTTCTTGACTCTGAACCCTGGTTCGTATATACTCTATGCATCTACTGACTTGGGATTAATGCATTGGCTTATAGAGGTGAATACAAACTGTACGAACTTGTGGCTCGGATATTATTACTGTGTAGCTCCGTACCCCCCCTTCAACGCCTCCTCGGCAACAGCACCTTTGATTACGGGTACTGTTGGAAGTGTCTATGCGTATCCTATACCAACGGCTAACTATACACCGACTCTAACTAGCCAAATCATCACCCCCGCCGGTGTTCCCGCCCCGACAAATGTTGCAAAGGGTACCAGGCAAGTAGCTTGTGGATACTACTATGTTGTTCAAGTACGTCATTCCTCTGTCTTGGAGTTTTAATCCAATGCGTTCCACCCCCAGTCTGGTGACACTGTTGCTTCAATTGCCGAGATGACAAACACTACCAGTGCCGGGCTCATCAGCTGGAACCCCGAGCTTTCGACAGGTACACCATCAGGTTTAGTCGTCGGGACAGCCATCTGTGTCCTGTTCCCTACAGGCAATTACACCCTTTTCCCCGCACCGATACCCAGCAACCTTGCGCAGGCCGCGAAGGTGAACACAAGCACGTGTGCTGAATACTACACTGTTCAATCTGGTGATTCATGCGCGGGGATCGAAACCAACCTTGGTTTGACCAATGACCAATTCCTCGCTCTCAACCCTGGTGTCACAGCGCAATGCACCAACATCGTGTTAGGTGAAGCCTATTGCGTGCTCTCGATTTACGCCAGTGGTCCTGTGATTACGAGACCGCCGGCAAATGTAGCGACAGGGACAATCACAACTAACTGTACTGGATATTACACCGTTGTGTCCGGAGATTTTTGTGGCATAATCGAGACCAAGTATAACATCACCAACGCGCTCTTCCATTCCATGAATCCCGAGCTCACACCCGCCTGCACGAACTTGATTGTCGGCGATGCGTATTGCATCGGCACCTCCAACACCACACTGCCAACTGGAGGCCCTCCATCCAACCTCGCCCCTGGCTCCCTCACCAACTGCACGACATACTACACCATCGTTTCAGGCCAATCATGTACGACCATCGTCGCCCAGTTCATGATCACCCTCTCAGATTTCTTCCGCTGGAACCCAGAAGTCAACACTGGGTGCACGAATATAGTTCTGGGAAGTGCTTACTGCGTTGTGGGAGGTGGAAATCCCTGCCAGAAACAGTATACTGTTGTTAGCGGTGATTCGTGCGGGGCGATTGAAACGAAGGAAGGTGTTACTGCTGCGAATTTACAAATCCTCAATCCTTGGTTGGATGCCAATTGTGATATTCAGGTTGGGCAAAGCCTTTGTGTTGGATAAGGTAGAATTTCGTTTGAAAAGTTTGTTGTTGTATAATTATCTTTGTCAAAGTAATCGATGAATGGCTCCAACCTGGGCGATTTGTGAATGGACGAGATAGGGCAATAATCATCGCTTTTCCGAAGGACGCCGTAAATTCGTTTACGTGCGAAAATGCATTGGTATGTCAAGACGTGCGATGTGTATCGAAAAAGACCCACACACTGATAACTCCAGGTCCCAGCCGTTACAAACGGTAACGCATTTCCAGCCAGTATGCCCTCATTGATCAACACATCATCGCAGCCTACCATCGCCTACCTATTTATGGTTTTGTGTTTCTGCACTATCGCTCGCTCATCCACCCGTGGCCACTGTGCGTGGCATGGCACTCATCCACTTTTTATATATAGCAAATTATTGTACAATTCATGCTGATTTCAACTAGTAGGGACGACAAGTTTCCACATCTGTAGCGCTTCTCCTGTCACCTTGTTATCAATAGAGAACTAGACAATATCATATAAGCGCCAGGATAGCAAAGGTTGGCATTTGAGACTTACGACACTATTCCCGTTACCACCATCCTTGGAGCGATTACTGACTACCTTGTGTGGATACCCATGATCAGGAAGGCAAATGCTACGGCACGGTACTCGTTAGCACGGTAGAGAACAACAGCAAGGTGTTGACTTACACATATCCAGGGTCCCCTTTATCTTTCTCCAGAATCACAAAGTCACTTCCATCGTCATCTAATCCTATGTAGCCTCCACGATTAGCAACAACTTTTGTTATAGGATTTTTCGTAGTTTCCGTATAAGTGAGTTTGAAGTGAGCAGACTTCTCGTTGACATATTCCAGTTTGAACTACTCAAATCAGATTAACCTCGAATAAGCAAGCTGACTCGGCATATACCTTCGAAGGAGCTGTGGTGACTGGAGTGATGCGCCACGGAGCGCTGAGAGCTTTCATATAGATAGATGGATCGTGGGCGCTCTGAAGGAGGTATGTTCCCTCTGCAACTTCACGCTTGGCATAAATCACGTCATTGCCGAGGGGAATGTACGTCTCCATGAACCATATTTGGCTGGACGTATTCTGTAGACTTCTTAATTCCCGTTAATGAATCTTTTAACGGCGGACGTACGTCACTAGAGACAAGGGTCATCTGCGATGGTCAGCTAAGCCAGCTGCAGCGTTCGGGAGGGTTGTACCTACTTCATCTTCGTCCTCAATATCATTATCTCCGACGCCCACCGATAGCCCACCCGTTGGAAGGAGTATACTGGAAGCGGTGAGAACCCCACATGCTCATGATATCATGTTGTACTCACGTCCAAGCAAAGCCGCCGATACTTTTAATGTCCCATAGGTACACGTTCGTCAAACCAACTACCTTGTCACCTACGGTGGGTTTTGGGACACTACAGCCAAGGTACGAACTATCACCGGCGTTTTGAATCGTGTACTGGCCGGACTCCTGCCGAGTTATGATCCACTATACAAACCAAGCGTGAGCTCAGCACGATCACACTCCACGCCAGAAACTTACGCGCTGCCAAGTTTTCAGGGTATCGCTATCACCACGTTGAGATCGTACAAATAGGCTGGCGCTCCCGACGGATTTTGCATCAGGCAACGTAAGAAGGCTCTCGCCATTGAGATTCCTGATGCGGTAGTTCCCTGTCTGAAGTACGCCCGCATAGATGGGTTTCGACGCTGGCGATCCCACGGGAACCAATTGCCATCTCTGCTTGTTTGTCTCCTAGTTGCAAATGAGTTAGCAGTATACGAAGTTATCCGAAAGTGAAACATGCATTTTTTGATGCGGCCTTAACATATGCACCGTAGTCATCAGGGTCGACATAATAATCCGTGGTACTATAGCGTATAGTGAGTCTGCCAGGCACGGTCAATATTCATGATTGTCATTTTTGGGCATCCACGAACCGATATGACCCATTTTCATGCGAGACTTTGGCCATCGAATAGGTAGTGGAGGGCGTGTTAGCGGTTATAGAGGAACCATCACAATACAAGCATCTAGCATTGTTTCCAACGTTTCGAACATAATAGAAACCGGTGTTTGATGGCACTGTTTCAAACACCCACTAGCTGCAAGTCAGAAATATTTTACCACAGATTACAACATCACATACGTATTGAAAAGGAGATTCTTTCTCGGGTCGCAGCCTGACACCCGTCACAGTCCCTTGATCCAAGGCTTCGACGTATGTCAGGTAATCTACGTTTTGGATACGGTACTTGACACCAATAACGGGATCGGTCATTTGGATACTTGGTGAGGGTGTTGTAAAGACCATCACGGTGGGGTTATGAGTAGTATTTATACATCGGATGAGGAGCCATAGGTCTGGTGCTCCATTAACAAAGTCATATGGTTCATTCCTACTTTGGAGCAATACTTGATATGATGAACAGATAAGATGCTGTCAAGGTGAAACGCGGGTTGATCATACGCATGCTGCGGTCCTTGGGCACAGCTATGTGGTGCCAGCTGATATGTCGGTGATACGAGGAACTTGATAATGATGAACCCAACTTGAGTCATATGGATAACTGCCATATCCAACGATTGACCACCGTTGGATGTACATATTCACGTACCATGATTGCTTCCAGCACCGCTTTCATAGTAAAAGATGTGGCGATGACCCAGCTGCATTACAAGTTCGATTATCCACACATCGCGGCAGATGCCGCGAATCCCCACTTGGATGCAATAAACTTGTCACTCCACATTGTTGGAATTCTAAACAGAAATTTTCACATCACTCGGAACAAGGGACATCTAGTTTTGGTGAGCTTGACCAAAATGGCACTGGATTCAAAGTTACTACCTACTTCGTCTTCGTCTTCAATCACCGACCGATAACTCCGCTGGACGTAGGTGAGACAGCCGCGAACTCATGAAGCGACGCCACACTCGCGACCAAGCACCCAAGCGACCCCAACTCCCATAGGTACACATTTTGCGATCCGTCACCAGTGGCCTGCTATGTTTGAGAAAAGCAACGACAAGCTTGGGCTGAAGTATTTCTGGGACTTGACGTTGGGCATCACTGCTTTAGCCTCCGCACTCTCGAGTAACGTAGGGAACAGCGTGATGACATTACTTCGATGAGGCAGAGTTTGAATGTGACGGTGATTGGCAGACCGCGACATGCCGCTACAGAGTTAAGCGATAAGCTAAACTGATCGCGGATGAATCACAATTTGACAAAAACGGAGAGGATGGCTTATCAGATTACAACGCCGATCATATCTGGAATCATCTTTCATTGCTGAACGGGAATTCGGTGATGTGGGAAGGGTCATTCAAATCGGGCCTTATCTGCCGTCTGGTGCACAAAGCACAATCAACGCCGCGGGCCATGTTCATCTTGACAGGTCCCATGAAGTTTCCAGATGCACTAGTTTTCCCCGTATGTCATGCCATTGAAGGACCACATGCGAGTATTAGCGAAACAATACCCCTTTGAACATCAAATCTAGAAATCGCGGAGCCTACATCACTGATTCCTTCAACAGCAGAACGCAGAACAGCAGATATCCTACCACGTTCGGAATCTCAACGATGTAAGCCTCATCACGATACTTGATGGGGAATAGACCTATCGGAAGCAACAACGTATACGTTCGATCTCAATTCAATTAGAGCGGCCAGAGTGCTTATCAGCGTATAAGTTGCTATTCTAGTGCAGCCGCATTGCGCTGAACTCACTTGAGCGGACTGTGATGCAACAACACAGCCGAATTGCTGGTGTGCCCCCGAGGTTGTCGACTGGAACACTCTGCGACTTTCCAATGAACTTGCCAACCCACTCGCTTACCGCTACTTTGGCCTGTTTGTCAATCTATTGTTTTCGGCAATCACTCTTTGGCTTCGGGGACGGATTCACAAATGGTAACTTTTCGTCCTTGAGGATTTCAAGGAACATGGCGTCATGCGCATTGAAGGTGGGATGTGGCGATCTGGATATTCTGGTTTCGACGCTATTGCATGCATGCCTGTCAGCATATCTTTGACTGTGAATTGTTAGAATCATCTGAAAAAGGTTTTACCTGAATTTATGAGTTTGGCATCACTCACACTGGCCTCACATTGCCAAAGGTACAATCTTTTTCAATGGGAGGAAAGTGAGTGAACCTCCGACATTCTGTGACGGCTCTCTGTCCAGAATTTTGATCTCGAGAATCGACTCCATCGGCTCGGGCGCCAAGCTTTGAATACCCTCCGCACCTCACCATACTCCTCGACGTATCTCCCATTCCCCCGACCAAGCTGATGGGTACGGTCAGGAAACAACATGAAAAGGAAACGATGCAGAGAGAAGTATTTTTGAGAATGACGAATGCACAACCCAGCCGCTATTGCACCGCGTGGAGACGAATATCAGAGTGAATGGATCGCTGACCACCTGAAAACTGAAAGCGCAAGTTGAGAAGGAAAAGAGAGGGTGATAACTGCCAGAAAAGCTGTGTCCAGGCGCATCAGCCCGTTTATATTCCTTCGAACTCGGGTTCTGGTCCAAAAACCGTCAGCGCAACTAATCTGCTACCGGTATTGACATCTGCCTTTAGTGCTCGCTATTCTTTTGCAAGACAACACCAATGATACACAACTATATCTACTGAAGCTGCATATTTTCAACTTAACAGAACAGAGCACCGCCTACCATTTCCTTAGTCCTGCTTCACTTGGACGTGATAGATATAATTGAGCGCGACCTTTGAATTTCCCTGCCAGCTCTTATACAACTCCACAATGGAAATCGTCGTATCCTGAGCGTCCGGATTGACATTGGCTCCTTTGATCATGATCGACATATCCGGGTTATGGGAGAGAAGCGACAACTCTGTTACCGCTTTGGGTTTGAGGTGAATTATAATTTCATCCCCGTTTACCCCGAAATTCGTCACGAACCTCATCGTGTTGAGGATATCCACGCTATCTATCTCCAGTGGCTTGGTAAACAGGTCGTCTGTGTCTGTTCCAAGTGGTATGCGTATCTCGATAAGGTTAATGTAATCCGTTGAATCGGTTTCACTCGAATTACGACTGAGCCTAACGATAACATCGGATCCATTTGGGGATGAAGTAAGATATTTCGTGTCGTCGTCACCGGCTGTTGAAGGACTACCGATAGGGAAACAGTTGGTTGAAAAGCGAGGGTCACACTTTTCCATGTCATCGTAATCGATCTGCGATAAAATGGATGTTATGGAAGCTTGCGTAGAAGCGGAAACTAATTTTGACTTCGGTGTCCGGAGTTTTCTAGACGTATCCGCAGGAGTTGCAAGGATAGGTTGTGCGAATTTTGACCGACGAGGCGGACCGCGCGGCGCATAGAGAGGGCGAGGCACACCCTTGAATGGGCGTGCATAGTTTCTTGAAATTCGCTGCACAGTTGCAGGGACGGCTTGACCTGGGAAGCTAGATACAGGCAAGTGCAGGTCTGAAGCAAATGGAAGACGATTTGCAGGGAAAAACGTGAGACGATAGATGGGATCGTTGAGCTGAATTCCTAAAAGAGATGCATTGGCCTCCCCATCATAAATATCGGGATCCTGCTGGTGAGCATCATGGAGGGTGCTTGATACAAGAGCTGCGAACTTGTCAACTAGTATGGTGCGTGTGTTCCAGTCGTAAATATCGCAACGCCCGTCATCGCCCTTAGAAAACGATTGCTTGGGCAACTCGTCCATGTGTTTTTCAGTTTGGACGGAGTAAACCTTCCTCAGCTCCAGATCAAACGAGTCGCTAGTAAACGTGGAGTCATGGCCGAACATGAAACATTGCTGATGTGGAGGTTGACTAAGAATCAGCTCCTGAAGATCCGAGGCCCCAGTGCGGTCGAGGAGACAGAACATGATATCTTTTCGAACATTCTCCTGTCGGAGGACCTCTGCCCTCGGATCTTCTTTATCGCCATCTATGGGAGGCCAGGGCGCTCGAACAACGAGGTCAGGGAAAGCATCGACAACAACAGAGCGCAAATAGAACCCATACGACGGAATTTGGGGTGGATGTTTGAGGTCGCGGTGGATCTCTTCGTTCAAATACTTCAGCAACTGATCCTTGATAGCTTGTCGCACTTTATCATGCTCGTCAAGATGGTTGGCGACACTCAGAGCCCCATCAACCAGTGCACTCAACCACTTGTGATCGACATAAAAGAAGCGAATGGATTCAGTAGGAAGCCATGTGGGATCAGGGATGAGATACCAACCAAGGATCCTGTCCAAGTAGATCTTGTCTAAAATCCAGTTGAGAACGAGATCCCAATCAGTCGATAGGGGATCCTTGGCTTCGGTATAATGGGACCCATCTGTAGCTGACGCGAGGCGTTCTACTTGGCGACGCAAATGAAATTCCATGGCTTCATTATAACTCTCAGAATCTTTGTTCTCAGCCAAAAGTTCGTAACGAGTCTGAATGAGGGGCGGGCGATTCCATCGCTGATCGCTAAAGGTTTGTTTAGACAGCACCTTCATGTCAGAAAAGTGTTGCGGCAGTGAATCAATCACTCTTGCGGAAGTGGCGTCCTCGTATTTCTTGGATAACACCTTTGCCTTTGCCTTTTCGCTCGATTTATCGTATACATCGGCCCTGATCCTTATTACGGCTGCACAGAAGGCTTGGTCAGCTATAGCGAGGGACTTTCCAAGCTGCCAAGCCGCAGAGTATGAGATGTCCATTAACCCCAGGTGCGTATCAATTATCTGAAGATCTTCCCCTGTGTTCGAGTGGATATCCATCCAGGTCGCACCAGGAACTGCATAAGGCGTGAGAGGGCCGCGCATGAGCGCGTAAGTTTCTTCGCCCGTCTGGACTCGATACCGTACAAGCGTATATCCATCGTCCAATCGATCCTTGATCCGATTCTGGACAGCTTGAGGTAGATCCTTATTCACCTTGCTTCGAATCTCGTCCGGAGTCCGGAACACCTGATTGTTTTGCCCGACCGCCCTCATAACGTCTTCAAAATTGACCGTCTCTGGCGGAATGCAGTCGTACGTCCAGCTGAATAGCGAAATCAAGGCTGCACGCTTGTATGATGTAAGATCAGATGCCGCAATGCGATGGACCCAATCAAGTGATACGAGGTGTGCGACACAGCGCTTTGGCTCAGGTGAAGCGTCTTTCTCGAATGGAGGTCCCGTACGATGAGAGAAGACAATGCTGAACTGCCCTTCATCGAGAACACCAGCGTCCGCCATATGAGTGGTATTGACTTGGCGCGCGTGAGCCAAGTATTTAAAGCGATCAAGATCAATCTGAGGCGTATCGTTCGCGCCGTCACCAAAAAGGGCGAGAAAGAGGTCCATCTCAGGGAAAATGACATCGATGGTTTTCGAAGAAAGCTTAGGATCTTCCTGAAGATCGTCGTCCAGTTCAGGAAGTGCACATTGGAGATTAGAGCTACCCCTATTGAGTTGCCCAACAAGTAAACGAGTAGTCATGGTAAATGTCTGAGGCGGGGCTTGTGAGCCAGGGGGAAAAATGGGATCATCCGCCTGCAGTTTTAGTTCTGATTGTTCAAACGCAATTACAGCTAGCCAGGGGATGCGCAATGTATCTTTCTCAGATGTCTTCCCGATCTCGGTTTGCCACGGTAAGTGAGGATCGTTGAGTGCAACATGTGGCAGGATGTTAGCCTGGGCAGCTACACCTTGATGCGGGAATGTTGAATGGATCAAGGCAGGATCGAGGGAGTACTTGGGGGCATAGACAAAAAACGACTGAGGGGGAGCTTTAATCGTTTTGGACTGAGTTCCATCAGATGTCCTAATCGTCTGCTCTGCGATAATATCGTAGAGACCTGTAGAGATCCCAGGCGTAAAATACGAATACAATTGCATTTCACCTGGCTTCAAAGGCGGTAAATCTGAATCGGAGGGTTCGGATGGATTGATCTTGGAAAACATATGACGAAGGACGCGGTGTCGAACCGAATCGGATGGGAAACTTGTCGACTTGAAAGCCATAATACGCTAGAATGGAGTTGAGGGTCGTAAAGTGGACTACGAAGAAGATAAGCTGAAAATGACATTTCAACGGATATGCGCTATCGCACTGTTGGTATGACGCCCCAAAAATCTTTTGAGATTTTTCGACAAGCAAGAATCTACGGCCCTTTGAGTGTTAAAAGTGACACCTCATATCAAATATGTGAATGCTTACGAGTTGCCAGATAATGGTGACAATCGCAGCTGCCAGGAAAGAAATTCAGGGGGATAAGAACGAGCTCGGGCCCGGCCTTCCCAGTGTCAGCACAGCCCGTACATTTATGAGGTCCCAGAGACCATTTTTGAAGCAGCCACCCAAGCACTATCACCGATGGACCATGCCATGTCAACCTTATATGTATGTTTTCGCAGGTCCCCCGAACGCATGTTTTTCACAGATCCCCCGAATCCATGTTGATCTGTCGGATCACGATTTATCGATAACAGTCTTTCCTATTTCGGAAGGTAGTGTTTGCTCTTTAGTGAGCACGTTCTCAAAGCATCAACACTATATTGTACATTTCGCCCTACGCTTGGTTAGGCAGAAACAAGCGTCCACATCTGAATTGCGTCTCCCGTCACTATATTTTCGATTGCAAACTGAGCAAAATGTTATGACTAGCACAGCAATCATCGGTATTCTGAGCTTACGACGGGGTTCTGGTTAATATCGCTTGTAGCACGACCACTGACCACCTTGTGCGGACGCCCGGTATCGGGTCGGCAAATGCTATACGGGCCACTGATCACAGCAGAGAACAATAGCAAAGCCTTGACTTACACATATCCCGGGTTGCCGTCATCTTTTTCCAACAATACGAACTCGGATCCTTTGGCAGCTAATCCTAAGTAACCGCCAACATCAGCAACGACTGGTGCCGGTTTTGACGTGGTCACGTAGGTGAGTGTGAAGTGGGCCGAATTCGCATCGATATATTTTAGCTCAAACTAATCAAGTCAGGATGAATTCCGAATAGGGCGGCCCATGGCATACCTTGGAAGTGGTAGCGGTTCCTGGAGTGATGCGCCAAGGAGTGTTAAAGGCGTTCATGTAGGTAGTTTGGTTATTGGCGTTCTGCAAGAGGTACTTCCCCTCAGGAACTTCACGCTTGGCATGGATCTTATCTTGGCCAAAGGGGATATACTTCTCCATGAACCATATTTGGCTAGGCGTATTCTATAAACTCGTCACTTTCACATTGTTGGAACTCTGAACAGTAGACTCACATCACCAGGAACAAGTGACATCTTGGCTACGGTGAGCTTGATCAGAATGGCAGCGTTCAAAATATACTTACTTCGTCTTCGTCTTCAATCTCATAATCTGCAGCACCGACCGATAATCCTACCACTGGAATACGTAAACTAAAAGTGGGTGAGAGAACCGCGAACTCATGGAGCGACTCCGTACTCACGACCAAGTAAAGCCTCCAGCAATGCTATAGATGTCCCATAGGTACACATTTTGCAATCCGACTAGACCGTCGCCTACTATGGCTGTGGCGGTACTACAGCCAAGGTACGAGTTAGTACCGGCGTTCTTAATTGTGTACTGGCCAGATGGTTGCCGGGCCACAGTCCACTAAACAAACCCAAGTGAGTTTAGCGCAATGCGGCTGCGCTAGAATATCAACTTACACGCTGATAAGCGCTCTGGTCACTTTGCTGGAGTTGAGTTCGAACGTATACGTTGGTGCTTCCGATGGATTGCCCATCAGGCATCGTGAGGAGGCTCACGCCGTTGAGATTCCGAATGCGATAGGTTCCCGACACCAACGGACAATCGTAGATCGGTTGAGAAGTGACGGGAACCAATTGCCATTTCTGGTGTTCCACGTTCAGCTGTTGAAGAAATCAGCGGTATACTGGCGGCCCGTAATCGAAGAGTAAAACATACATTGGACGATGAGACAGAAACTGTCGTGGTGTTGTCAACAGTGTAGAAATAGTAATTTGTGGCATTGTAGTAAAAAGCGAGTCTGGGCATCGTCAATATCCGTGAATGACAGTTCTATGTCAGCATACTTATATGCGCCATTTTGGTATGAGACGTTGACCAACGAGTAGATAGCGTTGGCTCCGGTAGATGTGATGACGGTACTGTTGGATGTAGAGAAGTACAAGTACTGGTTGATACTTGCGACGTTTCGAACGTAGTAATTGCTAGATCCCGACACTTGTTCGAACTGCCACTAGCCTTGAGTCAGAAAGAGATCACCACACTGAAACAATTTGTGATGCTACATACGTATTGGCGATCAGTTTCTTTTGCAGGTCGCAACCTGACAACCGTTGACCCATCCGCGAGTTCTAGATATGCCTGATAATCTAAACTTTGGAGACGATACTTGACACCAGCAACAGGATCAGTCATTTGATGCTCAAAGAGGGTATTGTGGAGATGATCATGATAACAAGGTTTTATATGACAGACGAGGTGATGAGGTATGGTGGTCCGCTGATATGTGCATCTGGTCCTTGAGATGACATCCGGGGAAAACTAGGGCATCTGGACAATTGATAAGACCTGTCAGGGTGAGCATGGCCACCTTGCCAATATAGTGCTGTGCTGTGTGCTTTGGTTAAGGAGATAAGGCCAGGTACGGTGTGAATGACTTTTGAAGCGATACAACTATGGCTCCCACATCGCCGAATTCCCCAACTTGAAGCTTGAAGGACGAAAATTCAGGCAATTGACTCAGGTGACTCAATAGCAATTCCAGAAATGACCGATAATCGATAAGCCGTCCTTTCTGTTGTTGTACTAGGGTTTTTATGATAGGTACTATCATTTTAGATCTGACGCCGTTTTGGAATCACTTGAAATCACTTAAAATACTTGAAATGCGTGAAAGATCAGTCGATTAGGGCCGTTGAGAGCAACTCGACCACATGGTCAGATAAGGTTGTCGTTTCTTTTCTCAATTGAACATGTAACACTTGGTAACCACTTGGCAGGGTGACAAACTTGAGTAACATCTCTTCAACTACATACATACGAATTGCTGCCATATCTACGAGCTAGTAATCCCCGGAACGTACAGGTACACTTTCTCAAGATTGTCGACTAGAACAGCCGGCCGCTCTCCAATAAACTTGCCAACCCATCCAAAAACGTTGGCCCACTCGCTCACCGCTACTTTGGCAGTGTCTTCATGCTCGGTCCAGGCTTTTTTGGCACCACTCCAATCGGTTGCTTTTGGTATCCACGCTTTGGCTTCGGGGGACGGTTTCACAACTGGAAACGTTTCGTCTTTGAGGATTTCAACGAACATGGCGTCATGCGCATTGAAAGGCGGGATATGATCGTCTGGATATTCTGGTTTCGGCGCTATCACACGCATGCCTGTCAGCATATCTTTGACTGTTGAATTGTTGCCGTTGAGAAGGTCATCAGACGCGCGTCCACGGGTTGGGTCGTTGTTAGGGTCATCTTGTAAATGTGTTAGCTGTCGACGTGAATTTATAAGTTTGGCATGACTCACACCGGCCCCACAATGCCGAAGGTACATTCTTTGTCAATGGGAGGAACGTGAACCCCCCGACATTCTGTGACGTCTCTTTGTCCAGAATTGTAATCTCGAGAATCGACTCAAATGCCTCGGTCGTGTGCATGGGCTTTGAATAAATGGAAACCCCACTTTGGTACACATCCACCCAATCGGACTCGTCTTTGTACTTGACAACGTGTAGTGCGAAGCGGCACTGAGCGCTGAATCCGAATTTGCCGGCGGTAACGATCCACGGTTCGCCAGGTTTAGGGGTAACTTGTGAGCTTTTCCCTTGCGCATACCCAGACTCAACGACAAGGGTAATTCCAGCATCGTGTCCAGTGTTGGGCTGGTTGCTTGATCGAGACAACAGATCCCAAAACTCGTCGAGGCTCAACGCAGGTGGGGGTCCAGGATGACTGCCAAAGTAGATATCGAATCCGAATAGCCAAAAGTCGACGTGAACATTGCCACCGAACGGGGGACCCTCGAGATGGAGTGATGCAGAAATGTCGACTTCAATGTTGTATGTCCAGAATAAGAACTTGCCGTGGAACCCCACGCCCACGGATACACCGATGTCTCCCATGAAATGGAATGGATTCCATACCATGAGGAATTGAGCGTGGGCTTCCAGGTGTGCTCGGAGTGCACCGAGTTGGAACAGGACAGAGAGTGATCCTCCACCCATGCAAACCTTGGGCGTAATTGCGAAGAACGACTCTCCAGTAATACTAAGGTTGCTGTCAAGCTGCCATGAAATAGTTAAACGCTGAGGTCGTGGGTAGTGGGGAGGGGGCTGGTAAGCAGGGTGGTAGCCGCCGATCTAGGTAGAATGAATGAGTAGGAGTGCTTGGGGTAATGCCATGAGTGACGTACTGTAAAAACGAAGTCTCCG
This sequence comes from Amanita pallidorosea, assembly GCA_023014475.1. Taxonomy (NCBI): domain Eukaryota; kingdom Fungi; phylum Basidiomycota; class Agaricomycetes; order Agaricales; family Amanitaceae; genus Amanita; species Amanita pallidorosea. The sequence continues at coordinate 68,819 of JAEBUS010000067.1, forward strand.
GCATAGGGGGACGGATCGAACCAATAGTAAAGAGCAAATCCTCCAAGCAAGTGGCAGGAAGGGTGCAAAATGAACGAATGGGGGGATAGTTTGCCTTCGACACTGAAAGTGCCATACCGGATATCCACGCGACAAGTTATTCCAAGCTCTACGTAAACATAGCTTCGTTCGCGAGGCATTTTCGGAGGAAGTGAACACAGTGCATCTGCGAAAAGGCCGATACTGACATAAGGATCAATCTCAATAATGGCCACCGCTCGGACATCGAGAACCTCAAAGGCGAGCGCTTCGAGTCCGACTGCGAACCAAAACGAGTTATTTTGGGGTGTGACCCATTTTGTGAAAACATCGTCCGACAAGATAGTCAGCACATTCGACGAGGAACCGGAGGCATCGGCGGTCTCGCTGCTGACTCCTTTGATCAACGGAAAGCTTAGAATTTCGTCTGCATTGGGATACTTGACGTGAGAGTTGTAGCTACAATAAAATGCCCGTTAGCACGGGAATCTCGGTGAAAGGAGGCTGTACCCAAATCCTAGCGAAACACCGTTAAGAGTCGCGAATTCCAGCTCCACAAGGGGACCGCTGAGCTGCGCAAAGACGAAGAATGTCTTAAACTCTTCCGATCCGTTCTTCACCGTTCCGTACGATGCAAGTGCCAAGAAGCTGTACGCCTTGAAGTTCACGGCAATACCTCCCGCATAAAGATCCATATCGTCTGTGGTAATGTGTTCAAGAAGACCAGCAAGAAGGATGGGTGGTTTGTCAAATGCCGCCGCGAAACCTTGAAGTTGGAGGGAGAGGTCTGCTGGTTTAAAATCGGAGAATAGAGTCGACGAGAGTTTCAAGCCAAGGCCAAAACCGAGTAGAGTCAGTCCTATCGGTCCGAGCGTAAGTGTGGCATCAAGAACGATAATAATCTTCGAATTCTTGTATTGCAAACCGATGTTCGATAAAGACAACGGTCCAATGGATTTATGAACAGCGGCCTTGGACACACCACCACCACTGTCACTGGAATCTCCCGAATCTCCAGAGTCTGCTGAAGCGGATTGGACGCTTTTTAAGGCCTTGTCTCCCTTAGACTTGGGTTTGGGACTAGCAAACTTGTAATCAAGAGCAGCCTGGAATCAGAAATGAGGTGGTTGCAGAATGAGAGCAGAATTCGTCCCTTACCGTCACCTTGCCAGAATCCTTGGTCAACAGCATGAAATGACATCCCGCAGTAAGCACGACGTCAGTCTTGGCTGCACCGTCAGAAGGTTTGGACTCCTTGAAGACAATCTCCGTTTGTGGCGTAAAGGCAGTGCTGTTGATACCTGTGACTTCATCTCTTGTCAATCCCGCAGTCTTGCTTTTATCCTGTACCCAAACGAATTCGAGACCATCGACCGGGTTTTCAACCTGACCAATCACTGGTATAGTAAAGGAAGGAAGGATATCGACCATAGAGAAAACAAGGGCACGTTTTTTGCCTGACTGCTTGCCACTGATTTGTATGAAGCTGAATTGGAACTTGTCGAGTGTAAGCCGGACCACAAGCACGAGTGGAGAGTCTTTGGAAGGCCCTTTCGAACATCTCAAGTAGACTGGGGAGTCTTTAGGTACTTGTTTCGATGCTGGGTCATGTTTAACGTTGAGCTTAATGTCGCCAATGAAGTCCGGAATGTCAAAGTCTGTGGATTCGCCACCACAAATTGATCGGACCACGTCACCCAACGTACACTCGTTCGCAGCGCTTAAACCTCCTTCAATGCTCCAGCCTTCGCTATCGCGATTATAAGCAAAATCGAGCTCCAGTGTCGCAATATCGAGAGATCCGACGAACTGGAACTGTGTTGGTACCGTTTTTCCATACTTGCAGTTGACGAACACCGAACGGATGGTCACGTTTCCGAGGACATCGACCAATTGACTCTGCTCGTCTGCGTGAAAGAATATAGCCAAGTCTCCAAAGTTGATATTGACCAATTCTCCCTTCAGTACCCATGCCCCGTCCATGTATTCTACGGAAGCAAATAGAAAACCATGATCGCCCGTACAATTGGGTTCTGGACGAGGATCTGTGCTTCCAGGAGGTGGAGGGTGGAGGTTGATAAGTGCCGCAACGTATAAAGTTAGAGCCTTCGAGCTCCAGTCGTATGACAGGTACAACTCCAACTTATCGAATGAGACTGACGGAAGTGCAGTATCAGGAGATGGAGATCCTGCTGTCAATACACCTTCAAGCATGAAGGAAGTGCTGTTTACTTCAATTGCAGCATGGGATATGATAGTAGGAATTCCTTGGGGCGGCTTGCTGATGGTGACCCCCGGAATGAGATCTAATAGAGAGAGATCATTCGATGTTTCTATAGTAGGCTTGACATCAAATAGATCCTCATAGGACGGCATTAACTTCCGGCTTTCATCCTTGTCTGGTATATACACGCTTCCAGTGAAAAGGAGATCTGGCCACACAAAGCTAAGCAGAAAAGCAACGTCTTTTGTTTCGGCGGATTCTTTGTTAATCTTGAATTTCAGCTGCGCATCGACGCCGACCTTGCCTAGGCTGGGTTTATCACCACGATTGATCTCAACCAGGACACGTAATATATCGAATGTGCTGCTGATTGTTCTGAGAATGTTCTTGAATTCTGTACTGGCATCGGTGGAACCACCAATCTTGTCAAGAAGTTTGACAACAGCATCAAGGGCTCCACTTGTCCAGTATATCGCCAGCGTGTATGAATTCTTTGCGCAAGCTATTCTCGTTGAAAACAAGGGAAACTCGAACGACAGAATGAGCTCTGGTTCGGTGATATTCTCTCTAGGAGACTCCAAAGACAATGTTGTCGTTGTCTTTTTGGCGACGACGGTGACGGACGATGGAGTGATGTCATCCCATAACCCTAAATCACTGAGACTCTTGAGAAAGGAAACCGTATCCGGTGCCTTACTGGAATCGAATTTTGCGCTACCTTGTAGACGAAGCGTGGACGTGTAATTTCCGACCAAAGGAGAGAACCATACGGCACTGCTCTCGTCAAGCACAAGGTCGATATCTGAGTCGAATACGATGCTATCGCAGCTGGCGTCGAAAAACTTGACAAGATCGCCAAAGGAAATAGTAGAACCGACCGAGGAGGAGTCGAGACCAAAGCGCAGGAAGTCGGTGATTGGTTTGAGTGTGAGATCGTTCGTAGGGCCAACCTTGCAAGCTGGGCTAAACGTTAGGACCGATGTTCCTGGAACTGAAATAGTGAGGCTGAAATGATCGATGGTGAGTGTTGTGTTCGCCACAGATCCTGTCACGGATAGTTGGACCAGCGAAGTATCCGATGGGGAGATGGTGGAGGCAAGCCACACTTGCCATTCGTCTGCTGCGTCCAAACTAACTGTCTGGCTCGTTGACGTAAGCTCGTCCGCAAGTATAATAAATCCATAAGTAAGAGCAGATACGAAGGGATCCCATTGAGCTGGAACATAGACGCTGGTTCCACTGGTGCTAGATTGGACCAAGGATGACATAAGGTAATATTTCTTGTCGATGTCGTTCTCAGCCTTGCTTGTGGCTGCCGTACGCAGCATGGACGGGGGAGGTCTGACAATCTTAGATGTCAGATTTGTTTTCACCTTCTTAGGCGCTGAACTGCCTGAAGGACCAGGTGTTGCAGAAGCACTGCGTTTCGTGCCCAGACGTTTGAAACCGGGACCTATCAGATTCACGACGACGGGTGGGGTGTGATCCAACAGGAATGATATATACGATACGTGTGAAGTCATATTCTTGTCCATTGGAGGGAGAGCTAGCTCGCTTTTTTCGATGGGACTGGAGTCCTTGAGAATGCTTTTGTATAACTTTCGTATCTCCTCGTCTATTTTGTCCCTCTTGGATATGTCTTGCGACTTTTTGTTCTTTGCGGCTTCGTCCCTTCCTTCTTTAACCAATTTATAGACCTTCTCAACAAGCTCACGACGATCAGCATGTTTGCCTTTTTTGTCGAAGAACTTCTCAATTGTCTCTTTGTACTTATCCGCATCGCCATCGTCGTCATCGTCACTGTCATCGTCTTTATCTTGAATTTTATTGGTGATAAGCCGCACGTCTGATTTCATCCAATATGGAAAACAGGTCATTAAGATGCCATATCGACCGTCTTCATCCCGAGGACTGATTCTTCGTCCAAATGATTTATAGTATGCCCAAACGTACAGATAAACCTCCCACACTTGGCATGTTTGTCAACGAAATCGAGCCGAGTTCAAACCAACTTACTTGGATGGCGATGCCTATTGCCAGCGGAGAATACAAAGTACTTTGGTTTGTACGTTTGACACATTGTGATTGGGGTGGCCGTGTACGAACCGTGATGGCTGGCCTTCACGATGGCTATCCTGTCCTTGGGATCAACCTGGTCGGTCGACTGGGACAACGTCGTAAATCCGGTCCATTCCATGACCTTGGCCTCGAGTTCCTGGTGGGCGTCTCCAGCAAGATAGTGAGATACAATGCCATCTGAATTGATGACCATGCAGATGATAGAACTTCGGTTTTTGCTATTCTTATCGCCTCCTGCCGATCCATCACCGACCCCCAGGAATCGGTTGTTAACGGCTACACAGTATAATCCAGGCATCGTCGCGCTATGAGCACCAACAAGCGCTTTGGGATTGGCCGTATTTGCTTGATTGAGGGGAGTAGGCCGGGCATCAGTGAATAGATTCCGGCCGATAAGTTGAGATTCCTTTTCTTTAAAGTCCCATGCCTTTGGTTGGCCGTCTAATCGCGTTGGTCTCATCCCGGGTGTATCTGCACGATACTTGCAAAGAATGAACTTCGTCTCACCCGTCTTCTTACCCTTCCTATCCTTCACATCCTGCTTAAACCCAAACTCGAGGTCGTCTGACCAGATGACATCCAAGTTATCAAAGCCAAGGAAATACCATTTGTATGGAACATAGAGTGTCGTCTGAGGTTTTCCATTAAGAAATTTCAGGAAGGATTTCCGTTTCGACTTCAGCGCTTTATCGTGCCAAGCTTGAGCCAAGAGCTTCATTACACCGTCGCAGTGATCTTTGTCCCAGTGGGTGATCACTATCGCATCCAGCTGGAATTTCGTGTATTTCGTCCTTATTCTTTCAAAGACTTGTTCGATGTTTCCCTTAGGTCTAGGGTGACCTTCGCCACCATCGACCAAAACAGCGTACTTGATAGTGTCCTTTCCATTCTTTTCTTCGAGCAGGAGAATGATTTCGCAGTCTCCGACATTGATATTGACCTAGACATTTTCACAATTCTGCGCATCCGGATACGACTTATTCTAACCTGAATGTACTCGACTTTATAGGTCATCTTCTGAGGTAACGGAGTTGTTATTCTCTAGACTGCTGGGGATACACGATGTTACTCACCTAGGGCCAACCAAGATACCTTATCGTAGTGGTTGATCACTTCTATCAAGATAGAACCCCGTGAGTTGGGGTTGGGGATGTTTTCCCCATCAGGCAGAACCGTCAACGGATAATATAGTTTGGTTCTCACGAGCACATCTGAAGAAGTTAGAAAGAGGAAAGATAGTTTGACGTTGGTCCCTTTTCTGTGGGCTCAACCAACCGCAGCATCTGCATAAAGAGGTACCGTGCTTGTCTGGCATGAAGAATAGGATGATGTTGAGGAAGGGACTGTGATCTCCAATAAATTGAACAAACACGTTAACACAAGCACCTTCCCCAAACGTAACAAAAATTACTCAATTGTCTATGATGTCGGTACAAAAGAGTGTATCTTTTTCTAATGTATCTTACCACCCGGCGGGTTGTACACTGCAGCACGTCAGCACATTTCGTATACATACGAAGATATAACTCACAAATTTTCCGGTTCTTAATCGGGATCCATTTGAATCGCTTGACATAGATACTCAGCAGAGTCAGCGCAGAGCACAAAATCACAGCCTTGATGCCGTATTGTTTCCGTATGTCGTGTTCTGGTTCAGCCGCCCAGTTGAGGAAAGTAACCACATCCTTGGCCATTTGTGAAGTAGTAGCAGGTGTGCCTGTCATGGCAATTGTAAAGTGGGCATCACGGCACGTGCGAGAACAAAACACACCATCATCGTATTCGACCAAACCATCGAAAAGGACACGAGCCATAGAGATTGCACCACCGGGGAAGTAAGGGTTATAGTTCATTCCTTCACGAACTTCAACGCCAGCAGGGGGATCGATGTAACCCGTCAGGAGTGAAAATATGTAATCCTTGATATTCCACATCAGCTAGCTTCTCCTCGGCCATACACACACTTACCGCGCCACTGTGACGCGCTTTGACGATCAAGCTCAAATCAGGAGGGAAAGCGCCCCCGTTACTAGAACGGGCGGCTTGTTCATTGGGGTATGGTGCGGGCATATAGTCCGAAAGTTTTCCCGGTCGCAGGAACATCTCTCCTTGATCGTTGGGGCCGTCCGTATACTCGACTTCCTCTGCCATTTGGCGAGCTTCGTCAACAGTGTGCGAAACACCGACGAGGTTACGCCAAGCGATGCGGTCCAACGAATGACACGCAGCACAGACCTCGCGGTAGACTTGATATCCTCTCCGAATGCTAGTTTCAACGGGATAAGTTGGTCGTTGGCAGCAACGTCGTGTCAATGCGTCGCTTACCTGGCATGGTCAAATGAATCGAACCAGCCCTTATGCGACCACGGGTACGCGGTAGGATGCAAGCCCTCGTCAGCAAGACCGCTAGCGTGCACTTCTCCGATAAATGGGATAGTGCCGTATAGATGTGTGTACCAGGCTATCGACCCGGCGGTCAGAAGGGATAGAGACGCGACTGTCGCACGGGAGTTTGCAAAGGTCTTGAGTCAATCTCAACGTTCAGGCCAGTTGCGCAAGTTTTTTTTTTCAAAACACACCTCGAAAGCTGATGTCGAGGTAGAACTGGTGGAGGCGTTTCGTACCTACCCGTGACGTCCTTGTCATACGGTTTTTGACATAACTGTACACTGCAACTTACGGATGAGAACCCAGAACGGGCATAGGCCGAGGCCCACCCGTGGCCTGCAGCTTTTCTGAAGGCTCCCGCAGACAGCCTCGAGAGCATTCTAGCTTGGGGGATTTGGGAGAGAGCAGAAGTTGGGGTCACGCGTGACCCGGAGTGAACCGGGAATTTGCAAATCGTCGCAACGCTATTGGCTACAAGCACCGCACCTCACCTTTGAGAGTCATATGACTGCCTCGCAGAATCCAATGGAGTTTGAGAGAGAGAAAGTCATAACATACAGCACTGGCACATTTGAGCTACATACTCACATCCCACCAGCCTTAGTAAAATCACACATAGCACAGCCACCGCATCAGAACCGGTCAGTCATTTACCATGTCAGAAAAGCGGCGTGCGGAAATCGAGGCCAAGAGAGCAAAGGTCGAAGACCTCAGACGAGCTCGCGCTGAACGACAGAGGGCACAGACTGAGCGAAGAACATCAGAGGTCATCTTACTCTCCTCGTTTGTACGACATCTTACGTCGAGCAGTCAGCAGGTCCATCGCGCAAACGCGTCGATGTCGATAGACTTGTGGACGATATCCTGAGGGCAGATCAGCGCTCAGTCCCGACAAGCTTTGATAACTCTCCAGTTACATCTGCTCCAGGAACACCGTCTATTACTCAAACAATACCTCTCCCTGGTCCCTCTATATTGACCGTGTCCACCTCTGGGCGCGTCAGTAGACAAAGCGATGCATCAACATCCGACAGGTATACAGCAAGCATGGCACAGGTGCACTCCGCTACCGAACATGTCATTGACCGGTAGGTCAGGCGTGTGGGCTTTCTCCTGTTTTCGCTGATGACATGGACAGTGCAATAACACCCCGGTTATACGGTGACCTGATAGACGTCGAGCAAGAGCTATTTGTATTCCCTCAAAAGGCTTGGACCTGTTTCTGCTACCTCGTCATGGATTGGACAACTCATTCTTGTCCAGGAGCGCGTGATTTATAACAAAGAGGTTCAAACTACCGAGGTTGAAACGGAACCAATACGGCAGCAGGAAGATGAAAAGGACCTTAGACAGCGGATGACACGGGAGGCGGAAGCCGAAGCCGAGCAACTAGCGCGCGAGAAGGAGCTGGAGGAAGAAAGCGCGAAGCTGGACATGGAAATTGAACAAGAAATTCGAGGTACTTGATATCTGCTACCATTTTTAGATTGACTTGGCTGGCTCGTAGACCTGACAGAGGAAGAACGTGCTAGCCTTCTATCCGTACCAGAATTTCTCGAGTTCGTGGAAATGTCATCCAAAATTGTCCAGCGCGCTTTGAACGATAACTATGACTATATACGTGACTATACGGTGGGGACGGAAGCTGGAGGGTGAGACGCGCCACGACTCTATGCAAGGGCTACACCCACGCGACTGTACAGGGATGACTCTGAGGGCAAGCGCGTGAAGCGTATATGCGAGTTCTTTGATGAACGGCATACAAAAAACCGATCGATTACTGACGTTGATTGGTCACCAAAGGTATGACGGATTTTAACACTTCACACTTGTCTCATGCTTTATCTAGTTCCCGGAATTAAGTGTGGCTTCGTACAACAAGAATCCGGCGGCATTGAATGAGCCGGACGGCATTGTTGCAGTGTGGAATCTTCACCTGCTGGAACGGCCGGAATTCATTTTCCATTCCCAAGTAACCCCACTCGTTTCCGTAACTCTACCCTATCTTGACCAAAGTACAACAGTCGGATGTCCTTTCCGTGACATTCTCTCCTTTCCACTCGAATCTCGTATTCGGAGGTACATACTCGGGTCAGATATTGTTGTGGGATACACGATCCAAGCATCTACCCGTGCTGAAGACGCCTCTATCTGCCGCAGGCCATACACATCCTGTGTATGCCATGCAAATGGTTGGCACCCAAAACGCCCACAATCTTATCACGAGCAGCTCAGACGGAACAGTATGCAGTTGGCTGGTTGATATGCTTGCACAACCTCAGGTGTGTGCCATGCGAGTTCGCTCTTGCTTTATTTTTAATTTTTAATTTTTACAGGAAACATTGGAGCTTGTCCACGGTGGACATAACAAGACCGCCGAAGTCGCCATCACTTGCCTCGACTTTCCGGCATCGGAGACAACGACCTTCTGGGTAGGGACGGAAGAAGGCCACGTTTACCAAGCAAATCGGTACGATCGCGCAGGCGCCAAAGCAGGCCTTAATCAACACGAAGTTTATCGTGGACACGCGGGTCCCGTCACAGGGCTACATTTCCATCCTATTGTTGGCCCTGTCGATTTCAGCGACTTGTTCTTGACATGTTCTGTCGACTGGACTGTCAAGCTCTGGCGTGCAAGGTCGCTGGGTGCGTCCGCTGCTGCTGCTGCTGCGGCAGCCGCAGCCGCAGCCGCGGCCCACGGCGGAAAGGCGGGATCCAGCGGCGTTGGGGGCACAAGCGGCGGCGGCGGTATTGCGCCTATATATAGCTTTGACGAAGCGGACGATTACGTTTACGACGTCAAATGGCATCCTGCCCATCCAGCGCTATTCGGCATGGTGGACGGCTCGGGGAAGTTTGATGTGTGGAACCTAAATACGGACACGGAGGTGCCTGCGGTGCAGACGACAGTCGGATCAGCACGGGCCTTGAACAAGATGCAGTGGGACCGGAAGGACGGTCGGCGAGCCGCGATTGGAGGAAGCGACGGACGGTTGTATGTGTACGATATAGGGGACATGGCTGTGCCCCGCGAGACGGAATGGGCGGATCTGCAGAAGACCATCACGGGCATGGTGGGTGGTGGAGGGAGCGGCAGCGGTACAAGCGGTGGCGGTTATGCGCACTTGAATGGCACTGTGCAGTCGCCGCCTGCAATGCTGTCGTCGTCGTCGCTGTTGGAATTGGCAGGACCTGTTGTTGGTGTCACGCGATAAATGGGATCGTGTGACATGATTGAACCTATATAATACGCAAATAATAGCTACTTCTATAGGTAGTGACAGTAGAGAAGATCAAATTAAACACAAGCAGAGCTCTGTCAACCAGTGTGAAAAAACGGGGCCAACAAGCAAAAACGACGGACCTTCAGCGCAGCAACACAAACACAAACCAGCTAAACATGCCATACACGTGTCATTATTCCGGGCTGGTTGCTGTTGCCTGGATATACACGTGAACCACCGAAACTACTTGAAACATGCCAACGTACACATATACCGTCTGTGGTGGAGGCTGAGGCGCATACCCAGGACCAGGACCAGGGCCATAACCTTGCGGGGGAGGGCCGTTATACTGGCCAGGTGCCTGTCCTCCTTGGTACGCTTGTTGAGGATGCTAGCCATACCAGACACTATGTCAGATAATAATAATAATAAAACAAAGTTGTTGTTTGTGTGTTACCTGAGGATAATATTGGCCTTGTGGAGGGCCTACAGCAGTAGTAACCAACGTCAGAACAGCCACCTGTCTCTCTCTCGTGGGCACTCTTCTCACCTGAAGGTGGCGGGTAATATCCTCCCTGCTTGTTGTTGTTGTAGTAATCGTTAGCACTCATAATAATCTTGCAAAGACTCGTGTGAAGCGAATGGGGAGGTCGAGGAGAGGAGGGAAAACGCGAGTGGAGTTCCGTCGGATTAGCCGATGGCCCTAATTATAATTTATGTTTGTGCACGCTTGCCCGCGCATTGGCTATGCATCCTGTGCTTCCCGCAGCCTCTTTCAAATTCGCCTCGCCAGAAGGCACTCGAGGTCTCAATGTGGTTGTTCGCCCTGGCCCGATATTTCCTCCGAAGACCCTCCTCTCATAGGGACGGTGAAGCTTCAAGCCTCGGCTCCCAGAATCCCTGCACTGTTCTACGTACGTCGGCCTCGTTTTCATCATGACTGACGATGTCTATCTACTTAAACTATAAATATCAGGGAAGACGAGACGAATGTAATCTGGGAACCGAGGTAACACAGCATGTAAATCTAATCGCTGAGATGGAAGCGGAACGAAGTATGAAATGTACAAAATAATGCTCATTTACGCATCATGTGTCATGAAAAGTTCGCGTATGTAAACATCCTTGCGCCTTGTCGGAGAAATGACTGGGTCAATCGCGTCATCGCTTGCAAGTCCCAAAAAAAAAAAAAATTTAATGCGGTGGCTTATTACATGTTGCGGATTTTCACTTACGTGCGGCGGTGTACTGTGCCTGGTCGACGACATTGAAAAGGTGGGTGCGAGTTTCAGCTAGTACAGTGCTTTGTTGTACCAAATTGGCGTCTGCGAGTGGATCTGGACTGCGTAAAGGCACATCAGAAAAGAGACGAGAACTTGATCCCTTGAGACTCCTTGCCTGTATATTCTCAATAAGCTTATGCCGAGTTGATATTGTCCACGCCACCGGATGCTGACATCAGGAAAGAGAAAAAATAGACCAAGATTTCCTTGTAGATCTTCTAGTTGCTCTACGGAGGACACTAGGTTGCCGTATAAAATCGGTGGCGTATGGTTTCTGCCAATAGAAGAGCCCATATCGAGAGGTGTTCCTTCACTTGAATAGAGTGACAGGTGTGCAATGAGAAATGGTAATTCCGCCTGACTAGTTGATTGAGCATGCCACAGCCATGATTTCGGAATAGGCACATACGGTATAATAGAGTTACCAGAAGGGTCCCTAATAGTCAACTGCACAATAATCGGTGGCGTCAATGGCAGCCGCGATAGGTTCGCCGTTCCAAATGCCGCTGTACTGACTGGATGTTGAACAACATCCAGCTGGTACGTCCTAGAATAGAGAGTATCAGACTAGCGTGCCTGTGCTCTATTCATGTAATACCTCGTATGAGGATCGGATAGCAAAGATGACACCTGAATGCGTGGCAGACGTCGTGCGTGATGAGGAGGGCTGGATGTTAGTGATTCGTTGCTTGAGGGAGGGCTCCCAGTAGGTGTAGCCCTTTTGGACGAAAAGATCAACGAGCTGCAAGATGGCTGTGGCGAGGAGTATCCACTGCTGGATTTGCTGAGGTGCTTAATTATGTGGACATGGTGGAACCCCGCAGGGTCGAATTTTAAGTGGGCACGGGTGGTGACAATATGCTTTTTTATATGCCTAGCGGCAGACACCAAAATTGGGTATGTCCCATGACACGATTTCCAGCGCTCGTTGGTACTGCACAGAATCAAAAACTATTAGAGAATGGAAGAACCCAAAGTTAGTACGAGCCCCAATGTGAAGAATCTTCAGTTCAAAACCTTTGACCGCTTGCGATGGCACCAGAGTCGTTTTGGTATCACCGGTGCTGGATGGTTTGCGCTAGATATAACCGGAAATCCTGGATGCATTTGTTGATTGACTCGCTGTCTATATGGGGAATTCATGCTGCTTATAGCATCATCGTTGCTAGCGATGGATGGGGACATATGAGACGAAAATTGTGGTGATGACGATCTGGCGCATGCGGAACCAGGAAGAAACCTACATCTTTGATGGTATATAACGAACTGAAGCAAGGGATGGAAATGAATCCATGATTTCGGAAACGAATAAATTGCACGGCAACACCATGCATAGTCCTGGAAAGTATTCCAGATCATCCAGTCCATATCAGGGGTCAATCTGGCCGCCAAGCGCGCGGGTATCGGATTCTCCAATTGCCATGACATTAGCTTTTATACGCATGAGTTTTTTTAAAGGTCGCTTACATTCAGAGCACTCCGAATCCGGTGAATGAAGAGGGGTATTAATCGGGGCTATATTACAAATGTAGGATCAAATACTTGTTTTAACAAAGCTCCATGCGCCTGCCATCCCCGAGACAAGGGTAGCTGCAACAATGGCCGGTTTCACACCGGCTGACATTGAAGGGAATTATTCGGAAGCAGATCAAAACCGTCAAAAAATGAACGCACCGGTGGACTTGAAAATCGCGCCCGTGAGTGCGCCAGCCGTCATACTTCCCAGGGTATCGTGCTTTCCTCTCGATGCGTCAATCGAAGAATTGACGGTATTGTATACGAGAGCTAGATGGTTGGTCAATAATATGCTCCGAATGGGGAGAAAGAGTAAAAATCAAACCTAAAACGCCCGCTGAATTGCCAATAAACGTTCCCCTCCTGGTAACAGAATTCAGGATACTATTGATTCGCAATCTTGCATTCGACACAGCAAGAGGCCTCCGGGCACCTTCACGCAGGCCCCATGCGCCCCCAAGTGCCAAACCTTGAAAACTATTGTGAACATGTGACAGGCGAAGACAATAAGGAGAAGAATAAACTGAGATAAGGTGCGACGTTCGTGGAAGAAATGAGGCAGGAAAGCATTGTCGAAAGTGGTAATGTGAAAGAGATCTATACACACCACCCAGATACATGGTACCGGTACCATAGCACAGATCATCACTCCACCCTCTTGAGGGCATAGCCGTGCCACCACCCGGCAGGTCGCTGGTTTTGTCGTCATCAAGGACCAAGTAATCTAGCTTGTCGCCTATCTGAGCCAACGGGTGCAGCCTTGCCGGGTCGTAGGCTGCCATGAGCAAATCCGAGGCAGTGACAGCACTCTCTTGTGAGACCGGAGGACCTTCTGGACGAGAGAACGTGGCATTCTTCAGGTAATCTGTCGGATTCTGAGACGAAGGATGAGTCTGACTGCGACATGACGACGGTAGGAAGGAGAGCTGGCGGTCGTCCCAAGACTCGAGCGCGTTCCACCGCTGTCCGAAATTTTGGTCCGTTGGGGGTCACGTGGCTCTCTCTCTCTCGGTTTGACCTCGGGTGAGCTTTGTGCGATAAAGCATGTCCTTCCTCTCTTGCACGAGGACCATCTTCAGGTCAAGTCTTGTTCGCTTCCCGTGCCGTGTCACCATCAACTCCTGCCTCAAGCATGGCCATATTGCCCACAGAACTCCGCGTCCTCTTCGTGAAATCCCGTCACGCCGTAAAAAATTTATGCCCAAATGTGCATATTACGCCGTTCCTAACTTGCATATTATTAGGATGGGCGACGTCTGTAACTCCTCACTCATCAGCGTCGGATCCTGCGGATCTAGAGGTTTTACGTTGTCTTGAACAGGGTACGGCAAAGTTAGAGGAAGGTGACATTCCCGCTGCCAAGGCATTTTACAAACGTAGCGTTGAAATAAAACGCAACGCAAGTTCTCTCTTTAATCTCGGCGTGACCCATTACCATCTCAGTAAATTGTTTCCGCTGGCAAATGTCACTCTTCTCACATTCGATCCAGAAGAGTATGACGAAGCCATCGCTGCATGGAAAGAGTCCATAACGCTACAGCCGTCCAGTCCAGACGCGCATACAAGTACGTACATACGTTACGTAAGGTCATTGCACGACTGATGCACCACCAGACCTAGCTAGCGCATATATCATATCTCCAAGTAAGCCTCATGTCCCTGTTAGCTCATTCGTAACGACTGACACCTGCCGAGTATCGCGGCCTGATTTAGCTTTGCATCACCTCCAGTGAATTTTATTTCTTTCGTTGTCCGAGAAACCGGACGCTCACCATAATTTTAGAATCGCTTCGTCCCTGGCACCCGAGGACCCAGAGATAGCGTTCAATTACGCTGCAGTATTGGAAGCTAGTAAGTCTGTCAAAGCTATTTTTAGAGGTCATCGGTCGATTTCACGTTAACGTGTTTCTAGCCGGAAAACTGGAAGACGCTCTCGAACAATACAAGCGAAGCAAAGACTATGGTGTTGAGCGTGCGGCCATCCATATACGGAATGTAGGTACCCTATCATGCTGAACGAGCATGTATGAAAATTTCTTCAGGTCAGCGCAAAAATTCTAGGTCAGCGAATGAAGAATGCAGGCGAATCTGGCAAGCCAGAAGAGTGATTCCTATCCGATTGCGGAGCATAGGTTTTGGAGTAAAGGGTGAAGGCTTCTTATTGTCCTGTGGGCATCAGCGATGATGGTTCCCAAAAAACGAACCGATCAATAATTCAGCCACAAGGATATGACAGATGATCGACACCAACGCTCATACACATATTTGGCGAGTTCAGTAATACAGCTATACATATTGGAGGAGTCCCGGGCAGATAGCGCGAAGGACATGACCAATCAGTGCCAGGTGCTGCGTGCTAGGAGATATAATATCCGCCCTGACTGCCAGCGCCGGCATGCTGCCACTGTGGCCTTTGGGTGGTAGCGACGAATCTGCCATCTTCGTTGTCCCGAGATTTCCGCACGTTGCCCCTTTTTGGGCCGCTGTTGCTTTGTCGGAAGTAGTGCTCTGGCATTGGCAGGGACCGAGGTGTATTGGTGAGTGTGATAGGAACAGAGTCCCATACACGGCCAAGTATGCCAGAGACATCGGAACGCGAGTAAATTGGTCCTAGCTGATCAGAAGGGGTCAAATAAATGATGCGATCGTATCCTTCCTCCGGCTGAGGATAGCGGAAGTCACCGGCAAACCGCGCGAGGACAGATAAACCCTGTTCGGCATCTTTGATGGTGGGATGCGATACGCCTGTCAACGTTGACAGCCATGCGGATGCAGAGAGCATGTCAGTTCTAAAGCTTAAAATGGGTTATAACGATCTTACGTTCCCGCAGGCGATCCGCACAAATCTATAAGATTCAGAATCAATCTTGGACATGAAGTACCGCTGACCTCGTATGGAATGTCGAAGACAATAAGCCAGATTAAAGTTCCGGGAAATTCGTTCGCAATCTTGATCCAGTGTGAACGCTGTCTATCGACAGATTGAGATTCATTCATCTGGCCATACTTGGAATCCACGAGGCCGGCAAGCGCCAAAATCCGATGAGACTCACGATGCATCGAAATTGGTCCTGTCGATGCAGACCGACATCCCATTGCTTAGAGCTTGCCGAGCCCATCTTTCCACGTCACGGCGGCTGCCGAGCTCATCCTGATTGCATCTGAGAAATTGCGGAAAATCTTTCTGCAGCTGGGTGGCAAAGGTCGACTGTGAAGAGCCCGATCGGGCGTCAGCGATGCTGTGGATGTGGCAGGCTGCTGTAGCGCACCTTTCCGGATGCAATCAAGCCGCAGAGGATCAACATAATTTGCTCTTTTTCCCAGGGTTCTTGGTGAATCGCACTAACTATCGTCGTCTTCAGAGTGCCGGAGTTGGTGGAGATGGACATGATGGTAGTCAACTTAGTCATCAAGCCAGCTGTCATTTGTGACTCCGCTCCAGTCGGGTCAGCGTTTTCCCGGCCCCGACGGAAGACATTGTTCCAACCAACCCTGCAACAATACGAGGCGATTCTGATCAGAACAAAAAATGTATATATGACGTCACGCGTGTTGCCTCGCGACCAGATGCAAAATGTTCAACTCAACAATGCCTGCTTCAACGTCAACAGTTGAAGTTTTTGGATCTCTGCCAACACCAAAGCCCCGCCGACATCGTGGGAGAGGAGTCAAGAATTTCCTCTTTCCAATGCGTGTGGGCTTGTGTCGTATGAACAATTAGAACTGAGGCTGGCACCCTTTATTGTCCTTGTCGACGCTTATGAAGAATGGCAACGGGTGGGTGCAAAAACAGAAATATGACGTCACGCGTTCGACTACACCGAGACGATACTCAACGTCCATTGACCGTCGCAGTCGAATCTCTCCTCTCCATCTTTGGATCTCCACCACCACCAGGCGCTGTCGACGTGTCGTGGGAAGGAAGCTTGTTGGGATGATCAGGTATCTTTTCAATCTCCTTCTTTGCCTCTTCCCAAGCCTCCAAATTCTACAAGTAGGTGCGCGTCAGCCGTCTCATTTCAATGGATACGAAATGGGAAAGAAAAAAACACCTTTTTGGCCCAGTCCCTGTGGCTCTTTGCCATAGCGATACACATCTCTCTAAAATCAGCGACTTTCTGTCTCTGAAAGCGGTCCAAGTCGGCCTGGATAGCGGTACACGCGTACTTGAGGTCGTGAGCCGACAGATGGAGGGCTTCTTCCAGCTACGACGCGGGTAGTGAGCGTGGGTGCAGGTGAAAGAAGAAAAAGCAAGGTGTTTGGCTGACCTGGGAAATGGTCTCCCTCGTCTTGGTGATGCTGTTCCTCCGCGCTGTCTCGGGGTCGACGTCCATCATGCCGTGCAGCGTGTAGCTAAGCGCGTTGAGGAAGCCCATGCCCGGCGCTCGTGTTCTGCGCTTGACGGGACTAGGGCCGGGATGGGGGGGCAAGTAGGACGGGGAGGAGGTTGGTGAAGAGGGTGGTTGCGGTTCGGTGACGGTTCGGGGCTCGTTGGTATCTGTTGGTGCTGCCATTCCCGACTCGTGCTCGTGCTCTTGCTCGTGTTCGTGTCGTCGCCGCCCTCCTGCTCGCTGGTGCTTGGCACGGATGGGGAAGCGGGACCAAGGCTGGATGGAGGACTAGGGGACAGACTGGTGACGCCCCTGCTGCCGCGCCCAAGAGCCTCTTCCAATCTCTGTGCCTCTTTCTCGCTCTTCTCCAGTTCCTCTAGCTGTTCGCGCTTGCTGTCGAGCGCGTCCTGGGTCATCTCAAACTGAACGTGTTTCTGGTGGCGGTAAGCGAGAAGCTTCTTGATAATGGAAGCGAACTGGGAGTATTCGTGTAGAGGTTCTGACCAGTTTTGCTCGAGGTCTTGTAGCTGGGGTCCATGTCAATATAAAGTGGCGGTTGTGGTTGTGGTGGTAAAATGAACGCACCAGTTTAGATGTAGAGATGTAGGTGGTGTCTACGGCCTGTCCGGTCTTTTCGACGGCAGAGGCGAGGTCGCTTGATTCATTCAAGCTGAACCCGTTGAGAGTCGCGCCGAGATCGGCGTGGTCCTGCGCATAGTCTGACCAGCGTTTATCGACTCTGCGGGTCACCTTTTCCATGGGACCGCTGATGTGGCTGGCAAACTTGAGGGTGAAGGCCTCCGAGTCGAGGAAGCGCTGGTCTGGGGAGCGGAGGGGATGGGCAGCAGATGGGTTGGGCAGGGCTGCATATGCGGGCGAGGCATTGGGGTCGACAGGGTTGTGAGGGGGGGCTTTGAGAATGTTCTTGGGGAGGAGAGATAAAGGGGGCGAGCTTAACACTTGGGGCTGTAAGTGAGGAACAGTAAGAGTCAAAGGCAGGCAAGAAAGGGGGAAATGTTACCCATGAGACTGAGCGTCGAGGAAACGATGAAAGACATGTCTGTTGAGAGGATAGGATGTGTGGCAAGGCGGTTGAGGAAAGTCTGGAGCATGCGCTTTCTGCGAGCAATGAGGGTGGCATCCTCCTTTGCCTTTGCCTGCTTGACGGCATAATCGCTGATGGAGTGCTTGGAGGGGATGGGGGGGATGATGAGGGTGGGATGGAGTCTGACGAGGTTGTCGCGAAGGGATTCGAATTCAGAGTAGCGGCGAAGGGCGTCTGAGCTACCGGTTCTGATGAGATAGACGATGTAGGGCGAGGCAGAACCCCCCGACGTCTTCTGAGCATCCGTGATGAGGATGTTGCGCGAGTCGTGGTCGCAGCAAAGCTCGGATTTCTGCTGCGAAAGTGGGGTGGAGATGTCGAGCTTGGATGCAGATGAGTCGTCTGAGGGGACGAGGTCGAACGGATTGTCGTCGTCAAAGTCCATGCCGGCCTACAGCTATACTTAGTTCCGGCCTCCGCCGTTCCCCCAAGTCGCCGTCCGAAGCCGCGCTTCTGCCGCCCGCGCTCGCCGCTCCCGTTCAATCCGCGCCCGCATCTCCGCCGAAAGTCCTGCAACGCCCTCCGCTGCTCCCGCCATTCCCCCAAGTCGCCGTCCGCCGTCCGTTGCTCCCACCGCCTCTACCACTGTCACCGCCGGACCCTCCATCGCCTCCTCCACCGTCTCCTCCTTGACGCGCTCTCGGAGTTTGTCCTTCAGGCCTTTGCGCCGCTCGCGCCTTTTCGCGTCGCGCTCGTCCTCCATTTCCCTGCTCAGCGCACTCGGCACGCGCGCAGTCCCAAACCAATCCCACCACTCGCCATGCGCCGCTGCACACCGCCGAAACGCGTCCCTCACCGCCTTGTTCGCCGCGAGTTCATACGCCGTCCGCCCGCCAACTGCAATCGTCGGATCTGCTCGCAGCTCCTCCAGCATCCACTGCGTCACTTCCTCATGCCCGCTCTGCGCCGCTACCTGCAGCATCCTCGTCCTTTTCTCCCCCGTCCAGTCGGGTA
The DNA here is from genome assembly GCA_023014475.1 of Amanita pallidorosea. Lineage (NCBI taxonomy): Eukaryota > Fungi > Basidiomycota > Agaricomycetes > Agaricales > Amanitaceae > Amanita > Amanita pallidorosea. Next base: position 87,940 of record JAEBUS010000067.1, read on the forward strand.
TTGCAGCGTTCACCCCACCCAGTATCTCCCCTTCACGTTCCCAAAATGCTTTGAGCACCTCCAACCGCCCCTTGACAATCATCTCAAGCAACCGGCCCCATTTCTCCCTTAACACTTCCTCCTCTTTGCCTAGCTTAGCAACCTTGGGTTTCACCTTTTCCGCCTCGGGCTGCGGCGCAAGCGGCCGAGGCTTGGGCTGCGGCAATGATGCAAGGTACGCCTCGTCCTGTGCCCGCAGCTCTTCCTCCGTAAAGTGTGTCACCTTGACACGCGTCAGCTCGAGCAGGCACCGCTGCACCTCCGACTGCGTCGGCCGTCGAGTCGGGAACGGAAACGTCCTCAGTCGCTCGTCACCTTTCTGGATGACTGCTTCTTCGTAATCCAAGAATATTCGTCTATTGGAGACGCTCGCGCGTATCCAGATCCGTTCGCATTCGTCAATGTCCTCTGCCCACTCTCCCAACAAGTTACGAATGTCCTGTCAACGCTTTCAATCCCTATTCACACAAAACGTGGATAGACTCACATCACGCAATGCCATTTCACCATACCTTCTCAACATGGCTCCCGCACTGATCGCTGCCCCTTTTGCATTATCGTTCACAGATTGAGACCCACCTTGCTTCCTACGAGCTTTCCATCCATCCATTAACCCTACTGCTCAACCACGCCTCACAACGAATCACTCACTGGTATATCGATGGAACGTTCTGTGTCTCAACACCTCCGTGTACTGTTTCGGCTTCTTCGCCTTGCCCTCTCTCTCTTCCACATCGCTGGACCGGCTCACCCTCACAATTGCACCCGCAAAATGCCCTCCGGCAGTCATAAATAATGCCCACTTTCTTCCTCGCTCGCTCTCTTGCATTCCCTTTAGTTCCTCCAGGTGCTCTTGAGGATCAGTGCCCGCAGAAAACACGGCACGATACACTCCGATCTGGGTAGATGGAGGAGAGTGGAACCACGTTTGAGGCATTAAAGGCCTTTTGGTAGTCCTCGTATCCTCCTCATCAGATGTAGTGATAGTTGTCTTGAGTAGCTTTTTTGTCCTATTAACAAGCGTGTTGACCGCATCAGTACCTTGGTCCTCTTTATCATCTTCATCCTCTCCCTCGTTGTCGTCTGAAGATGCAGAGCCTGACAAGGAATCGTCCAACGCTGCATTCGCTTAGATTATGGATAACAAATACTAAACGGCGACAAGCCACGCACCACTCACGAGCTGCGCAAAAGCGGGCTCGTCGACGGCCTTACCGCCCGCCAGCCTCGTTTTGACATTATACCTGTGCCAATCTGAACGCACATGGGCACGCTGTTCGTCCACGTCTCGAAAGCGGACACCGAGACAGACGGCACAGGAGAGCGCGTTCTGTTTTTCGGTCGATTCTGGTTCAGGTACGGGTGCTGAAGCCGGCTGGCTATGGAGAGTCCGTGGAACGAGTGATTCGATGAGCTCGGGCGGGAGAGAAAAGATGTGCCAGTGGGACATGTTCAGATCACTTCCATTCAGCTGGGCGGCGAAAAACTTGCTGACTCGGAGGACAATCTTGGTCGTCACGTCTTCCACTCTCGGACTTCCTACAACCTCACAGAACCTCCTCATGGCTCAGAAAGCAGCTCGTCAAAAATGTTATACATGAACCCACAACGGGCATATGAAGCACACGTTCTACCATAAACGCAGAAGCATTTCCTATCATGACCGTGTGGATAGGAACATTCCGAAAACCAACTGAGGCAGGTTACTTATCGATTGATCAACGTAGTGATAGTGCCCTGTTGGCTATAGGTGAGTAGTGTCATGCGTTCTCGGCGGTTTAGCGACCAACAGTCCCCATAACCTCAGAATCAAGATGACTACCAAAGTCGAATACATTCAGGTCGGAATATATCGCTCTCAGTTACACACAATTGTGAAAATGTGTAGGTCAATATCAATGTCGGAGACTGTGAAATCATTCTCCTGCTCCAAGACAACGGAAAGGGGAAAAAGGACACTATCATCTATTCTGTTTTGGTCGACGGCGGCATGGGTTATCCCACCCCTACGCGAAACATTTTAGAGACCTTCAGAACGATAAACGATAAATACGCCACTCGAGGATCTTTTAAATTGGATGCGATAGTGATTACCCACTGGGACGAAGATCATTATGGAGGTATCCTCGAGCTCTTGAAAAATTCTTGGTACGACAAGCAAAAATATGCCTTGAAAACAACGGGGACACTTACGAGACTCTATGTCCCGTACGAGCCGCAAAATCTGGACAAATTTGACGACTTTGAGGTCTTCCAGCAAAATAATGAATCTTGGCTGAGAATCAAAGGTGGAGACACAATTTGCAAGTATCTCGGTGATATGCCCCAGATGGACTGGAGTCTTTTGATGGGCGCACCAGTAGCATGGGACTTTGATACACAGAAATCTCAGCTTATCGGTCGAAATCTATTCACCGATTTCCGGCCTACTCCCCTCGATCAAGCAAAAACAGCCAATCCCACAGCGCTTGTTGGGGCCCATGGCGCGACGATGCCCGGATTATACTGTGTAGCTGCCAACAATCGATTCCTGGGGCAGGGTCAAGGAGACGCGACCAAAAATACCACCTTTTCGAATCGAAGTTCTATCGTCTGCATGGTCATCGGTTCAGATGGCACTGTGTCCCACTACCTTGCTGGAGATGCCCATAAGGAACTCGAGGACAAGATCATGGAATGGCCCCAATTCACAACTTTGATCCAGCCGATTCAGACGGTTGATGACAAGGACAGGATAGCCATCGTGAAGGCGAGCCACCATGGGTCTTTCACAGCCACACCAATCACAATGTGCCAAACATACAAACCGAAGTACTTTGTGTTCTCTGCTGGAAATATGCAACCTCATCCAAGTACTATCATTCCCTATAATTTGCAAAATCCGGAATGATAAATTTTTTACACACGCACCACAGTCTTAAAGCCTTTGAAAATTAAGAATATCATAGCTTAATATGTTTTCTTCATGCTGTATTTTTCTTAGCAAGATTATATATGAGGGGGTCTAGCTATGAGTTGTCGAGTCCCAAAATTCAAATGCCTGCCAATGTGCACGACCCTTGTCACGACTGGTCACGCGGCCGGCATGAGCGGCATTGCTATCTGATTGATGTCGCAACTGTCTTGCAGATGGTGCGCTATCCTCGTCTATCCATTGCCTGTCTACAATATATTTCTTTTAAAATGGATACAGACTCGGATACTGGGTAAAGTAGGCTTGCTGCATCTGCGGGGCTAATACTAGACTTGGCTGCAATGCTGTAGAACATGGGATGGGCATAACGGAGGAGGTGGATGCGCTTGGTGAGCTAGTATGAGAAATGCGAGCACGTTTGTCCTGCGGTGTGTTTGGTGGATCATTTGATGGTTCGTTTGGGCGCTTCACCCCACGTTGTTGCAAGCGGCCCAATTGAAGGCCTGCGTAACGCTCAGAATTCCTTATATTTGGGTTTGCTTCCAGGAATGTTCGAATGCGTTCAATGAGGATAGGAATTGTGCCTTTGTCGTCAAGGCGCAGACAGGCAGCAATATCGCTTAGTTCTACCTTCTTCTTTGCGTGGAGCGCGCCGCTAAAAACAGCTGAACGGTCTTGTTCTGCGCGCCGTCGTATTCTCTCCTGCCCTTCATCCTCTTTCTTTTTTCTCCGCTCCTCCTCAAGTTGTCGTTGCTCCTGCTCCTGGGCTTCAAGTTCACGCAGAGCTGCGGCCCTCCTCTGATGTCAGGACTTGAGAGTCCGTGTTGAGCTGTTTTGTCCCCTTCCTCCTTGTTCCGGTCTTCTCATTGCTTTTGCGCTGCGCATCCTGAAGCATTTTGCTAACAAAGTGGCAGTGTGTTTCTGCTGCACTCATCTGATTCCGCAGTTCTTGATTCTCAGTTTCAAGGTTTACGTTGGCATTCTCCAGCTCTTTTATTCGTAGTTGTGCCCTTTCTAACTCCTGCCAAGCTTGGCTTGAGCCCGAGAGATTTGATCTGGGCGTTGAGCTGCGAGAGCATGACGATGGAGTTCCTGAGCGTGAAATTGAGGCGAGGCGAGATGAAGCACGGCGAACAAATTTTCGCGGCTGCTTCATGGAAGGATCTAGTACATGAAAGTTAGAATTTGTGGTAGATTTTTAGCTCAGTGCTCAAGCGCTCACTAGCGGCTGTTTGAGAAACCTGAGCGTTTTGAACAGCAGGAATTCCCGCGCTTGGCGGCTGTGTGTCCGAGGTTTGAGAGCTGCATATCTGCTCTGCGCTGTCCGATTGCTGCTGATATGCACCATCTGCACCATCCATCTCTTCGCTGGTGTCCTCATCTTCAGTCTCTGAGGGTGCGTAGCTCTCGTCTGAAGCATCACTACTATCAATTGTAGGTTGCTGTGGGAAGGAGTCGGGCACATGTGCGATGACAGAAGTTGTGTAACTTGGCGCAAAGTCTTCCTCCGTGAAGACATCAGGATTAAGTGGGCGTATTCCACATTTTTTCCATGCACTGATAATTGTTTCCTCCTTGAACGAGTGCGAGCGTGCTTTCATGTATTCATGGATGACTTCTCTCTTTGATATACCACGTCCATGCTCTTCCAGATACTCCCCACATTGCTTTTGCCATGCACACTGCAGTGGCCCAAATACCCCAACATCTAGTGGCTGTAGACGATGTGTCGTATGCGCTGGCAAACAGAACAGGTGAATTCCATTCGTTTCTGCAATTTGACGGAGCCTGATGGTATCATGCGACCGATGTCCATCATAAATTAACAGTATCGGCAGGCCCGTCTGATTGCGAGCCTTTGCCTGTGGTATGAAACACCTCTCAAACCACTCTGACCCGATGAAATTACTAGTCCAACCATTATCTGACGTTGCAACACTAGGTGATAGTTCAGATTAGCATCAATGTACAGTTTATTAAATTTTACGCACAGAATCGAGTCTTCGTTAAACCATTCAGGACAAAATTCCGTCCCAGAAAATACAAAACCGGGCTTTAAACTTGACCCGTCAGCGCAAACACATTCAATAACAGTAACGAGTTCTAGATTTCCATTTGAAATGCGCACCCGCGCCTTCTGCGAGCGCGAGTACAAGTATTTTGTGCCGTCACTTTTCCTCCCACCACCGAGCTGAATCCCCTTTTCGTCCATATTGTAGATGTTGTCCCATGGGATTTTATTGCTTTGGATAAAGTCACTGAGGAGCTGGAAATGACGGGTGACTGTAGCACGATTGAAACACTTTGCTCGTTTTGGGTCAAGTCCTGTAGGCCTACTCAGCTTGATCTCCGGATGACGCTTCAAGAAGCAGTCCACCCAATGCTTTCCTGGGAGCTTCTTCACACCCTTTTCTTTATGTATGTTGCAATTTCTCTGACAGCTTGAATACTTCTGTTCTCAGGCTTTCTTTCGAGACAGGGTGTCCTGTCATGCCCAAGAACTTGATCCAGTCACAGATCACTTTCTCCTGAGCCTCGGTGAGAAGCATTAAACTCTTATGAGCCATTGAATGTGGGCCATTGAGTTTTTTATGTCGACGACGAAGGGTGGAGTAGTTGACTTTGAAGGAAATAGCAGCCTGTGACATATTGCATGTACCATCTTCTATCGCTTTGCTCGCCGCAGAATATTGTGCTTCTACTGCTTCCTCTGTTGCTTGCTTCACTGTTGCTTGAGTCCGAGCCATCAGTAAGTTGCCGGTGGTGTGCCGGGGCGGCGCATGAAAATGCTGACCCATCCATGTTGTTTGTCACGCTCTTTGCAATGATAACTTCATTGTGTCAGATCCGCCACTCCTCTTGCCACCGGCACAGCGTCAGACATACCATAGACCATCAGTAACACAACGCTTTTTGAATCTTATGTTCAGGTTAATTAATTCTCAAGATATAGGCCATTGATTGTGCATGAATCCCAGTCACACTCTATTCAATCAAGTCTCAAACTTTCCACGTCTGGCTGATTCTAGTTTTTATACTTTCAATAGCTTAATATACTAGTAATGAACATCATATAACAGTTTCATAGCATACAAATGATTGTTGAGCTCGCTACATATTTATTTTCAAAATTTACACATCAAAGGGCTGTGCAAATTATAGGAAACGATAGTAAGTTGAGTTGAACTTGTCTCGATTTCACTAATGGACATGCTCAGTGTGGGAGGTTTTGCTATATGTTTGCTCATACTATCATACATTTGGAAAAAAGATCAGTCCCAAGATTGAGGGTACATACAGCGTTTTGATGACTCCTTTCCACATTGGATGCTTCCGGGTGAAGATCTTTTCCCGCCTCGGGGTCCCAACAAAACCCAACCACGTGACGAATGGTATCGAGTAATAATCCAAGATTTCTTCGGACAGGAACCCCCGTTTGTTCGGGAGCTCTATGAATCGGTTGAGGCAGCAAAGGACTATGCCGATATAATTATGTTGGCGGACAGCCTGGCCAGAGACGCCAGAGACGCAGGAGCCCGGGCTGCAAAAGACGGGAACACTGAAGCCGCGCAAGCCTATGCCGCAGAAGCCGCGGACGAAGAAGCCAGGGCTGCACAAGCCAAAATTGGAAAGGACGAACAAGAAAAGATGATCAAAGCGATATTTGAACCCATACTCAAGAAATCCAGTCCCATCCGTGTTGACGATTATGTTTTCCCTAATAGCAGGCGAATCTTGACATCCCATGTGTCGTATATTTCGTTCCTGTTGTATCCCACAGAATCCGTTGATGTACGACGGGTAGGTCCCGGTTTCCAACCCCTGTCCTTGAAGCGCGGTCTTTCTGCAACACCTGATTCTCCAGGCAGTTCAGCGCCTACTAAAAAGTCGAAACAAACTCTGACATCAAAGATTGCCAGACCTTTCTCATCCATGCTTCGGACGGCATCCACAAGCACGACTGAGAACGACGCCGACGAGAAATATTACCTTATGTCATCCTTGGTCCAATCTAGCTCCAGTGGAACCAGCGTCTATGTCCCAGCGCAATGGGATTCCTTCCTATCTGTTCTATCTTACGGGTTTATCATACTTGCGGATGAGCTCACGTCAGCGAGCCAGACGGTTAGTTTGGACGCGGCAGACGAATGGCAAGTGTGGCTTGCTTCCACCATCTCCCCGTCGGATGCTTCGCTGGTCCAACTATCCGTGATAGGATCCGTGGCTGACACAACACTCACTATCGATCATTTCAGCCTCACTATCTCAGTTCCAGGAACATCGGTCCTAACGTTTAGCCCAGCTTGCAAGGTTGGCCCTACGGACGATCTCACATTCGAACCAATCACCGACTTCCTGCGCTTTAGTCTCGACTCCTCCTCTGTCGGTTCTACTATTTCCTTTGGCGATCTTGTCACGTTTTTCGACATCAGCGGTGATAGCATCGTATTTGACTCAGATATCGACTTTGAGCTTGACGGGAGCAGTGCCGTATGGTTCTCTCCGTCAGTAGGAAATTACACTTGCACGTTGCGTCTCCAAGCTACCGCAGACTTCGATGCGAGTAAGGCGCCGGGTACGGTTTCATTTCTCAACAGTCTCAGCGATTTGCACTTGTGGGATGACGAGACTCCATCGTCCGTCACCATCGTATCCAAAACGACAACGACAACATTGTCCTTTGAGTCTCCTAGAGATAATGACTCCGAACCAGAGCTTATTCTGTCATTCGAATTTTCCTCATTTTCAGCGAGAGTATCTTGCGCAAAGAATTCATACACACTAGCGATATACTGGACAAATGGAGCCTTTGATGCTGTTGTCAAACTTCTTGATGGCATTGATGATGGGTCCACTGATGTTAGTGAAGGGTTCAAGGACATACTCGGAAAAATCAGCAGCACATTCGATATATTACGCGTCCTGGTTGAGATCAATATTGGTGATGACGGTTCGAGTCTCAGCTTAGGCAAGATCGGCGTCGATGCGCAGCTGATATTCAAGATCAACTCTGAAGCAAAAGACGTTGTTGTTTTGCTTACCTTTGTGTGGCCAAATCTCCTTTTCACTGGAAGCCTGTATAGAGCAAACAAGGATGACAGCCGGAAGTTGATGCCGCCTTATGAGGAACTATTCGAGGTCGAGCCCACTTTTGAAACATCGAATGATCTCTCTCTATTAGATCTCATTCCGGGGGCCACCATCACCAAACCGCCCCAAGGAATTCCTACCATCATTTCGCGTGCTGCAATTGAGGTAGACAGCACTTCCTTCATGCTTGAAGGTGTATTGATAGCAGAATCTCCATCTCCGGATACTGCACTTCCGTCAGTCTCGTTCGATAAATTGGACCTGTACCTGTCATACGACTGGAGCTCGTCTGCACTATCTTTGAATATTGCGGCGCTTATCAACCTTCATCCTCTACCTGCCGGAGGGACAGATTCTCAACCAGCACCCGATTGTATGAATGATCCTGGCTACTTATTCGCACCAGTAGGATACGCGGACCAGAAGTGGACATTGACGGGACAACTGAGCGACATCAACTTTGGAGACTTGGTTCTATTTTTCAACGAAGACGAGCGGAGCCAGCTAGTTGATGTACTCGGAAATGTGACCATCCGTTCGGCGTCCGCGAACTGCGAATATGGAAATGGAGAGCCGTTAACATTCCAGTTCAATGGGTCGATTGAAATAGCGGCGCTGGAGCTCGATTTTGCTATAATCGCGATAGCAGTGGCTGGAGCATTGAAGGAGGTTTAAGCGCTGCGAACGAGTGCACGTTGGGTGACGTGGTCCAATCGATTTGTGGTGGCGAATCCACAGACTTTGACATTCCGGACTTTATCAGTGGCGTCAAGCTCAACGTTATACACGACCCAGCATCGCAACAAGTACCTAAAGACTCACCAGTCTACCTGAGATGTTCCAAAGCGTCATCGAAAGACTCCCCACTCGTACTTGTGTTCCGGCTTACACTCGACAAGTTCCAATTTAGCTTCATACAAATCAGTGGCAAGCAGTTTGGCAAAAAACGTGCCCTCGTCTTCTCTATGGTTGATATCCTTCCTTCCTTTACCATACCAGTGATTGGTCAGGTTGAAAATCCGGTTGATGGTCTCGAATTTGTTTGGGTACAGGATAAAAGCAAGGCTGCGGGATTAACAAGGGCTGAAGTCACAGATATCAACAGCACGGCCTTTACACAACAAGCGGGGATTGTCTTCAAGGAGTCCAAACCTTCTGATGGTGCAGCCATGACCGACATTGTGCTTACTGCGGGATGTCATTTCATGTTATTGACCAAGGATTCCGGCAAGGTGACGGTAAGGGACGAATTCTGTTTTTATTGTGCAGCCACCTCATTTCCGATTGCAGGCTGTTCTTGATTACAAATTTGCTAGTCCCAAATCAGAGCCTAAGGGAGACACCAAATCAAAGCCTGAGGGAGACAAGGCCTCAAAAAGCGTCCAATCCACGTCAGCAGACTCTGGCAGTGATTCGGGAGATGATTCCAGTGACGGTGGTGGTGTGTCCAAAGCCGCTGTTCATAAATCCATTGGACCGTTGTCTTTATCGAACATTGGTTTGCAATACAAGGATTCGAAGATCATCATCGTTCTCGACGCGACACTTACGCTTGGACCAATAGGACTAACGCTACTCGGATTCGGCCTTGGCTTGAAACTTTCATCAGCTCTATTTTCAGATATTAAACCAGCAGACCTCTCCATTCAACTTCAAGGTTTCGCGGCTGCATTTGACAAACCACCCATCCTGCTTGCTGGTCTTCTTGAACACATTACCACAGATACTATGGATCTTTATGCGGGAGGTATCGCCATAAACTTCAAAGTGTATAGCTTCTTGGCACTTGCATCGTACGGAACAGTGACGGACGGATCAGAAGAGTTTAAGACGTTCTTCCTTTTCGCGCAGCTCAGTGGTCCCCTTGTGGAGCTAGAATTCGCGACCCTTAATGGTGTTTCTCTAGGATTTGGGTATGGCTTCCTTTCAATGAGGTTCTCGTGCTAACGGGCGCTTTATTGTAGGTACAACTCTCACGTCAAGTATCCCAATGCAGACGAAATCCTAAGCTTTCCGTTGGTCAAAGGAGTCAGCAGCGAGTCAGCCGAAGCCTCCGGTTCCTCGTCGAATGTGCTGACCATCTTGTCGGATGATGTTTTTACAAAATGGGTAACACCCAGAATAAGTCGTTTTGGTTTGCGGTTGGACTTGAAGCGCTCGCCTTCGAGGTTCTCGATGTCCGAGCTGTGGCCATCATTGAGATTGATCCTTATGTCAGTCTCGGCCTTTTCGCAAATGCAGTGTGTTCACTTCCGCCAAAACTGCCTCGTGAACGAACCTACGTTTATGTAGAGCTCGGAATAACTTGTCGCGTGGATATCCGGTATGGACTTTCAGTGTCGAAGGCAAACTATCTCCCAATTCGTTCATTTTGCACCCTTCCTGCCACTTGCTGGAGGATTTGCTCTTTACTATTGGTTCGATCCGTCGCCCTATGCCGGAGACTTTTTTCTTTACAGTGCGTCGCTCATGGCATTACCAGCACTCCCACTCATATTCGTTCTACCCAGATCGGCGGCTACCACCCTGCTTACACCCCCGTCTTATTATCCACGACCTCAGCGCTTAACTATTTCATGGCAGCTTGACAACAATCTCAGTATAACTGGAGAGTCATACTTCGCAATTACGCCCAAGGTTTGCATGGGTGGAGGATCACTCTCTGTTCTGTTCCAACTCGGTGCACTCCGAGCACACCTGGACGCACGCTCAATTCCTCATGGTATGGAACCCATTCCATTTCATGGGAGACATCGTGTATCCGTGTGCGTGGGGTACCACGGCAAGTATTTGTTCTGGACATACAACATTGAAGTCGACGTTCTGCGTTACTCCATCTCGAGGGTCCCCCGTTCGGTGGCAACGTTCACGTCGACTTTTGGCTATTCGGATTCGATATCTTCTTGGCAGTCATCCTAATCCTCCACCTCCGTTGAGCCTCGACGAGTTTTGGGATTGTTGTCTCGGTCAAGTAATCAGCCCGACAGTGGACACGATGCTGGAATTACCCTTGTCGTCGAGTCTGGGTATGCGCAAGGAAAAAGCTCACAAGTTACCCCTAAACCTGGCGAACCGTGGATCGTTACCGCTGGCAAATTCAAATTCAACGTCCAGTGCCGCTTCGCACTATACGTTGTCAATTACAAAGACGAGTCTGATTGGGTGGATGTGTACCAGAGTGGGGTTTCCGTCTATTCAAAGCCTATGCACACGACCGAGCCCATTGAGTCGACTCTCAAGATCACGATTCTGGACAGCGACACGTCACAGGATGTGGGGGATTCACATTCCTCCCATTGACAAAGAATTACCTTCGGCAATGTGGGGCCAGTGTGAGTGATGCCAAACTCATAAAATTCACGTCGATTGCTAAAACATTTCAGATGATCCAACAACGACCCATCCCACGGAAACACGCCTGATGACCTTCTCAACGGTAAAATTCAACAATCACAGATATGCTGACAGGCATGCATGTAATACCGCCGGGACCAGAATATCCAGATGACACATCCGCCTTTCAATGCATGACGCATGTTCGTTGAAATTCTCAAGCACAAAAGTTTCCAGTTGTGTCCGTCCCCGAAGCTTTAGAGTGGTTACCAGGAAAAACTGATTGGTATGGTGCTAAACGAGCTGGACGATCATGAAGCCACTGCCAAAGTAGCGGTGAGCGAGTGGGCCAACGTTTTGGATGGGTTGGCACGTTTAATGGACAGCGGCCGGCTGTTCTAGTCGACAATCTTGAGAAAGTATACCTGTACGTTCCAAAGATTACTAGACGAACAATTCTGTTGTAGTCGAAGAGTGGTAACAAGCTTATCTGACCATCTGTCCCACTGAGTCAGTCATGATTTATCCTCTAGCTTGCGTAATTGACCACATCATCGTCGCCGAGTTTCCGGCGTTTGTGTGGTGGCAGAGAAATGTCTTCATTTTTGGTGAGAAAGGGAATGATGATTTCTTGTGGCAAGTCTCGTCGAGCATCTGGTTTAGTGCCTCTCGACACTCGGGCTGTTGGATGTATCCTCTTGTCCTGGGTGTGTACCAATGATAAAGACATCTTCGGGGTCAAAGTCTAAGTTTGGTGGTAGCAGAAAATGCGGACTTGTGCGATTTGCTCAGCCAAGGCCGTGTATCATAGAGTGCTGGGGAAGAGGCTAGTAGCTCAGACACGGGACTCTCTCATCGGAACTCAGCTCGATGCTCTCTTGACAGACCAGGACATCCAACTGTCTTGGCCATTTGCAGACGGCGACGTCCGAGACTGGTCCCAGGCAGAAGCTTTATGGTATATTTTCCTCTCACCTGCAGAAATCATTCCCGTCTGACCATCCCAAGAAAACACATCATTTTCAATCAGCTTCAGCGCAGACGCACGCAGAACAAATCGCCCGTCGTCCTCACCGTCCCACCCGCCTCTCCAGACCGACCTACGAACGGATTTGCCAAATCTTTTTTGAGCGCTTCAATGTTCTCGCATTCGCCGTCAGGACATGTTGTCGGTCCCATACCCGTCGATAAAAATCTGTGCCTGAACCTGATATAACAAGCCGTTTTGTTTTCGATGCAGAAGGAGCCGAAAAACTTCAAGAACAGCTTAGCGGCCATGCAGCATGGGTTTGTGTACTTTTCATCTTCAACCCCTTTGCTTGCGTTTATGGCTTTTCTGGATTGATTGGATGAAACAATACATTGGAAAATACCATCTTGCGGATGTTGCACTGGAATTCAATTCCACGACGTTGAAATCTCAACAACGAGAGCACTTACAAGTTACAAAACATATGCGTGTCTGCATCAATGTTGATGACGATTGGGTCAGTCACTTCCTAATGAACAAGGAGATAATTGGGAAGCTCCTGAATCTGCAGATGTTACGTCTAAGCTCGCCGATTCTCGACCATTGGTTCTCTGCATTGCCTTGAACTTCAGTGAGCTGATGGGCTTCGTCAAATGCGAGGATTATAACAGGTGGAAGAGTGGCAAGTTTCTGGCAGGGCTTTGGTGATGCGAGCAGACGAACCACAGCACCAGCAGCACCGTGTAGATCCATTCCCCCCCCCTTGTTATGTCATCGGTTGCTTTAACATAATGTATTGTGCACCAAAATTGATTGGCTGTGACACTGGCAGTTCCGGATTAAATATCTGCCGGGGATACAATATGAGTACCGAATTACGGTATAGATTCCGTCACTTACACGTTCAGCTCTTTCACAAACTTTCTGATAGAACTCCTTTCGATACTGATTTGGTGCATCATAGGTTTGGCCTCGCGTCACAAGAAGGCAAAACTTTGATGCAATAGAATCCTCCGAATCATTATTCTTCGCAGCTTGGAAATAGGTAAAGAGTTGATGAAAAAGAGTAGTGAAAAAGGCTGCATATCGGGTATACACCTCCTCTTGCGAAGTGCCCTTGTCGAAGAAATCGCGGACCTTATGATTCTGCTGCTGGAATCCTGAAAAACAAGTGGTGATGATATGTTCCAGGTTTGACAGAGGATGTCCAGGTTGACTCACCCCTTCCGTTCTTAGGTCGGAGATTTATGGGTGATACGAGGCGCTCCTTAGACAATTCGTCAACCATTCGCGACTTCCCGGCTCCAGAGGACTGAATGATAGGCAAGAGACATCCATTACACATTGTGAGTTTTGTGATGTGCCTCCATGACATTATAGAGGAACCTATAGCATCGCCTATGTATGCCCGTTCCCATGCTTTCCATCTACAAAAAGTCTGATCGCTGGTCAAGCCTTGCCAGGCGGGGTCAGGCCATTCCAGGCCTGGTGAATTTCACTCGGCTTGGTGAAAGTTGACCAGGTTCGGAATTCTGACCATTACTGCTCTCGCTGGCGAAATTCGCCCTGATGGAATACATTGGCCAGTTCTCGCCAGGCGGTTTAAAGGTTGACCATCACTTTATTTCTATGTACTACATTTTCTGTACACTACTAATGGCATTAATACGATGATATGATTCTAAATGTGCAATCTGAGTAACAGGAAGCTATTAATGTAAGCACGACGTACCATTTCCTCGATTTCCTCGTTACACGGCGATCTGTCGGCTCTCCGACTGCTTTGTGCTTCTTCTGCGGCTGTTTTTCTTTAATGACGCTTTCTTCACTGTCTGACAATTCACTCAGTAGGTCACGACTGAGCGCAGCCGCTTATCAACAGGCTCACTGGACGCAACAGCGCGTTTCCGAAGAGCTGAGGTTGAACCGTGCGATGCGTACTCTCGCCTGTTTGCGCCTGGTCTGGTTTGCGTGATTTTGACGCTGCGTTGATCTGAGCATTCAGGCGACCGTCAGTTATATCACAATAGTAATCGTGATGTCATTCATACTTTGCTCTTCTTCGCTATCGGGGACCATGCTGCTTTGACGCTCGTTGCTGGCCGGCGTTGCGGAATTTGTAGTGTTAACATTTCGTTGAAGATTACCATTGCTAATATAAAATACGCCCCCATCGAGACCTTGGATTCTAAAGCCGTTTGGAGCGACACCATTGAGAGCCTGTAAATTATTGATAGAGTGGGGAATGAGAAGGCCGTTGTTAGAGTCAAAGCGAATGAAGTTATTAGAGTCGTTGGACTTCGCTGGTATCTGTGTTGGAGAGGTTTGGCGTGCGCTCGGGTCCTGGTCCGGGGCAAGAATCATGAATACTAGATTTGATTTTCATGGGCGACTTACCGTCAATTGTACATCATCTGGGTAAGATGTCCCTGACGAAGCCGCTTTTGTGGTGCGGATATCTTCTTCATCGTCATGATCATCTGGGTTGCTACCGCTAGGGTCTTGGAGAAGTTTGGGGTCGATAGGCCATCTTTCGCCATGGTCATTGGCAGTATTGGAACTTGGCGGTGTATTGGGCTGATTGATGTTCCGGCGGCGCTGCAAGCGCATCATGCGAATCTCTTCAAGCTCATCTCCAGTGTCCGTTTCGGTTTCGGTTTCCCTTGTTGCTACTTTGCGCCTTAATTCGGCAAAGTGACATTCCCTTATACATATACCCGAGTTGTTAGTATCATGTTTTTAATCAATCTGTCACATACCTGTCGTACCACTCCAAGACATCCCACACTACAGGATCCTCTTTGTCCTCTAAAAACTGTACAATTCGGTTGTAAAGGTCCTGGAGGTTGTACCCGTTGGAAAGGACAGGTCCCCAGTTGTCAGCTGCCGCCAATGAGTAATATACCTGCTAGTTGATTAGTAGTTGTGAGCGCCGAATTATTTCCGATACCTTCCTGTGATACGGCGTAAGCGATTGTATAAGGATCGCTTCTAGTCAGGACAATCTTCTCGCTCTTGCAGCGACTGTTCTTTGCTTTAATAAGGTTTGGATTAAGGGCAGTCCTGGGCCCGGTGATGATATGTCGATAAGTCTGAGGATGTCACATGATACAAGTTGGCTGCCGTGCCTTTAAACATGAGAAAACGCACCCGAATTAATATGTGGCCTCTAAGTAGCCCTGCATCTTTGTTGTCAGGATCATAAGGTATAGTTTCATCATATAAAAAGGCGGGAAAGTCCCTTTCTTTGATTTTAATGATGCCGTTTTGAACATTCTCCATAAATGTCCTAGCATATACATTAGCATCAACCCATGTTTTTACCTAACGCTTACTTGGGATCGATATCAAACTCGTCGAGCAGGCGTCGGGGACATAAAGACCGTGCGCAGGCTGGATGATTAAATCCTCGTGTAGTACTTTTCCCATATTTCCCGTCGGAGATAGGAAGCGGGGGTGTAATGGTGTCGTTAGCTGGATCGTATAATAAATACCGTGCAATATCCTTTTTCAGAGCTTTAGTATCATCAGAGCGCGATGTGGATGCTTTCTTATGCATCTGTAATACATAGGTTAGCGCATATACTTACTGAAATGACTTGAAGCACTCACATATTTGACAAAAAGCCGTATTCCGTCCTTTACTACATGAATTTCTTCCAATAACTTCAATCCGTCGGGTATGAGTTCAACGATGCGGTCGAAGCAGTCCAGTTCAAATTTGAATTGTTCCCTGCTTGACGTTGAGTTTTTTGTTGTAATATGCACATATATGCACCACTCACTCTTTCTGCTGTTGTAGTTCTCTATGTTTCGGGCATGTATCTGTTGGTCCAATCCGGAACCATATCCCTATGTAGAGAATATCCTTTGCCTTGATGAACGGGCTGATGCCGACTGGAATCCAACGTCCAACACTGTGGTACGTTGATAGCCGTGCCCTGCATTGCAACTGCGATCAAACAGGTTTGATCACAATTATATATATCACTTACATTAGGCGGGCCGTGCTAATCCCATTCAGGTTATCACGGATATCACAAACCAGTTGTCGTGCTCTTGGTGTTCCTTTGATCACTGACTCTTCTGAGGATGAAGAAGAGTCTGAGCCGAGCTCGACATGTTAGTAGCGATGGCAGAAAGAAAAATGGGGGGGGTAAGGATAAATATACACGGTAGGTCTGGGCCCTTGTTCGATCATGGTCGTGTGACCATGCAATGACGCACCTTCCATTCCTGGTTCATGGCGCCCACGCCGAAAACCGTCAAATGTTATACACCTGGTTGCAGCGCAACTTTCTCAACAATCAGAGGGCTGAATAACCACCAGCGCCAATGTGGTCAGGACATCGACACAAGGCTTGTAATACGAATAAAAAACGAAAAATTCAGGCTTTAAAAGAGAAAAGGCGGCAACAGGAGGAGCTACGTAACTCAGATGGTGGGGAAGCCCTGACGGCACCTGAAGGGGACATGTTCATGGACTCCATGGACTCGCAAGTCAACCATAACATTGCACAATCCAGTTTCCAAGTGAGTCTTCTATTTTATCATGCTTTTATCGACACTAATTCCATATTGAAAGTCAGGAATCATGTCTAGACGCAGTGAGCGTCCAAGACGGCTGCCAGCACGCTATCAGGATATTATCCCACCATCAGTACCTCTTCCGGAACCGCTGCAAGTTGACGCACGCCCTCCGCTGGATGTGCCTGAGGATGAATGTGATGACAGCAATCACCACAATCATGATAAGACCATCCCCATACCAACTATCATATTTGACACAAAACCTAATACATACACCATTTTTCGACGCTATCTACATGGCCGGCCATCAATATATCCTCTCACACCTACAATAGACAACGTTTTGAACTCCCCAAACTTTGAGGAGGCTCAAGAGTCTGTTAACCGACCATGGTGGTCTGTTTTTGGCCGCTCGATCAAATCTGTCACTAAAAGATAACTGGGCCATTCGAAAACATTTCAACGATGCTCCTTATGAATTGGGTACACAGCGGTACCAATTCCAAGTCAAATCCAGAGATTGACAGGCTTGTCCAAGATGTGTTACAAGCACCTGGATTCAATATTGATGACCTCACCAATTTCAGCGCAGCACGGGAATGTGAGCGCCTCGATAAGTACGCCGACTCGGGAATTGACCCAAAAGACTTTCTTTTCAAAAGCCAAGATGGTTGGATGGAAGAATTCGTAGCCATTCCATTACCATGCGAGGGAAGGAGGCAGAAATCTGAGGATGATGCACCGAAATTCAAAGTAACTGGAATATTATATCGACGGCCGCTTGAAATAATCAAAGCAGCTCTAAATGACCCAGCAGTTGACACCTACCATTGGATCCCATTTAAGGAATACTGGAAGCCATCTGACGGATCGCCTCCCGAACGTATATACTCTGAGTTATACAACTCAGATGCATTCATCGAAGAATACATGCGCCTTCAAAGCCACTCGCACGCAATGGTTCGCAGCTGTTAGAAAAAGTAATCATAGGAATCATGCTATGGTCGGACTCAACACACTTGGCAAGCTTTGGTAACGCATCACTATGGCCAATTTACATGTACTTCGGCAATCAATCCAAGTATATCCGTAGCAAAGCGACTGCTTATGCTGCCAACCACCTGGCGTACATACCAAAGGTGAGTTTTGCTAAATTCTTAGAATATCGTGTTCTGACATGATTTGAAGCTTAGTAACACATTCCAAGATTTCTATCGAGGGGTTTTTGGCATCGCAGCTAGCTCCGATACAATCACGCATTGCAAACGCGAGTTAATCCACCTTATTTGGCTTCTCATCTTAGACGCAGACTTCATGCATGCGTATATCCATGGTCTTGAACATACCTTCCTCGATGGCATTCGACGTCTCGTATTCCCACGTCTTTTCACCTATGCAGCTGATTATCCTGAAAAGTAAGGGATCATGGTTATTGTTGTGGTTGTGTTGCTCATATGTTTTCAGAGTTCTCTTGGCATGTATCAAATATCTTGCAAAATGTCCATGTCCTCGGTGCTATGTATTTAAGGAGAAGATAGAAGATATGGGCAAGAAGCCAGATATCGGAAATCGCATCAACAAAGCTCGCATTGATGATTCAGACATACACGAGAGCATTGCACTTGTGCGCAAGTGGATGTTTGAACTCGGCCTCCCACTTGGTAATGCGTTTGTTATCAACAAGATCGGTGCTCGGTCACTGACAGCAGTACGAGTAAGTAAATCCCAGATCAACCTTCATGGTCTCAACAAATCACAGAGCGCATTCTCCCAACGCTTCTTTGCACATGGAGTCAACCACTACGAAATGTTTGTACCCGATTTGCTACATGAGTTTGAACTTGGGGTTTGGAAGGCAACATTTACGCATCTGTTGCGTATTTTGGTCGCGAATGGCGGTCAAGGCATACAAATTTTAAACGAGCGGTATAGAGACGTCCCAACCTTTGGGCGTGGCACTATTCGTCGGTTTGGTGAGAATGCGTCAAGCATGAAGAAGCTCGCAGCTCGCGATTATGAAGATTTATTGCAGGTATTGAGCTTTGATGGCTTTATAAAATCTACTAACATCAACTTGCAGTGTGCTTTACCAGTTTTTGAAGGACTTCTACCCTACGAATTCGATACCATTGTACAAGGTCTCCTGTTTGAGCTATCCACCTGGCATGCTCTAGCCAAACTTCGCCTGCATACAGAATCAACCATCCGTGGTTTGGAGCATTCATCTCGACGTCTTGGATTTGCCCTGCGCGAATTCAAGAAGAAGGTCTGCGCATGTTATGTGACAAAAGATTTGCCAAGTGAAGAAGCTGCACGTGGACGCCGTATTGCAGCGCTTGCCAAAACCAGTACGCGCGCTAATGCAGACAAATCAACAAACATGAAAAGCGGCAAAAAAGAACGTATCTTCAACCTATCAACGTATAAGCTCCATGCTCTTGCAGATTATCCGCTAGCTATCCGTAGATATGGAACAACTGATGGCTTTACAAGCCAAGTGGTAAGCCGTGATAATATCTGTACTTGTTGACATTTTACAATCTCAAAAGGGCGAAGCGCAGCACAAGTGTGCTAAACGGTTCTATTCACGTGCATCAAAGGCAGAACACACACGAAGTATTGCCAGGCAGGAACGCCGACAAAAGACATTACGGAAGATCCATGAGTGCTATACGGCCTTACAAAAAAACCAGCCAGAGAATGAAGTTACCCACCCACACAGAGAAGACGAGCGAGTCTGGTGCTAGATGGCAAAGAAGAGAAAATGTCGTTTACGGATCCCAATTGTCATTACCACATGGCAAATGATATGAAGAACAAGATTAACATAAGGTCATGGCCAGGAGAAGAGTTGGAGAATGACCCCGCATGCAAGGTATGTTTTCTACTCACATTCAATTATTAGCTTAACTGACTCTTGACTACCGGTAGAATTTCTTGCCTCAACTGCTCGACCACTTTGTTTCCCGTCTACTGGGGACCGAATATGATGGAGACGAGAGGATATTCTCAAGTGCGCAACGCAGTACAGTCACGATTTGCAACAATCTCATCTATTCACACAATGTCCTGCGGTGAACTACACTACGTACGATCTCAGAAGGGAGCAAGATACTGTCAACATCCGAACTAAACCGACGTTATGCTTCTTTCCCGAGAAGACTCACCCAATGAGGATGGATTACAATACCATCCATATTGGTATGCACGTATTATTGGGATTTTCCACACATACGTCGTACATTCCGGCCCAGAGTCAAAGAGTGCATTGCCCCAACGGATGGACTTTGTATGGGTTCGCTGGTTTGGGCGGGATAATGATCGCGCAGGATGGAATCCCGCCGGCTTCTCAAACTTGGATTTTTCGATTCGCAATCCCCAGGTGCATTCGGATTTGTTGATCCAGCACTCATCATACGAGGCGCATTCCTCGAACCTGCCTTCGCTTTCGGCCGTACAAATGAACTTTTGCCTCCATCGATTGCGCGCCAGCCAAGTGAATGTGACGCTGACTGGCAATTCTATTATGTCAATATGTAAGTTCTTTTTGTACCCATTTTTTGCTCTCGAGTCCAAGTCCCACACAGATTCGTGGACCGGGATATGGCAATGAGGTATTTCGGTGGTGGGGTGGGTCATGCTTCGACGAGAGAAGCAACAAATTCTTTCCTAGCGGATCGCCGTCAAGACGAGCTGGAAGACGCTGAAAACCCTGCTGGAGATGGTGAGGGCGAACAATATCCTGCTTCAGAGAAAGATCCAGGCATTGAGGAGAGCTACGATTTCGACGAGTCAGATCGGGTATCCAATAATTTGGAAGATCTTGAAAGGATTGACGACGACGACGACGACGACGACGAAGTGGATGGAGAAGAGCCTGAGTGCGAGGACAGTGATGAACATGATGACCTGTAGTAACTTGCACAGCTCAATCAATGAGCCTTTGTGCCAATAATCAAGGACATTAATAATAACATTGTCACGGTGCAAGCTAGCTATACAAGTTGTTTCATACGGCGTGGCGATTCCATCTGAGAGGTGAGAGTTGGCCACGTCTGGCGAAATTTCGCCAGCCGCGGAGTTACTTTCACCAGCCGCGGTGAGCGTTGGTCAGAGCGTCACCAGTCCTGGCGAACTTCGCCAGCGATCCGACTTTTTGTAGATGTCACAGTGGCTACATCAATAAGTAAGGATCGCAGCTGGAATGCGGAGAATAATGCACCTCGAGATTGTGCCTGAGTGAAATCTTGTTTACTAAGAGCCCGTTCTATAGCGTGATTTTGCACAGAATCTGATAAATATTTGTAAGCCTTTTCCTGTTCGGGTGTAGCGGAGTTTGAATGAACTTGAATGCTGCACCTGGATGCACACGAGCAACCTGACGCAGATCAGCGATTAGGGACTCATCGCTATGCCATCTATGTTGCGCTCCTTCATCTAAACCACCTCCTTGCATACCTCATGTCAACTCCTTCAGCACCAGCTGTTTCCCAGAAGGAGGCAGCCTCATGGACTGAGGGTGACACTGCTGCTCTTGTCAAATTTCTGCACGAGAAACGAGCCACCGCTGAGGGCTCAAATTTCAAGACTCCTATATTTCAAGCTGCCGCTGCTCATTTAGAGGAATACGTACAAGGGGAGGGCCAAAGGATGCCACAAATACGAAGAACAAATGGAGGCGGTATGTCATCAAAATTTTTTTCATGCAATATTTTGATCAGACCAATTGAAGATCAATGCACAATGGGCTGCTATCATCGCTTTCGCAATGCTTCAGGGATAGGATGGGATTCGACAAGAAATGGCGCTTTTTTTGGATCTCCCACAGATATGACTGTTTTCCAGCAGTACGCTGCACAGCACCCAACAGTGAGTCTGGATTTTACCTCTGGCTTAACGACAACTTGAACTTTCATTGCAGGATAAAAAGCATCTCTCTGCGATCACAACAAACAAGACATGGCCTTTACTTGCAAGGCTCGACGATATCATGGCATCATCTACAGCTACTGGTCAGTTTGCACATTCTGCTACGTCATCTGCCATCCCGCCTCAAGGTGCTGCCACCCCTGACAACAATTCTGAGCTCGGATCTGACGATAACAAGTTAATGGATGGACCACAGCTAGGCCTTTCATCATCGCTCAGCAAACGTGCAGCGCTACATTCTATGGACCGGACCGCAGCTTGGGTTCCAGGAGTGGCGTTGTCTCACGCAACCAATGTGCCCAGTACTTCCATGCCGGCATCATCCACATCTCACGCTATCACCTCATGGGTTCCTCCAGCATCCCGCACATCAAGCCTTACTACTCCAGCGTCCGTACAGTCTAAATCATCAGGAGGATCAAAGGGGAAGCAAAAGCAATCAACCCTTGAAGACATGGAGTCAAGTCAGACATCTCTCCAAGCGCTGTTCTGCCCCGTCATTGTCTTCGCGAAGGGATGAACCGCAAAATGTTGGCGCGGCCATGATGTCAAACGTCCAAGGCACTCTCAATCGTTTATCAGATGCGATGATGACCTCAATTGTAACCACGGCACAAGGTGCAATTCAATCTGCTGTTGAGAAGATCAATGGTGCACAGGGGATGGAGGACCAGCTCACCACATACGAATGCGTATTTCTGACATGACTTGTATCGGACCAGCCGAACAAGGCATCAGCATACCTTGCACAGCAACACTCAACCCATCATTGACGATGGATACGTATGGAGCTTCAGCCATTTCATGCTGATATTCAACAGTTTCAATCAGAGGAGGAAGCCATGTATTCGGATGTTGACCACATAGGTGCCTCGAAGAACTAGTTGATACTATGTATGTTGGATTATTGTTTGTCATCATCATTTTCTTGCCTTCAATATATGTACATTGTGTTGTCTACTGTACAATGAATTTCTGTTGTCTCTGCTGTCCTGTCTATCCATGAATGAGATCTTCTCATCACTGTCAACACTATCTCCCTCCATATATTCATCAATCATTTCTTCATCACCAGCCCTGTCAACCACACTTGTTGGTAGCTGTCCCACATCTGCTGAGCAATTTCATCTCTGCGATGGTGACTGCTTCATAACAACTTCATCAATTTCACCCCTGTAATCCTGACCATTTGATCACCAGCATGAGATGCATGGTTTGAGTGTTCATGATCTCCATGGCCTGGTACTGGACCTTCAATTGGATCATGGTGGAGTAATGAAGTTGTGAATAGCTGCAAGTGCAGCAGGGATTTGTGCTTGGACTTTCATGCCATATTCTTGTCCAAGGAGCAAGATCCAGAAGCGGCGCTTGAGAACACCAAAAATTTGCTCAACAACATTCCGTGCCTGAGCATGACGAAGGTTGAACAACTCTTCCCTGTTTACAGGCCTTATGAAAAATGTAATTCAAGAAATGCTTTGTATATATAAAATGAACAATACCAAATATTTGCTTGACCCCACTCTGCTAAATGATAGTGGACACCACGATAGGGTACCAAAAGTTCATTGCAATGTGGAAAACCAGCATCAGCCAGTAGATATGTGCCAGCAGGGATATTGAGATCAGTTGTCAGTGCATTTTCCCAAATCCAAGCATCTGATGCTGAGCCTTCCCAACCTGTCAGAGCATATGTGAACCTCATATCAAAAGAGCAACTGAATAAACAATTCTGTGACAGTTGCCCTTTTCGATTCCGGCATGCCACACTGTCATGACCTGTTCTCAACGGTCGAAATCTCTAAAGCATTTTTATTCTTTTTCTTGTATTTTACAATAGCTGTAGCCAAACATCTTAGTCAGGTTGGCGTCTATCTTATCTAGTCAGCGCTAAGATTAGATTAGATTAGATAACGATTAGATTAGATTACGGACTACCGACCGATGACTCATGGACTATGACTCAGGCTTACCAATGCGCAGCAACGGGGGCCGATTATGTTATCTCTTTTACTCATACTTACTCAGCATAGCTACTATTATTAGAGTGGTGCACAGACCACCCTTGTAGTATATAAACTGAGCAAGATAGCACCCAGAGTCCTCAGTCGAGTTCTCTCGGGTTTCCTCTTACCCTAATCTTCTCTCACTCATAAGTCTATTGTTGGGGCCCTAAGCCGTCACGGCAAGGGTAGTCCTGATACACACGCAGAGAAGATGGTGGAGCAACAGCAATATGACTTCCATCAATGGCACCAATTGCATCTTTAAAGAATGGAAAAAGCTTGGGATTGCCTTCCAGGTACTGAGTAGCTGAGGAGGATGATAAGGGCTGCTGAATATATTTGGTGGAAAAGGGAGCTGAGGAGAAGATGCCAGTCATCTTTCAAAAGTACCTGCTTTACTACTCAGTAACATGTATTACATTAATTGAAATTACTCACCTGGATATAGTTCCATTTGATCGTTGAAACCGCTGGCCAGCATGACGAATGGTCATACCAGTTACACACATGTATAGAAAATGGCCAGCTGCTCTTCCAGTGTGACATCCCTTGCATCCTCATGTCCCATTAAAAATAACTCGAAGAGGAGTGCATCAAATACATGCTTGTGCACTCCCAGCTCAGTTCGGATGCACTCTGGATGACCATGAGCAGCTCCTGAACCCAGGCATAGCCAGATAAGATTGATGTGTGATAAGGAGTTTTGAAGTAGAAACAGGTGATATGTTTGATTATTGTAGGGATAATGGTGGTGATGATGAGGCCAGCAATGTGAAGAATATAGAAGTGAACCTTTCTTCGTGGCTCTGCTGTTCAGGATCCATGATGGGGGGAGGAAAGCAACAGCTTATCATTATCATTGCAGGTCTATTTCGGAATGTGAATGCCGTCGGCTTGTTTGAGCTCCGATGGTCACATGACACATTACTAATCGAACCTATGTACCTGATTCCTGGCGAAACACGCTACAGAACGGGCTCTAAAATACTGAGATCGAGAGCCTGAGCTGAGCTGTAAGAATCTACCGGCTAACAATGGTGAGATATCATGCTCAATCCTTCAGTGACAGCATCTTTGCAAAGAGCAGCTGAGATGTCACAGATGAGTGCATGAGTCAACTCCGCAAGGAAACCACAGACCTACTAAATTTCTGATACCCTTGTAATTCCCTCGTACTCCAATATAGAATCACGAACACCGGCAGTATTTTCCAACTCGCGCAGATAACATCATCTCCTGGAAAAACGTATTGTAGGGACTTTTGAGATCACCACTTTGATGAAATGATGCAGCAACATGGTGTTCGTCAACTCGCTCGAGATCGCGGCAAAAGTCCTAAACACTACTTGATGGTCTTGAAGCAGTTCATTGGCAGCACTGTGTTTGCTTTCGTCACCACAGAATATGTCCTGCACTTCAAGGTGCATCATCTTCGTTGGTTTTGGAATCGTACTAGGCGTTAAAGCCGGCGGTTGTTTGTCTGACATGATGATAGGGGTTAAGGGTAACGTAACTGTCACGATGTCACATGTATGCAGTTGGTTTGCTATCCCGGATCCGAATCTGATTCTTTAGAGAAGTATAACGTGCTTACCGCCAACGCTGAAACAACATTGCCATCTACTGTCAGAAGTTACGGTGGTGGGACGGCGGTATAACGGTAACCCTCCTGTCACTTCGGCGGTTGCTAATTCATGCGCCACTGACCGTTCGATTGGCAATCATTGGATACCCCTGCAAAACACGCGTTCTCTATCTCCGCACTTTCGTGTTCCATTTACATAAGCACTTGCTCGAGAACGATGACACGGCTCGTGCTTGTAGTGTGGCACTAAGCAAATGCGAGGGGAGTAGAGGGCTCAATAAAGATAAGGTGATCACATTTCTGTCCTCAACGGTTTCGGTGCTATTGAAGTGTCCAACGACACATTGGCAAAATCATTATTAACACCTCCATTATGCGGCCATGAGCGTACCCATTGACCCGATCCTCAGTCGTTTTCCAGGTATTTTTGCTTGTCGGCACATCCTGATACGGACGTTCCCAACATCGGCACGGACTGCCGACCTTGCACTTCTGAAGCTGAGACTACCCTAGTGGGTATCGCTTGTCATCACTGACGGATCTAGTGCGGCGTAGGCGATTCCAATGCATTTTCTAGTGCATTTGACGTCATGTGCTTGTCTCTGCAGACTCCAAGATTAGAGTTTTCATCCCATTCGCAGAGATTGGTGGGAGATATAGTGGTTTCTCACTAACCACAACGAATTCAAGTAAGGCGTAGAGTTATTATCCTTTCGTTCTAACCATTACCTTCTATTCTAGAGCCATGGCCATGGCGGGGGGACGATCAAACGTTTGCGTTCCTATGAAGGTTGAGGCTTATCGATTGAATGCAGCTTCGACCAATAGTCCCTCTCGATTAGCTCCTTTGTCTCAACCGGATTACACCCGGCTTCGCCTTGATGAAAGGCTCAGTCATGACATTCTCGGTGATGTTGATTTGCAGAATACTGCCCGTGGACCAAAATTCAGCAATAGGGTGACGAACCTTGCCACAGGCGAGCTCAGGAGGGAGCGCTTTGGGATGTACATACATTGGGTTTTACCCCGTTTCTACAGAACTGGGATCGCAGCAACCGAGTCTTCGGCTGGCAGGCTTGCAGATTTGAGGAGCAAGCACGGCCACCCCGAGTCGACTGGCAATGTAGGAGAACCCGATCCTCAATCACCCACTTATCGCCCATTGCCACCTCGCTGGATTGTTGTGCGCCATCTCACGTCCAAAGCTCCATCAAATGCCAACATACCTCCGTTTCAAGCATTTGTCGTTGAATCTGATCGCGTCTCAAAAATAATTGATTTCGGTCCTCATGTTGATATTGAAAACGAAGCATCCCCATTCGCTTACATGGAAAACCAGCGGAGCACTCTCGCAGAACAAGCAGACATCTACATTGGTCACAAACAGCCCTTGGATGTTTGGCAGGAGGCAAACCATAAGCGAGTTCCACTTTCCATCCTCGGCAATGTTAACCCAGTCTTTGCTGATTATCAGCCTCATAACATGAATGTCTTCTCCATCCTCGACAACTTTTCTTACGAAGATGACGGAATCAAGTATTTGGAGAAAGCGACTGCCAATTATTATGTTATGGGTTGGCATCCCTATTCCCAAGAGGATCCCTTTTATCCTCCGCCGGCCGTCCAAGATCCTTATCCGTCACATAAGGATAGGTTGGAAGGTTGCTACATGCAGCTGGCAGAGGACAAGTCAGAGGAGGCGGTTAGCTGGCTCAAAGCCCCACTAGACACCACAAAAGTGTTGTTACACGGAGCTCTTTACCAAGTCGAATGGGATGTGGACAGTAAGCCACCCACCGTTCCCGCGGATGTTATTGCCGAAGACTACAAAAAATTCTCCCCCGTGTCCGTGGGCGTCAATCCTGTTGATGCTCTCCTTGCTATCACTCACGCTTTTGCTATTGGGAAACACACAGAGGATTCAAAGCCGCATCCCCTTGCGCAGGACATTTTATCATTGCAGACCCTGGTCATCAAACCGGATGAGGACCCAGATACCCAGCTACAGGCAGCCGATAACCTGTTTACATCCTACTTCGTTCCTGCCAGCGGTGGGGGGCATTGGCACGTCGCAGTCGGGCAAGAGTGACAATCCAGATTCCCCACTATACCGCAGGACAAGGAGCGAGATGCTCTAAGCCAAGTCAACAGGAAGCAGAGTGCAGTTGACTTGTGCTTACGTGAAGCGCAATGGATCAAGTGGCAGATTTGGGCGGAGTGGTGGAAATGGGTACGGGTGAAGGATGCAGACGCAGATGTTAAAGCCAGAGTTGCCGAGTTGGTCCATCGCCACAACTTGCTAATTACGAATGCGACCAAGTGGAATGGAAAGATTAAAGACATTGCCAAGAAATATAACTGGAAAATGTCTGCCCTGCCCAGGTTCTATACGTGCAGGGACCCAACAGTCTTACTTTGTGGAATCAAGAGCGGTTGGCCCACCGATTGGAGCGATCTCCTCGAAGTCCGACTGGAGAGCCATATTATCAAACCGAGTGACGTTTATGTTGAAAAGGCAACTGTGGATGGTTGGAACGTTTTTCAAACTTTTGTTTCGTCTGTCTCTGGAAAGTTACCGACAGACTTACGAAAGACTTGTCAGCTGTTGCTGGCGGAATTCTTTGTTCTGCAGCCATTTGCCTCAGATACTTCGAACCTATACCAAATACCTGTGTCTACCTCTTTTCTCCCGGCGTCTATCCCTCTTCTCCGGCTACTTGGTTTGATGCCTCAACCTCTGGCTGTGTCCTCTTTCCTCCCGGTGTCTATCCCTCTTCTCCAGCTACTTGGTTCGATGCCTCAACCTCTGGCTGTGTCCACCTCTTTTCTCCCGGTGTCTACCCCTCTTCTCCGGCTACTTGGTTTGATGCCTCAACCAGTGTCTACCAGTTTATATTTCCCACTGTATCACGACCTAGACATCAGCGAGGCCCCCGAATTGAAGGTGTGGAGAGACAGGTGGAATGCGAAGCAGCCTTGGTTCCCTTTGTTTGTTGAATGGGAAATTGAATACCATCACATCGATCACAAGTTATGGGTTCCCGCATCTCGTGGACCATACGGCCCTCCAAAGCTGCATTTTGAAATTAAAGAAGGAATAGCAGATGTCACAAACACTCGGCGCATTGGCGGCCGATCCTTGGTATTGCCTCATAGTAACATAATGCTCAAGAACATGGTTGAGAAACTATTAAAGAACAAGGATAGCAAAGAGAGCCTCACCGCTTTCAAAACTGCAATCGACAGGCTTGACTTGTTGACACTAACCTTGTCAAGTATCTCGGGACAACTAGCCACAAAGCATCAAAGTAGGTTGTTTGTGCTATCCTAATATTTTTCGCTAATCTAATTCAGATGCGCATCTGAAGTCCACGGTGAATATCCCAGGTTATGGACCCCTTCCCCTTCCAGAGGCAGTTAATGCCAGTCGGGGCGTAATCGACGAGAATGCAATTCGTCTTATGCACGGCACATCTATGACGCCGTACGCAGATTTTCCCGACTTCCGAGACGCAAAGCATTCTCCTTTCAAACCTACCATCCATGGACAGTTCAGGTTTACAAAATTGAACGTAATTGACAAGTTTGGTCAAGCCATCTCTGCAGTCAACCCTGATCAGAAACCTGAGCTGCACCCATATATCAGCGAGTTTTACTCCTGTACTAGAGATGATCCATCTGGATCGCCAGTCACCGTCATTCCTGATGCGGCGCAGTGCGTTCAATTGGAGCCACGATTAAACCAGGAGAGCAGACTAAACGGGCACTATGTCCTTTGGAGTGAGGAGAGTAAATGTTGGCAACCTGTGACCGAATACGGGAACCCGATCTGGGGGTGGCTGGTCGTTAACTACATCGACAACGGCCTTCAAGTCTTCTTGCCAGACGGCACCTTCTATCGAGAGATTCGAATGGGAGGTGCCAACACTTGGTTACCCTTCGAGGCTCCGAAGGACAGCAACGCGGAAGCCATTGTTCCCAAGCAGCTCCGTGCACTAGTACAGAAACTTCGAGATGCGAATCACCTGCAAGAGTTTTTCGACGTTATGGTGGAAGCATTAGATGCGACCATGTTTACGCCCAACCATTATGCAGGCTACCTCCCTGCGATTACTGGAAAGCTGTTTGCTCTAGTCAATTCGGGCTGGTCTCTCCAGCTCTCCCACCCTCCAGATGTCAATCAATCAACCAGCGTCTCGCCATCTGCGGAGCCAGAAACTCCTATCAACTCGTACAACTTTCAAGTCAAATTCGGAGATAAGGACCGAACCTTTGACGGCCTTGTTGGTTACTTCAAATTCAAGGAGGGATCAACGGACTTGGACCTGAATAACTTTTATACCTACTTTCCGGGTCCTGGACACGATACCTCCATGACAATCATGATTGGAAAAAACGACTATCCCACCTTCCGAGCATTTTATAACAGTCCCTTAAGGGACGATCGAGTCAATATCCAGACTCCGGATGAAATCGATTTGGACTACAACCAAAAGCTCGTCGTCTTTGGAATGCTTGTAGATCCCTTCACGGCCGTCCATGCCTATACGGGTTTCTCACCTGTCGTATCGCTTCATCTACCTCAATGGGCACTGGAGCAAGGATTGAAAAACATCACAGGGTTTTTCCATTTAGGGCCCATGATCCTGCCAAATGATGCTCCGCGTTACGATGATAAGCGTGTTCTCAAGTCTGGTTCCAACCTCAAGGTCATAGAAGATCCACCGTCAAAAACCTCACCGTTTCCCATTCCCGCCATTGGGGTGGCTGACTGGGCATGGTTACAACCATACGTTTCTGCAGAAGAAACCCACTTCAATCCTTTCAAGCTGTCTGCCGTACCCAGTGAACCCAAACTCGAACATACGCCTTACACAGCTGTGGAGGGTTACCTCTATCTCAAAAAACCAATTAGTTCGGGTATGCCTCCCCACAAGAATTAGTAGAACAAACATGTATGTAGCGTTGAGTGTTCGGGTGTGACCTGACTTTCAAAATTCCATGTTATTGTAATTTTACAGAAACTAGTCCAGTTTTATTCCCCGTTCTGTGACTGGCTCGCGCGTGGGTGACGAACCCCCGTGTAGTGAAATTAATCTGAAATACAGAAACGCATAATTAGATCGAAAACGATTCCTAGTTTTTACTCTGAATGAAAAAACCAATCATGCAATTGCCGCGACGTTGCGGTATTCTCCTTCTCCACCCATACGTGCCCTACCCTCTGTTGTCGCACTGGTATATCCCACCCTTTATCATCCTAATCCCCGAAGCGCTCTCCTTCGTGATGCTCCAAAGTATATTGCTTGACCATAGGTCGGAGGATGGTTAGTATTCCGATTTCCGTGACAATTTCTGCACATCCATCAGACTCGTATGCAAAACAAACCAACAAACCAAGGGATGTACCTCTGAATATCTTGTTAAGACGCTGCCCGTAGTATCCGCCTCCAAGAAGCATAGAGTACGTCCCCAGTGCTTTGCCCATGGCAAACGCAACCTCAGCGAGATACGGCCGGGCGCAGCCGTTTGGACACCCCGTCATGCGTACAACAATTGAGTCGCTTCAAAGATCGTTTTCCGAGCAAATATTTTCGACCTTGTCAACGAGGAGCTGGGAGGTACTTTCTGAACATGGTTAGGTATATGGTGGACAAAGGAACTCACTCTTGATAACGCCATGAAATTGAAATGTTTGTCTAGTCATGGTTTTCAAGGTTCCTGATCCATAATTTGGTCCATCTGGAGCCACTAATCTGGCTTGCAGACACCTGCGGGCATCTTCACGCGGATCGTGAAGGACTCCAGTCCCTGCGCCTGAAGCTCGTCACGAATGTCGCAGTCGTCCTGTTGATATATACCATGGAACTTGGTTAACTGGGTGTCGCTTGGTGCCAAAGCACCTGTACTCGGATCTTCGAGACCTCCCGCAATAGTCCCTTGCAAGTACCCAGACGCAACCTTGATATGTTCATTCGTTATTGGCTCTGGTTCGGCTCCTTTCACCTCGATAGACCAGCTGAACCATGATTGCGGAGTGCGGACGACTTTAGAGCACGCTGCAAGACATGAGATATTCCATAGTCGTCGTCCACCTCAAGAATGGACCAAGGGCCTGTTCGCTACGTCCTCAACATTCACTGTAGGTCATTGGAACCAAGTGGAGGGATGGCAGCACGAACAAAGGAGGAGCGAAACGGGCGATTGAAAATTGTAGGTTCTGGGTTGACGTTGAATGGTGTGATGGTGGAAGGCATTGAGTCTCAACTTGGCTTTGGTTATTTCTCGCATTCTTGCCTCAGTCATTGTCCAGGTATTTTTGCTCGCAGCACATCCTAGCAGCAGTTCATCGTTGCAGCTGCAGCTGGTGAGAGAAGATGTTTTTATATTGATTTCTAGTTTGTCCTGACTTCTCGCCGTAGCCGCATGGCTAACCGTAGGTCATGCATTCATGCATTATGACTCCTCTGCCGCTGCCATCTCCCTGCTCTACTGTGCGCTGCAGTCGCTGCCCAAAATACCACGCGGGCGAGGCACTGTTGTAATTCGCGACCAGCTGTAACCGGAAGCATCTCGACCGCTCTTACTGCGCAGAATGGGGGTCAATGCCTTTCTGGCCCAGTTCGTCACAGCCATCATTCCCGTTGTTCACCGCGCTATCTGATGCGTTTCGACACCCAAGCTTACCAGGAACCCTACTCGTTGAGAACTTCTCTGGATACATTGTATCAAAAGTGCGTTCATGCCAATCCTTCAGACACCTTTTTCTCAGCATATCTTTTCAATTCACTACTTCCAGCACGATCGCAACGCAAGATGGCTTCTACGGGCAATTCGGTGCGACATCGCGTTCTTCGCCATTCCCTTGCCAAGATCAAGCCAACGCCGAGCTCTGAATCGGACTTACCGCCTTTGGGCCCAGATGAAATGCAATTGTATTCGTATTTGACACCTGGGCTTTCAACAGGGCTCTACGATATTATCGCAGAGCAGACAGTTTGCACATCCGATAGTGGCCAATCCAAAACAATTAGGGCTCTCAATCAGTCGTTTTTCGTCGGTGCCCCCAAGTACTCTATTGATCCTGCCCTGATCCATTCAACATTCCCACATCAAGGTGTAGCTGCCCAAGCTAACATCCTGCCACATGTTGTACTCAACGATCCTCACTTACCGTGGCAAACCGAGATCGGGACGACATCTACATTGCGTATCCCTTGGCTAGCTGTAATTGCATTTGAACAATCAGAACTAAACCTACAGCTGGACGATCCCCTATTTCCCCCTGGCTCACAAGGCCCACCTCAGTCATTTACCATGACTACTCGTTTACTTGTTGGGCGACTCAATAATGGTAGCTCTGGTCTCCAATGCGCACTTCCCAAACTGGACGACGATCTTATTCAAGATTCAGAGCTTTCTTCAAAAACCATCGATGTCATTTTCCCCAAGATGGACCTCTTTCTCGCCCTTTTTGGTAGCGGTACGAGCGACATACCTCAGATTGATCTTGATCGCTTTAAATACTTGGCTCACGCACGTCAAGTGAATACTACTCACATGACGAACTCCGGCATTTTCGATGAGAGGCAGTTTAGCATTGTCTTCTCACATCGCACAGGCCCTCCATTTGAACGGCGATCTCCAGCTCAGCCAAAGCGCTGTGTTGTGCATCTTGTATCCCTTGATTGGATCCATCGCATTCCAGCATCTGCTCTTACATCGAATAAGCGTGCGGCTTTAATTTCACTATTCAGCTGGACGTATGACTGCGTTCCTCCGGGGACAATCAATTTCGGAGACGTCATGCAGGCGGTCGGGCAAAATAGTGGATTGTACAGGACCCCAGACGAGATGCGAAGCAGGATGAGCAACAATCGGATGAAGGATCGATTAGGAGATGGATACACGCTTGTGCGATATAGGGTTCAGACGGGCGAAGAATCTGTTGCGCTCATGCGTGGCCCTCTCATACCCTACGCAGATCCTGCCACGACCTGGATGGATGTTCACTCAAACACAGGAGAGGATTCCAAGATAATCGATACCGAGCTGGGAATAATAGACATTTCGTACTGTGCTGCCTGGCAGTTGGGCAAGTCCCTCGCGATTGCAGACCAAACCTTTTTTGCGGCCCTCTTCAGGATTAGGGCCGATGTATATAATACGTCAAGCAAAAAGGCAAAGGAAGACGCTTTATCACAAAACATTAAAGCCATTACTTCCGAAAGAGTCATCAATTCACTGTCGGACCATTTCGCCGATATGAAGATGCTATCGAAAGAAAAGCCCAATCGGCAGCGATGGGACCGCCCGTCCCTCATTCGGAGTACTTACCAGCATTTGGAAAAGGACCCCGGATCCGTGGAAAGTCACTTGCGATGTCGAGTAGGACAGCTAGCATTGGCCACCGATGGAAGCCATCATACTGAATTCAAGGATCCCATATCTACCGATTGGGATCTCGTCCTCAACTGGATGTTAGACAAGTTGTACCTTGAGAAGATCCCGCCTTGGTACCTCATCCCTGATCCCACATGGCTTCCTGCTGAATCGATTCGCTTCTTTTACATCGATCGCAAGTGGTTGAGCGCGCTGGTTGACGGGGCTCTCAGTGTTGCCAACCATCTTGATGCACAGGATAAAGTGCGGCAAGCTATTAAAGATCAGTTGCTGAAGTACTTAAACGAAGATATCCATCCTGTCCTCAATCATCCGCCCCAGATTCCGTCGTATGGGTTCTATTTGCGCTCTGTTGTGGTCGATACTTTCCCTGACCTCGTCGTTCGAGCACCCCGGCCTACTCTAGACGGTGGGAAAGAAGATCCGAGGGCAGAGATCCTCAGACAGGAGAATATTCGAAAAGACATCATGTTCTGTCTCCTCGACTACATACCCAGCCGGCTGATTCTTAGTCAGCCGCCACATCAACAATGTTTTATGTTCGGCGACTCGACGTTTACCACCGACTCTTTTGAGTTGAAGCTGAGGAAGGTTTATTCTGTCCGTACTGACAAACCCATGGACAAGTTGCCCAAGAAACCGTTTTCCAAGGGCTCGGATGGACATTGTGAAATTTATGACTGGAATACGCGCACTATACTGGTTGACAAGTTTACTGGTCTTATACATAGCACGCTTCAAGATGCGCACCAGCAGGACTCTGAAGTTTATGATAAAGAAGTCAATGCGTCTCTCGTAGGGATTGAACTCAACAGTGACGCCTATCACCTCACGTTTACATCTGGTCAACCTCTGGATACGGACTCAGTGACGTCAACTGAAGCCGATAGTGACGAAGGTGAAGGATTTTCAGTAGCTGGAGCTGCATTTGCAGAAGCTGATGTCCCGCCTGCAGAAGCTTTAGACATGTCGGTGACATCAACTGAAGCCCAAATTGGAGCCCAAAATGAACCCGAAAATGAGCCAGAAAATGAATCAGAAAATGAAGCCGCATCTCTAGAAGTCGCATCTCTAGAAGTCGCAGAAGCACTTGGAATTGGTTCCCTACCTTATGACCTAGCTAGTGTCCCACCTGAAATTGATTTCCTAACTCCAAAACTCCCTTTCTTAGTTGAAACCCTAATTGCAAGTGGTTCACTACCTTCTTACCTCCGTTCCCAAGCAGGTGCCCTACCTGCATCAGGTTTCTCAGCCGAAGCATTGACAGCATCTCGTTCCCGAGCAGGTGGCCTACTTGGATATGGTTCTTCGGCCGAAGCTGCAGCTGATATTGAAGCCAGGACGCTCCAGCCTTTCGGCTATTCCTCGCGCAACACCGACAATAACTCAGGCTCAGTGGACGTGCGCGCCCAATCCACTCCTGCGGGGCACCGACGGATTAGAACTGAAATTGAAGCCAGACAGCACATGCGTTTTGGCTCTTCCCCACGCGACCTCTCCAATAACTTAGACTCACTGTATGTGCACGCCCAACCAACTGCTGCGTGGCGACGGACTAGAGCTGAAATTGAAGCTGAAACCGATGAAGGTAAAGCCGTATCTGAAGCCGCATTTGCAGAAGCTGATGTCCCACCTGCAATAGGCCCCCCAAGTCCCGACCCTCTAGCCCGTGTCCTACCTGGATCTCGTTCCCGAGCTAGTGCCCCACCTGCATCCGGTTCCGAAGCCGAAGCCGTGACAGTTGGGAAAAGTTATGATCGCCCATTCAAGGGTGTTCTGCGCCCTCGTAACGTACTGCGCGGACCACCTCGTACGTCAGGATTCACACCGCCTGCGCTTGCAACTCCTCGTACAGATAAACCTCCGAAACCTTCGAGGGAGACTATGTCCACTTCCATCTCACAATTTTCAATAGCTCCTGAAATTCCTTCCATCCTATTGGGCAATGACAAAGGGGAGTGTTCATCTCGCTTTTCTCCCGCCTGCTTCCCTATTGGAAGTCCATCAAAGGCCAAAGATGATGAGCCGAAATTCCTTTTTCCGTCACCAAATGGATCAGATGTTATCATCAGGCTCGCTCGGAATCAATCTGATCCCAATTCAACTGATCATATCCGCCTTTTCGAGATACGCATACCATTTGGAACCACTGTGCACTCCCTGTTGACGAAGCCCTTGAGTGCGGGGGCTGTGCAGATGCTCAACACGGTGAGATTCATAACGGACGTTGGGATACACCAGAATGAAATTGTAATCCACCTCAAACCCAAAGCGATGTTGGGATTATCGCCTCTCTCGCATAACCCAGATATGTCATTCATCATCAAAGGAGCCAACATCAACCCAGGGGCAGAGGACTCGACGATTTCTATTGTGGAGTTGTATACAAGCAAGCCTGAACGAGGAATTACAAAGATAGCGCAGAGTTACATCCATCACGTGCAAGCGAAAAAATAGGAGTTGAAAATTCTCTTGTTCAGATGGACGATAGTGCCAAACTCGTAAATTTGTATTAAGCTTGGGCTCGCGTTTGAAACATTGTACGATAAATACAGAGGAGTGTTCAACGATTTGGCAATCTCTTATTGTATTGGCACTGCAGGCTAGTGTAGACTCGTGACGAGAAATGAGATTGACACTTCACTTTTTGACGCGTAACGGGATAATCAGAAATTGTTCAATTCGAACGCGTTGTATCCAATCACGACGTCTACTCTCGACAAATCTCTTCGCGAGCAGAAGCTGCAACGACATTGTGAAACTGGCATGTTTCATGCAATGCGACCAGTGACACCAATTGCCATTCGCCTTCTTGCATTTCCTTCAGCTCCGAGGCTTTCAAGTACTCTTGACTCGGAGGGGCGCAATATGCTCCAATGGAGGAGAATGGAACCACGTTGGAGGTATTGTACCCCTCCTTCAGTCGAAGAAAGCAGATCATCAATATGTTATACATTCACAATGGGCACAGGTGTAGCACACGTTCAACCATAACAGAAAGGCGAACCAAGCCAATGGCAAATCAGATACCGAGATGAATCCGAGCAGGAGAGAACAAAGATTCTGATGAACCATAATCCCCGAAGCATCATAACCGTGTGGATAGGAACATTCCGAAAACCAACTCAGGCAGTGCCTTATCGATTGGGGTAGTCTTCTACTCCGATAGCGTCCTGTTGGCAATAGGCAAGTAGTCCCATGCATTCTCAGCGATTTAATGACTAACAATCCCCATAGCCTCAGAATCAAGATGGCTGCCAAATATAAAGTCGAGTACATTCAGGTTAGAATAAGTCGTATCCAGATGCGCAGAATTGTGAAAATGTCTATCTAGGTCAATATCAATGTCGGAGACTGCGAAATCATTCTCCTGCTCGAAGAAAAGAATGGAAATGACACTATCAAGTACGCTGTTTTGGTCGACGGTGGCGAAGGTCACCCTAGACCTAAGAGAAACATCGAAGAAGTCTTCGAAAGAATAGGGGCGTGAATACCACACGAAATTTCAAGCTGGATGCGATAGTGATCACCCACTGGGACAAAGATCACTACGAAGGTGTAATGAAGCTCTTGGCTCAAGTTTGGCAAGTTACAGTCCATCAGCCGAATCGGAAAACCTTCCTGAAATTTCTTAATGGAAAGCCCCAGACGACACTCTATGTTCCATATCAATGGGATTTTGGTTAATGCGTCTTAAGGTCATCTGGAAACGGCTCAGTTTGGGTTTAAGCATGGATTGAAGGATAGGAAGGGTAAGAAGACGGGTGAGAAGCAGTTATCCTTTGCAAGTATCGTGCAGATACACCAATGAGAACACGCGATTAAAGCGGCAACCAATCGCATGGAACTTTGAGAAAAGGAATCTCAACTTATTGGTCGGAATCTATTCACCGATGTCCGGCCTACTCCTCTCAATCAAGCAAATACGGCCAATCCCAAAGCGTTGGTGCTCATGGCGCGAAGATGCCTGGATTATACTGCGTAGCCGTTAACAACCGATTCCTGGGGTCGGTAAGGATCGGCAGGAGGCGATAAGAATAGCAAAAACCGAAGTTCTATCATCTGCATGGTCATCAATTCAGATGGCATTGTATCTCACTATCTTGCTGGAGACGCCCACCAGGAACTCGAGGCCAAGGTCATGGAATGGACCGGATTTAAGCCCTTGTCTAAGTCGGTCGACCAGGTTGATCCCAAGGGCAGGATAGCCATCGTGAAGGCCAGCCATCACGGTTCGTACACGGCCACCCCAATCACAATGTGTCAAACGTACAAACCAAAGTACTTTGTATTCTCCGCTGGCAACAAGCATCGCCATCCAAGTAAGTTGGTTTGAACTCGGTTCGATTTCGTTGACGGACATGCCAAGTGTGGGAGGTTTCTCTCTACGTCTGGGCATACTATAAATCATTTGGACGAAAAATCAGTCTCGATGACGACTCGATATGGCGTCTTAATGACCTGTTTTCCATATTGGATGAAATCAGATGTGCGGCTTATCACCAATAAAATTCAAGATAAAGACGATGACAGTGACAATGACGACGATGGCGATGCGGACAAGTACAAAGAGACAATTGAGGAAGTTCTTCGACAAAAGAAGGAAAACATGCTGATCGCCGTGAGGTTGAGAAGGTCTATAAATTTGTTAAAGAAGGGAAGGACGAAGCTGCAAAGGACAAAAAGTCGCAAGACATACCCAAGAGGGACAAAATAGACCAGGAGATACGAACGTTATACAAAGGCATTCTCAAGGCCTCCAGTCCCATCGAAGAAAGCGAGCTAGTTCTCCCTCCGGTGAATGGGACTATGATTTCACACGTATCATACATATCGCTCCTGTTAGATCGCACCCCACCCGTCGTCGTGAATCTGATAGGTCCCAGTTTCAAACGTCTGGGCATGAAACGCAGTGCTTCTGCAACACCTGGTCCTTTAGGCAGTTCAATGCCTACTAGGAAACGAAGTCTGACGTCCAGCATTCCTTCTCTTGCTAAAACGCCGAGACTAAATCTGACACCCAACATTGTCCAACCCTCCTCGCCGTGAATCTGATAGGTCCCGATTTCAAATTCCTGCCTACGAAACGCAGCCTTTCTGAACACCTGGTCCTTCAGGCGGTTCGGCGCCTAAGGAACTGAAAGTCTGATGGCAGTGACAATGCACCTAATTAAATAGTCTATGTGGATGGTGTAAGTATTACAGTAGACTAGTAAGTTTTGTGATGTGATTAGTCACGTTCACGGAGTCCAGCGGTGAAAGGATGACCTACATGTGGTATCATCGAATTTCAAGGATGCTTCAAGCGGCGCAGATCTAGAGTCTTCCGAGTAGCTCCAAGGCTAGTATACCATATTACTAGTGATCCTGGGAAATTCACATCTTCCTTTTTCCCATCCCATGGCTCTCGTCTATCCTGTCAAAGACTCGTTTGTCGTTAGATGGCTTACCAGCACGTCTTCTCAGCACGTGCTGTGTGTCGAACTACCAGTGTGGTCCGTTGACAACTGGATCGGGACATTCAAGTTGTCATCATGAACGTTAACCTTGAAGCTTGAAGCTTCTTCGTCTGCGTGTAGCAGAAACATTATAATCCCATCGATAACATTGTTCTTATATCTCACCTAGGTGAGCAACACTGAACTATTTAGTAACGGTCCGCTTAAATTTCTAGCAAAGGATCCTGCATCTGCAATGGGCAAAAATGACGATGCTGATAACAAATATTATCTCATGTCATCTGCAGTCGATCCTGGCTCCGGGCCAAACGTTCTTGTCCCAGAGCAATGGGACCCCTTTGTATCGACTCTGTCTTATGGGTTTATCATACTTGCGGACAAGCTCCAATCAAGATCTCGAATGGTTCCTTTGGACCAGGCAGATGAATGGCAGGTGTGGCTCGCCTCCACCATCTACCCATCGAATCCTTCGCTGGTCCAACTATACGTGACAGGATTAGTGGCGGGCGCAATGCTCACCATCGATCATTTCAGCCTCAAGATTTTAGTTCCAGGATCATCGGCCCTAATGTTTAGCCCAGCTCGCAAGGTTGGCCCCACGAACGATCCCACACTCGAACCGATCACCGACTTCCTGCGCTTTGGTCTCGCCGACTCTTCGGCCAGTTCTACTATTTCCTTTAGCGATCTTGTCAAGTTTTTTGACATTAGCGGCGATAGCATTGTATTTGACTCATATATCAACCTTAAACTTGACAAGAGCAGTGCCATATGGTTCTCTCCTTTGGTCGGAAATTATACATCCACCATTCGTCTGCAAGCTAGCACAGAATTCGAATCGAATAAGGCGCCGGATACAGTTTCCTTTCTCAAGAGCCTCAGCGATTTAGGCTTATGGGATGACATCACTCCATCGTCAGTCACCGTCGTCGCCAAAAAGACAACGACAACATTGTCTTTCGAGTCTCCTAGAGAGAATATCAACGAACCAGGGCTTATTATATCCTTTGATTTTCCCTTGTTTTCAACGAGAGTATTTTGCGGAGCGAATTCATACACGCTGGCGATTTACTGGACAAGTACTAGTGGAGCCCTTGGTGCTGTTGTCAAACTTCTTGACAAGATCGGTGGTTCTACCAATGCCAGTGAAGAGTTCAACGATATTCTCAGAAAAATCGGCAGCACATTTGATATATTACGTGTCCTGGTTGAGATCGATCGTGGTGATAAACCCAGCTTAGGCAAGATCAGCATCGATGTGCAACTAAAATTCAAGATTAACAAAGAATCCACCGAAACAAAAGACGTTGCTTTTTTGCTTAGCTTTGTGTGGCCAGATTTCTTTTTCATCGGAAGCTTGTATGTACAAGACACGGATGACAGCCGGAAGTTAATGCCATCTTACGAGGAACTATTCGATGTCAAGCCTACTATTGAACCATCGAATGGTCTCTCTCTATTAAATCTCATTCCAGGGGTAGCCATCAGCAAACCGCCCCAAGGAATCCCTACCATCATATCGCGTGCTGCAATTGAAGTAAACAGCACTTCCTTCATGCTTGAAGGTGTATTGATAGCAGAATCTCCATCTCCTGCTAC
Source organism: Amanita pallidorosea (assembly GCA_023014475.1). Classification (NCBI taxonomy): domain Eukaryota; kingdom Fungi; phylum Basidiomycota; class Agaricomycetes; order Agaricales; family Amanitaceae; genus Amanita; species Amanita pallidorosea. The sequence goes on from JAEBUS010000067.1 coordinate 128,798, forward strand.
TGCACTTCCGTCAGTCTCGTTCGATAAATTGGACCTGTACCTGTCATATGACTGGAGCTCGAAGTCACTATCTTTGTACATTGCGGCGCTTATCAGCCTTCACCCTCTGCCTGCAATAGTCCTTGTAGCTGTTTTATAATGTTTGCCAGCAACAGCTACATCTCACATGATAATGTTGTCCACAACATTATAATCTTTTCCCATTATAATGTACATACTGCTGCCAGATCAGCACATGCCAGTGATATTATAATACACAACATTATAATACACCCACCATAGGACATTATAATATACCACTTTCCCACCAGTACTGCTTATAGGGTCAAATTTCCTGAAAAGGAGATTACATAATTTTAGAGTCAAACCAATTGTGTAGCCTTGGTCAGTGGCTTTCTAATTGTGGTTGTATGTCAGTGTTTGGTGCTGATGTCATTGAGATATCCACTGATTGATTTTCAGGGTTGAATCTCCTATAAAGGAACAATGACATAATTTCAGGGTCAACCAATTGTGTAGCCTTGGCCAGTGGCTTTCTAAATGTGGTTGTATGGCAGTGTTTGGTGCTGATATCATTGAGATATTCACTGATTGATTTTCAGGGTCAAATTTCTAAAAAAGGAAATTGATAATGGATTGTCCAGTGGCGGGTTTCCTAAAATGGAAATAGCGCCCTTCGGACTTGCCATTTTGGGAAATTCTACTCACTGTTGGTGATGATGGGCAGCAAGAAATTGCAATATCTCCCTTGATACTGAATATGTTTGTGGCGCTTTTTTTGGAATGTATTCCTTATATATATATATGCACTTATCCACTATGTTAGAATGTAAAAATGCTAATAGTTTCTGTCACAATGCAACATGTCTTGCTCACTGTTGTTGACAGTGAGGAGCAACAAATGACAATATCTCCATCAATACTGGTTGTTTGTGTGGCGCTTTTTTGGTATGTCCTTATTAGGCATATAGAAAGGTATTTGGAATGTTGGAATCCAAATAGTATGTACCAATCATGCCACAAATAAAATTGGTATGCTCACTGTCTGCCACAATGAGCACTATTATCTCCACCAAAACAAGATCTTCTTGTGGCACTTTTTGATTTTTGATTTCTTATGATAACAGAGTGTCATTAAGGGTGTCTGGAAGCAGATTGCCCTGCTGATTAATGGGTGATTTTCAGGTTCATGATAAAAGTCTGAACATGATACAGAAAGACTGGCTGACAAGTGGACATGTCAGGAAAATGGACATTCCACTTGATGTTGCCTAAGGATCCTCTATTGAAACTGTCCTAATGTTTATCTTTGTTTGGTATGATCCCAAATCAAAAACAGTGCCACAAGAAGATCTTGTTTTGGTGGAGATAATACTGCTCATTGTGGCAGACAGTGAGCATACCAATTTTATATGTGGCATGATTGGTACATACTATTTGGATTCCAACATTCCAAATACCTTTCTATATGCCTAATAAGGACATACCAAAAAAGCGCCACACAAACAACCAGTATTGATGGAGATATTGTCATTTGTTGCTCCTCACTGTCAACAACAGTGAGCAAGACATGTTGCATTGTGACAGAAACTATTAGCATTTTTACATTCTAACATAGTGGATAAGTGCATATATATATATAAGGAATACATTCCAAAAAAAGCGCCACAAACATATTCAGTATCAAGGGAGATATTGCAATTTCTTGCTGCCCATCATCACCAACAGTGAGTAGAATTTCCCAAAATGGCAAGTCCGAAGGGCGCTATTTCCATTTTAGGAAACCCGCCACTGGACAATCCATTATCAATTTCCTTTTTTAGAAATTTGACCCTGAAAATCAATCAGTGAATATCTCAATGATATCAGCACCAAACACTGCCATACAACCACATTTAGAAAGCCACTGGCCAAGGCTACACAATTGGTTGACCCTGAAATTATGTCATTGTTCCTTTATAGGAGATTCAACCCTGAAAATCAATCAGTGGATATCTCAATGACATCAGCACCAAACACTGACATACAACCACAATTAGAAAGCCACTGACCAAGGCTACACAATTGGTTTGACTCTAAAATTATGTAATCTCCTTTTCAGGAAATTTGACCCTATAAGCAGTACTGGTGGGAAAGTGGTATATTATAATGTCCTATGGTGGGTGTATTATAATGTTGTGTATTATAATATCACTGGCATGTGCTGATCTGGCAGCAGTATGTACATTATAATGGGAAAAGATTATAATGTTGTGGACAACATTATCATGTGAGATGTAGCTGTTGCTGGCAAACATTATAAAACAGCTACAAGGATCCCTCCTGCCTGCTGGAAGCACAGACTCTCATCCAGAACCCGATTGTATGAGCGATCCTGGCTACTTATTTGCCACCCTAGGATACGCGGATGGGACATGGACATTGACGGGAGAATTGAGCGATATCAATTTTGGAGACTTGGCTATATTCTTTCACGCAGACGAGCAGAGTCAATTGGTTGATGTCCTCGGAAACGTGGCCATCAGTTCGGTTTTCGTCAGCTGCGAGTATGGAGGTGGAGAGCCAACACAGTTCCGGTTCGACGGATCTCTCCAAATTGCGGCACTGGAGCTCGATTTTGCGTATAATCGCGATAGCAGTGGCTGGAGCATCGAAGGAGGTTTAAGCGCTGCGAATGAGTGCACGTTGGGTAACGTGGTCCAATCGATTTGTGGTGGCGACTCCACAGACTTTGACATTCCGGACTTTATCAGCGACGTCAAGCTCAACGTTAAACGTGACCCAGCATTGCGACAAGTACCTAAAGACTCGTCAGTCTACTTGAGATGTTCCAAAGCGTCTTCCAAAGACTCCCCACTCGTACTTGTGTTCCGGCTTACATTCGACAAGGTCCAATGCAGCTTCATACAGATCAGTGGCAAGCAGTCTGCCAGAAAGCGCGTACTGGTGTTCTCCTTGGGCGATTTCCTTCCTTCCTTCACTGTACCAGTGATTGGGAAACTTGACAACCCGGTTGATGGTCTCGAATTCGTTTGGATACACGACAAAAGCAACACTGCGGGTTTAACAAGAGCTGAAGTCACAAATATCAATGGTAACACCGCATTTGCACAACAGACGGGCATCGTCTTCATGGGATCTAAGCCCTCTAATAGCGCAGCCGAGAATGACATCGTCCTTACTGCAGGGTGTCATTTTATGTTGTTGACTAAGGAATCTGGCCAGGTGATGGTAAGAGACAGCTTCTGCTCTAATTTGAAGTCATTTCATTTCCGGCGTTGCAGGCTGCTCTCGATTACAAATTCGATAGCCCCAAGCCAATCAAGATGGATGAAACCTCAATAAGTAATGTCTCCAACACCCCAGTAAATTCTGGTGGTGATTCGGGAGATGTATCTGATAATGCTGGGGGAGTGTCTAAGGTTGCCGTTTATAAAACCATTGGACCGTTGTTCCTATCGAACATTGGCTTACAATATAAGGATTCGGAGATTGTCGTCGTTCTAGACGCCACTCTTACGCTGGGGCCTATAGGGTTGAGCATACTTGGTTTCGGCCTTGGCCTGAAGCTCTCGTCGACCCTGTTCTCGAACTTCCATTTATCAGACTTCTCCATCCAACTTCATGGTCTCGGGGCTTCGTTGGACAAACCTCCCATCCTTCTTGCTGGCCTCTTCGAGGACTTGTCCACGCCCAATATGCAGCTTTTTGCTGGAGGTATTGCCGTAAGCATCAAGGAGTACAGCTTTTTGGCACTTGGATCGTATGGGACGGTGACTGACGGTTCCGAAAAGTATAAAACGTTCTTCCTTTTCGCACAGCTTGATGGCCCGCTTGCTGAGCTAGAATTTGCGACGATTAGTGGCGTTTCCCTCGGATTCGGGTATGAGTCCCGTCATCGGGATTTTCCAGCTAATGGATGCCTCATTACCAATAGTCCTTGTAGCTGTTTTATAATGTTTGCCAGCAACAGCTACATCTCACATGATAATGTTGTCCACAACATTATAATCTTTTCCCATTATAATGTACATACTGCTGCCAGATCAGCACATGCCAGTGATATTATAATACACAACATTATAATACACCCACCATAGGACATTATAATATACCACTTTCCCACCAGTACTGCTTATAGGGTCAAATTTCCTGAAAGGAGATTACATAATTTTAGAGTCAAACCAATTGTGTAGCCTTGGTCAGTGGCTTTCTAATTGTGGTTGTATGTCAGTGTTTGGTGCTGATGTCATTGAGATATCCACTGATTGATTTTCAGGGTTGAATCTCCTATAAAGGAACAATGACATAATTTCAGGGTCAACCAATTGTGTAGCCTTGGCCAGTGGCTTTCTAAATGTGGTTGTATGGCAGTGTTTGGTGCTGATATCATTGAGATATTCACTGATTGATTTTCAGGGTCAAATTTCTAAAAAGGAAATTGATAATGGATTGTCCAGTGGCGGGTTTCCTAAAATGGAAATAGCGCCCTTCGGACTTGCCATTTTGGGAAATTCTACTCACTGTTGGTGATGATGGGCAGCAAGAAATTGCAATATCTCCCTTGATACTGAATATGTTTGTGGCGCTTTTTTTGGAATGTATTCCTTATATATATATATGCACTTATCCACTATGTTAGAATGTAAAAATGCTAATAGTTTCTGTCACAATGCAACATGTCTTGCTCACTGTTGTTGACAGTGAGGAGCAACAAATGACAATATCTCCATCAATACTGGTTTGTGTGGCGCTTTTTTGGTATGTCCTTATTAGGCATATAGAAAGGTATTTGGAATGTTGGAATCCAAATAGTATGTACCAATCATGCCACAAATAAAATTGGTATGCTCACTGTCTGCCACAATGAGCACTATTATCTCCACCAAAACAAGATCTTCTTGTGGCACTTTTTGATTTTTGATTTCTTATGATAACAGAGTGTCATTAAGGGTGTCTGGAAGCAGATTGCCCTGCTGATTAATGGGTGATTTTCAGGTTCATGATAAAAGTCTGAACATGATACAGAAAGACTGGCTGACAAGTGGACATGTCAGGAAAATGGGACATTCCACTTGATGTTGCCTAAGGATCCTCTATTGAAACTGTCCTAATGTTTATCTTTGTTTGGTATGATCCCAAATCAAAAACAGTGCCACAAGAAGATCTTGTTTTGGTGGAGATAATACTGCTCATTGTGGCAGACAGTGAGCATACCAATTTTATATGTGGCATGATTGGTACATACTATTTGGATTCCAACATTCCAAATACCTTTCTATATGCCTAATAAGGACATACCAAAAAAGCGCCACACAAACAACCAGTATTGATGGAGATATTGTCATTTGTTGCTCCTCACTGTCAACAACAGTGAGCAAGACATGTTGCATTGTGACAGAAACTATTAGCATTTTTACATTCTAACATAGTGGATAAGTGCATATAATATATAAGGAATACATTCCAAAAAAAGCGCCACAAACATATTCAGTATCAAGGGAGATATTGCAATTTCTTGCTGCCCATCATCACCAACAGTGAGTAGAATTTCCCAAAATGGCAAGTCCGAAGGGCGCTATTTCCATTTTAGGAAACCCGCCACTGGACAATCCATTATCAATTTCCTTTTTTAGAAATTTGACCCTGAAAATCAATCAGTGAATATCTCAATGATATCAGCACCAAACACTGCATACAACCACATTTAGAAAGCCACTGGCCAAGGCTACACAATTGGTTGACCCTGAAATTATGTCATTGTTCCTTTATAGGAGATTCAACCTGAAAATCAATCAGTGGATATCTCAATGACATCAGCACCAACACTGACATACAACCACAATTAGAAAGCCACTGACCAAGGCTACACAATTGGTTTGACTCTAAATTATGTAATCTCCTTTTCAGGAAATTTGACCCTATAAGCAGTACTGGTGGGAAAGTGGTATATTATAATGTCCTATGGTGGGTGTATTAAATGTTGTGTATTATAATATCACTGGCATGTGCTGATCTGGCAGCAGTATGTACATTATAATGGGAAAAGATTATAATGTTGTGGACAACATTATCATGTGAGATGTAGCTGTTGCTGGCAAACATTATAAAACAGCTACAAGGATCCCTCTCATTACAGTTACAACTCTCATGTCAAGTACCCCAACGCGAACGATGTTTTGAGCTTTCCGTTAGTCAAAGGAGTCAATGCCGGCTCTGCTTCCACGTCAAATGCGCTGAACATTTTGTCCGATGGTGTTTTCACAGAATGGATAACACCCCGAAATGATTCCTTTTGGTTCGCAGCCGGACTTGAGGTGCTCGCTTTTGAGAGTCTTGACATTCGAGCTGTGGCGATCATTGAAATCAATCCATACATCAGTATTGGCCTTTTCGCGGACGCAGTGTGTTCGCTTCCTCCACAAATCCCTCGTGACTGTTGCTTTGTCTACGTAGAACTTGGAATAGCCTGTCGCTTGGACATTCGGTATGGTACTTTCAGCGTCGACGGCAAACTATCCCCCAACTCTTTCGTTTTGTCTCCCTCCTGTCATCTCTTTGGAGGATTTGCTTTTTACAATTGGTTCAACCCATCGCCTTATACCGGAGACTTTGTTTTTACTGTACGTCTGTTCATGACATTGGGTTTCGAAGCGCTCCTAACCGCATTCATTTCGCCAGTTAGGCGGCTACCATCCTGCTTACACGCCACCGTCTTACTATCCACGACCTGAGCGTTTGACTATTACATGGCAGCTGGACAGCAATCTTAGTGTTACCGGAGAAGCATTCTTTGCAATCACGCCTAAAGTTTGCATGGGTGGAGGATCACTCTCTGTCCTATGCCAAAGCGGTGCACTACGAGCCTCCTTGGATGCCTACGCTAACTTCCTTATGGCGTGGAAGCCATTCCATTTCATGGGAGACATCGGTATATCTGTGGGTGTCGGGTACTACCACCAATTTTGTTGGTGGACAGTCCATATTGAAGTCGACGTCTCTGCCTTGCTCCATCTCGAGGGACCCCCATTCAGTGGCAATGTTCATGTAGACTTTTCACTGTTCGGCTTCAATATCTACTTTGGCAGTCAACCTAGTCCTCCACCTCCATTGACCCTCGATGAGTTTTGGGCTCTGTTGTCCCGATCGAGTAATCAGCCTAACACTGGACACGATGCTGGAATTACCCTTGTTGTAGAGTCCGGATATGTTCAAGGAGGAAGCAAGCGAGTCACTCCTAAACCTGGCGAACCATGGAACGTTGCCGCCGGCCGATTCAGATTTATGGTCCAGTGTCGTTTCGCCCTGCAGACTGTTAAGTATAAAGACGAGTCTTGGAAGGTTGTATCCACGAATTGGTCCCCTCCTAACGTCTATTCAAAACCTATGCACACGACCAGCCCCATTCAGTCGACTCTCGAGATTAAAATTCGGGACAGTCAGACGTTTGAGGATGTTGGGGGGTTTAGATTCCTTCCAATAAAACATAACGTACCATCAGCGCTTTGGGGCCAATGTGAGTCAAACGAGACGTAGATTGATGTCGAGATTTAAAGCATTCATATTCTACAGATGATTCCAGCAACGACCCATCCCAAGGAGGCACACCCAGTGATCTTCTTGACGGCAACAATTCAACCATCAAAGATATGCTGACAGGCATACACGTCATAGCGCCCAAACCAGAATACCCAGACGACCATATTCCGCCTTTCAATGCGAATGACTCCATGTTCGTCGAGGTCCTGCAGGATCAAAAGTTTCCGGTTATGAAACCGTCTCCCCAAGCCAAATCGTGGCTACCAAGGACGACCGATTGGCCGGACGCCAAAAAGGGCTGGTCCAAGCATGCAGAGATAGCCAGAAACGTGGTGACCGAGTGTGTCGAAGTTTTTGGATGGGTTGATAAGCTTGTTGGAAGGCCACCTACTGACCTGATCAAAAAGCTTGAGCAAGTGTATTCGGATGTTCCAGGGATTACTAGTTTGTAGGTATGGCTGCGGATCCGTATATTCAACGTTCCGATTACAAAGCTTTGGCTGGGCGATTTCACTCAGGCTGCACATCCGCACTGCCGCGACTGAGTAGTTGAGTCCTAGGCCACACTCCATGCTCCTACATACGCGCCCCCACTCCCTTCTTAGTCGCCATAGATGCAACCATACATAAACCTATGATACAACGCTAGCATGTCGACAGTGGAAACGAGAGCAAACCTGGTCAGGCGAGAAATGGTTGTCCGCACACTATTCTCATCTCACAAAACCTAAATGAGGCTCACCACGCCCTTTCTGCGGCACTTTGACGTCAAGAGGAACTTGTCAGGAATCCTACTCGTGGAGACTCCTCCCCGGTACATAAAAGTGCGTTTATACCCTCCTATTGTCTTTTTTTATTATTAATACATCTTCTCCGTTCCAGTCCATTTCACCACTTTTGTAAGATGGGTTTCACCAAAGGCGGCTCGGTGCGACACCGTGTTCTTCGTCAATCCTTTGCCAAGCTCGAAGCAACGTCTCCCTCTGACCCGAAATCGGACTTCGAGTCCTTGAAGCCGGGCGAAATGCAATTGTATTCATATTTTCTTGCCTAGCCTTTCAACAGGGCTCTACGATATCATCACAGAGCATACAATTTCCACATCCTGCCTTGATCCATTCAACATTCCCACATCAAGGCGTAGCTGCCCAAGCTAACATCCTGCCACATACTAGCTGTAGTTGTTTTTGAACGATCAGAACTACAAACACAGCCGGACGACCCACTCTTTCCCCCTAGGCTGCAAGGCAATACGAACCTGCCGCAGTCATCTACCATGGCAACCCGTTTAGTTGTCGGGCAGTTCGCTGCGTCTGATCTCCAATGTGTACTGCGCTGAACAATGATCTTCTGGCAGATCTGACGCTTCTTTCAAAGCCCATTGATGCCATTTTCCCAAAGATGGACCTCTTTCTTGCACTATTCGGGAGCAGCACCTCAGATCGATCTCGATCGCTTCAAATACTTGACTCACGCGCGTCAAGTTAATACTACTCACATGACGGACTCCGGCGTTCTCGATGAAGGACTGTTCAGCGTTTTCTTCTCTCAGCGTACAGGACCTCCATTTGAGAAGGGCGCTCCACCTCATCCAAAGAGCTGTGTGGCACACCTTGTATCCCTCGATTGGATTCATTGCATACCAGCATCTGCCCTTACATCGAAGCGCGCAGCTTTGATTTCGCTATTCAGTTGGACGTATGACTGCGTTCCACCAGGGAATGTCAACTTTGCGGACGTTATGAGAACAGTCGGGCAAAATAGTGGGGTACTCCGGACGAGATGCGAAACGAGACGAAGGAGGACTTGCCTCAAGCGATTCACTATCAGATCAAGAATCGACTGGACGATGGGTACACACTTGTACGATGCTAAGTTCAGATGGGCCAAGAAACCGTTGCGCTCATGCGCGGCCCTCTCACACCCTACGCAGATCCTGAAGCGCAATGGATTTATGTCCACTCAAACACAGGGCAGGATCTTCAGATAATTGATACCCAGCTAGGGTTAATAGACATCTTGTACTCTGCTGCTTGGCAGTTGGGAAAGTCCCTCGCGATTGCTGACCAAGCTTTTTGTGCGGCCCTCCTTAGGATCAGGGCCAATGTACGCAGGGCGTCAAACAAACAGGCAAAAGAATATAGACAATGATTTGCGGGAACAAGTAGAACACATAGTGTCAGCCACCCAGAATGATGGAGAAACTAAACGGCATTATACTACTGAATTGAGTCAATGATCCCGTGTCCACCAATTGGGATCTCGTCCTCAACTGGATTTTAGACAAGATCTATCTAGAGAAGATCCCTCCTTGGTATCTCATTTCCAATCCCTTATGGCTTCCTGCTGAATCCATTCGCTCCTTTTATGTCGATTGCAAGTGGTTGAGTGCGTTTATTGACGGGGCTCTCAGTGTTGCCAACCACCTTGATGTGCAGGATAGAGTTCGACAATGCATTAAAGATGAGCTGAGGAAGTATTTGGACAAAGAGATTCACCCCAAGTTCAAACATCCCCTCAAGTTCCGGCCTATGGGCTCTACTTGCGCTCTGTCATTGTTGATGCTTTCCCGGACCTGGTTGTCCGAGCACCCTGGCCCGATGATGAAAAAGGGGCGGAGATCCTCAGACAGGAGAATATCCGAAAGGATATCATGCTTTGTCTTCTCGACCGCACTCCTAAGGATCCTCGGCAGTTGATTATTAGCCAACCACCACACCAGCAATGCTTCATGATCGGCCATGATTCGACGTTTACTAGCGACTTGTTTGATCTGGAGCTGAAGAAGGTTTACTCCGTCGATACTGACAAACACATGGACGAGTTGCCCAAGAAACCGTTTTCCAAGGGCTCGGATGGACGTTGTGAAATTTACGACTGGAATACGCGCACCATAATGATTGACAAGTTTATTGGTCTTATACATGGCACACTTCAAGATGCGCACCAGGATGACCTTGGAGTTTACGATAAAGAAGTCAATGCGTCTCTCGTAGGAATTGAGCTGAACAGTCCTGTCTATCGCGTTTACATCCGGTCGACGTAGGAAAGCTTTGGCCGCGCACTTTGCTACATTTAATTTCCCCGGAGACGCCGCAACCGTCACGTCCCCATTGCCGCCATCAGTGAAGAATTATTCTCGCCCATACAAAGGTGTACCTCGCCCTCGTAATGTGCCCCGTGACCTGCCTCGTAGTTCAGGCCTTCAGGGTTGCCACCACCTCCTCTTGCACCCCCGACCACCGAATATTCAACGCAAGGTTACCTTCAATGGACGCATACAGATGCCCCCGCTGCCGGTGTCGATTGAATAATTGGCGGCAATCGTTGGGGGTACCGTTGCACAGCTCGGAAGAAGGCTAGCACCAATTCTCTGCGGAGCTTTGTTTCCGACACCAGTATTGTGAGGCGTTGAAAATCCCCCAGAGTTTAGTGCTCTATAGCCTCCGGTGCGTGCATGTAATCAGTCGCCAGGGATCCAGAAAGGTCGACAGTACAGGAATAGCCTTGCAGACAAAATGCACAATGCCACGTTAACCTGACCTCATGTAATGCCATCAGGAGCGCATAATTTTCTTTTGTTCAAATTGTAGCTTGGACCACTCTTTTACGTTGGTGGAATGTGCGAGAGGTGGGAGCGTGGGAGCAAGCGTGGTACGAAGTCAAGAGGCGGTGACAACAACACGTACCCTTTGCACTCACACAGAATGATAGCAACCAGGACAGCGGCCTTGGAAGCCTCAGATCCTATTACCAGGCGATAATTGAAGCGGCCTTAAATAAACCAGAAGACAGAATGTTCGCCAAATAGAGGCCCAGCGGAATGCCTTGAATGCCCGAGGTGTGTAGCCAGCGAAACCTTGTCCAGCAAGGTTGACATATCCTGTGCAGTGCGACTACTCCGTGAGGAGTTACAACTACTACACGAGCCAGGCAGTTACGTTGGCGACGTTGTAAATGTCATGGGAAAGAGGGTTTTATTAGTGAAGGTACTTACAACCTGAAGGGAAATATAGTATGTTTTCTATTCCCTCTTTATTCCGTTGTAACCGAGCCTCTCCGTTAGTTGTCGATATCGATCCGGACATTGACGTCAATATGCTCAAACCATCTTTGCGCGTCGCTCTCCGCTCAGATTCATATACCATTCACAAAAATCCCCCGAATAAAGTTGATCCCCTTGTTTCACTTATGATGGGTAAGAAGGTGCCAGACAGCGCCTATGAAATGGTTGGCAGTCTCGACAAACAGATCGAAGAAATCAAAGAAGTTATTGAACTATGGCCGACAGGGACGGGAAAGACGCCTTTGGCATGTGCGGTGGCACATCACAAGGATTGCAAGTTTTTTCGAGTGAGCGGAAGTGAATTGGTGCAAAAGACATCGGTGAGGGTAGCCGTATGGTCCGCGAGTTATTTGTGATGGCCAGGGAGCACGCACCAAGTATCATATTCGTGGACGGAATTGATTCCATCAGGAGTTCGAGAGGGGAAAGCGGGAGTGGTAGCAGTGATTCTGAAGTGCAGCGGACGATGTTGGAATACTGCTTGACATGATCCCCGGTATTGGTCAATTGGTAGCTTATGGTCTTATGGTGAAATTGGGCGGCACTAAGGGCATATTGCTTGTCCCCAAATACAAGTTTTGAAAATGGTAAGGGTTCATGTCCACTCTTGATGACAAACATCTTGTTGACTGGGCGCACCAGCAGGTGAGAATCCTCAGGCCTCATCCTCTCTTTAATGGGCAGAGGCCAGGGGTGGGCATTGTGAATGAGCTAATTCATGTGTCGGTGTGACACAAATGTAATGGGTTTGAGGTTCGGTTTTCAAACATCATGGTCGAGTCAAATGGGCTGTGGATCCACAGATGGCTGCAGCCAAGTCCTACAAGGTCCTATGTTAATTGCGTCAGGGGTATTAAGGAGCGACACGCACTGACACACAAAACAGCGGGATTAAATTTCTACAACAATTGCACCTTTCTTCTGGTCATCCCTCATGCCCGCCACCGCCGCAGCGTTGACCAAGACAGTATCAACACCATCTCCCAAGGATCGCTTCCACAACCATGCCAAAGTCAGCGTGTACCACAATAACTTAACTAGGCCGCCCCAGCCTGTCCGTCCAGCACATATATTCTCATATGCCATTTGCGCCCGATCCCATTTGATGCGCTCTACACCCCTGCCAGCGTGAATGTGCCCAAACACATGCAACTTTGGACGGACACGCCATAATGCAAAGAGCAGTGCGTCGCATCCGTGCCCGTCTGCGTCGAGGTGAGCCAAGGGAGGACCATGTGTGATGAGGATGTCATTCAGAAGCGGGATTTGGGACCAGATCTCGTGTGCTTCGAGATGAGGGCCCTCGGTGGTGCTGGTGAGCGTTGGGCGGACAGCGCGGGGATACTGGAAGGGCCATGAACCGTGTTTTGGTGTGTATGGGCTGCCATAGATGCGCAACTTGCGTCTGTTTATGGTGAGTTCGATGGACGAATTCTCAAGGTATGTCAAACCCGGCAGTATACGCGCTCGCATCGGGGGAGAAGCGAGCGCGATGTCATGGTTGCCGGCGATGAAGAGTTTGTGGGGGTGTGGATGGGAGTTGAGCCAGGCGAGGGCGTCATCAAGTTCGTAGTCTGTGCCAGACTGGGTGAAGTCACCTGCGTGGATGAGAATGTCGCCTTGTGGGAGATGAGGTTGAGAGTGGTGGGTGTTGTGTGTGTCGGATACGCAAACGATGCGGATGGGGAGTTTGTCGGAAGTGCTAGAAGCGGAAGAGGGTGCAGCATAGAGCCAACGTGCAAGGAAAATGAGAGGCGATGATATGAAGCGGTCCCAGGCTGTGGCATCTTGACGATGGATGATATCGTCGAGGCTCATAGCGGCATGGGACTCTCACTATCCCCGCAACCTTTAGGTCATGGGTTCCCATGCTCATGCTGTCCAATCACGTGTATGTTCGTTTACAGCAATGGTTTGTCCATCGTGCATCTCGTGAATCATCCACTGTATTAATCCTATCCGACAGGTATTGAAAAACCAGGAAGGAAATACATCAGTTAACATGCTGTTCTCGTAATCCATTGTTTTTTTTTTTTTGGTAACCAGCGCACGTGCCATATTCTGTCCACAACACGACAAATTATTCCCTTCATTCCCTGCGGTACGACTGCGTTCGGGCACCTGTTGCGCTAACGGTGAGTGTCATCCATTTAGTTGTTGGGGCTAAAGACGTAAAAGGTCGCTTTCGTCTCCTTCTCTCCGCGATTCGCTGATTCATGATAGGTCTGGATGGAAACTTTAATGAATTGTTTCTGGATATACTCACAGTTCTGCGTCTCTTCAGCAGCGATCCTTTGGCTCACTCGTGAATCATCTTGTGACAACCGACGGCATCTGCGCGCCCCCATGTATTGCTCCATTTGGATTTCGTGGCATCCCCAAATCAAGAAGCGTGATGAATGGGCGTCTAGGTCTATCGCTTATATCCTGACAGGACTCTTGTTCTCGTGTGCGAAGTCTGTGGCATCATAGCGCGGAGTAAAGCAGCGCTCGAGTCCCATCTGGGGGAACGCCCTCACCATGACCATCTTTCTGGTAAAATCGTGACTTATCGTTGTGCAATCTGCAAGGCAAATGTACAGGGCAACTGCTGGCATGCCTTTTACCCGTCGTAGTGTTTCATCTACCTGACTGGTTGCTAGAGCAGGGGTTGAAGAACATCAGAGCGTTCTTCCGCATAGGGCCCATGGTCATGATGCTCCGACTTACGACCCTGATCGCGCTCTCAAGTCGGGTTCCAACCTCAAGGATATAACAGATCCTCCAGAGAAAACCCCTCCGTTTCCCATTCCCGCAGTTGGAACGGCCAACTGGGCATGGTTACAACCATATGCTATCTCTCCGGTCTCCCGCGAAAACATCAGGTTCAATCCATCCAAACCATCTGCTGTGCCGAAGGACCCCAAACTCGAGGTCACGCCCCACACGGCTGTCAAGGGTTTCCTCTATCTCAAACATTTACTGGTCCGCCTACAGAGTGACGGGTATTTTTTGTTGAGCGTTCAAATGTAACATCACACGAATTTGAACTGTGTAAAGCCCTGATACTTATGCACGATTGAGAGGCGATCTGCGGAGTGTGTGACGAACGGGTGATTGAACGCAGAATCAAACCTATCAATCGATAGCCATACAACGGCACGTGCGCAGCGTTTTTAGTTGCGCGGGATGCTCGCCTTGAATGACCTGGGAAGGACAAATCTGCCCCAACGTCCTACTTGCAACTTCAGTCTAACCCGTTCTTTCGATCATTTGCTGGTCATTCGCGGTGACACAGGTAAACACCGATGATCTCCATATAAGGAATTTCCGTTCAATCCGGTCGAAGGAATATCTCCCAATCGTCTTGCTTTCTGCATACTTTTACCCTAGCGCTGGCTGACGACCATCCGGCACAATACGCCTGATTGCTTCCAAGGAAGTCACTGATGGGTATGCCAAGCCAAACGAATTCTAGTAAGTCCTGAAACCAGGCACAGTGAATTCAGGTTCAAACGGCCGCCATAACGAGAACTAATGATGGAACAAAACTCTATTGGCATGAGGCTGTCACTGAACGTGCAAGCTCTTCGATCATCTTGAATGCATGCCATCCTCAAGCTCCTGCCCCTGCCAGGTAGCACCGCGCAAGGACGTCTCGCAGGCCTCCTTCCTCTCTCTCCGCTCATCGATTTCACAGATGTCGCGAGGATGTTGCATTTTTACGAACTCTCAGGCCGCAACATTGCATGGAACTGGCCCATGACACCCGCCGGTGCCCGTCTACTGCTCGATCACTGTACCTCTGACGAGAATGAAGTCTGCCTTCTCGATGCCAACGGTCGCACCCTATCTATGCAATGCATCGATATGCGCTGGGGCGATCACTACACATGTGCCAACAGCTACACGGTTCGCAGTTGCATTAAAAAAACGTTCGTTTCAAAATCCATCGCCCCTCAAACGATTCAGAAACACTATCGACGTCAAAAGCTTCACGTGGTCCGCATCTTCCATGATAGTGCGCTCTGTCGTGATGCGGGCGCTAAAAGCAGCTGCGTTCCTATCTTTCGCGACAGTTGGAAATTATTTGCATTTCGCGTAGGAGGCTGGGCCATTTGGTTGGCGGGCATAGTTCTCAGCGTGCTTTGTGCGTGTCCATTAGCTTTTGGATACCTTTTGGCGCTTGCGGCGTCAGGTCTCTTTGTCAGGTTCGTCTTCGGCCACCGACCCCGCCCATTGTCTGCAGATAACAAAGGCGAGTTTTGGCGCCGATCAGTGGTTGTCACAGAACATATGAATGAAACCGAGTGGACGATTTTTATTGGCCATAGCCCCCTTATCGACTCGCTGCTAAACAAACCTCTACACCCTGTCAAACCAAATACGCTGAGGAGGGTCGCGTTTTTCGGGGAATTCAGCTTATTAAAGCTATTCCTCAAATTGATTGTCGCAGTTCAATGGGGACTACTTATCGCCGCGAGCATCCAGCAAACTTGGGATGCCCTTTTAATCGCCGCTGTACTCATGTTTTGCGCATGCGTTACGACATTCATTTTCCCGCCGGCAGTGTCGCTCGACAGCTGGTTGAGATCAAACAGAGCCGGGCTGGAAAAGCTCACAGTTCCTTTTTCCTGTCGCCGTTCTATGCTTTCTGCGATGGTTGCCATCAATCCCGATCGTGATCATATGGGTTGGATTGACCCTATTCTCAAGATCTCGGATCATCGTTCACTCTGGGAGCTTGTGCTTAAGGAACGGATGTGGGATAATAAGAGACTGAACAGCACTGAGTGGTGGGTTGAAGCTATTGAAGAAGGTATGGAGAAGGCGGATACCATCAATGAATGGCTTTTGGCACGTGAACGCGCCAATCACGAGCCCGATCGGCTGCCAAATCAGAGGCCTTTCAAAAATCAAAAGTCAGCTTCGGGTATGTTAAGGATGTGGACACTCGTGAATCAGTAACTGATCAGCAGTTGAAGATGACCATACACGGGATTCGGTTGCACATTGCAAGTCGTCGAATGCTCAATGGTGGAGGCAATGCAGGCTGCGTTTGCTATGGGACCACTACATTAAGAACAATGGATTAGATAGGACCGTTGACTCGGAGAAGGCTCTTCAGACGAGTGTTGCATCTTATCCAACAACTGTGGTGCAAAGCGAGAGCTGCGAGAAATCAGGTCCTGATCGTGCGTTTCGATGCTCGTCACTGTTCCGATGTGTGGTTAAGAATGAGCAATAGGTTGCAAGCCTCTCAAAACCTCAAGTGCTAGCACGCAAGATGCGAATGCGACAGTTCTTACTTCAAATTCCGCATCACCATCTCAACGTCATCCTTATTGAGCTGTCACATTTCGTCATCATTTCCAGATTCCCCTACGCCTCCTGCTAGAGATGATGCATGAACAGTTTGATTAACTATTCATCAAGGCTGAGCATTGTTTTCATTTTTTCATGGATGTTTTCCCGTTTTCATGTTCATTTTCAAGTAACAGAGCACTGGAACTCAACATATATGAACACGATTCGCTCACAATAACTAGTAGTCGTCTAAGTCATTGTGAAATGTAACTCACGAGAGCTGTAAAGGTTTTGTTGCGTCAGCTGGAGCCGCTACTGTTAGTGTTCGAGACTGTGGAACCTAATTCCCAGTGAGAAAACCCCCGACGGAAATCTGTGTTAGCTGGCATTGGTCAGATGATACCTGATCCCTCTGCTCTTCTCTGTTTTTATTGGGTCAGTTCTGTAGATGTCTGCACATGTTGTCAAAGCAACAGCTGACAGGAGCGCAGCAGAATAGTAGAGCTGAGTAAGTTAACACTTACTGGTAGCTGTAGTAGTCACTCAAGTCCACTGTAGATCACTTAGTAGAGCAGAGGATGTAGATTGATGTCTAAGTACTGAGGTATTTATACAGTCTATCTACTGGTCTGATGTCAGCAATATTAGTAGCACTGACTGATCATTTCTATTGTGCTTGCTAATGCACAGTCATTGCTGTGTCAATAGCTGTGTAGAACACAGCTTTGCACAGTCATGCACATGGTGCATTATTGTCTGAGTTTGACATCTGTCAAACTCTATAATATCTGTCTAACTCTATAATATCTGTCAAGATATTAATAGCAGTGAACTCTATAATTATGTCTGCATGTACAAACATTGATTATATGACAGATTAGATAAGATCGGTCCCATCCGAGGTGTTTCCCATGGTGCGGAACACATCGTGTGTGTAACGGATTACATCCATTTCAACACTCCCCCTCATTGAGGATCTCAATGCCAATTTTATCTCTTAACTCTTTGAACTTTTGCCAAGTCAAATTTTTTGTTAAGATATCAGCTAATTGATTATTTGTGGAACATATTGAATGTTGATATCTTTATCCTCAACATGTTCTCTAACATAATGATAACGAATATCAATATGTTTTGTTCTATGTTCTTGAGCTGGATTCTTTGCCAAGAATATTGATCCTCTATTATCAACATTAAGATCAATAGCTCCAACATTAAATCCCAGTTCTTTGAATAAGGATTTAATCCACATGATTTGTCTAGAACAATCTGACAAGCTCATGTATTCAGCTTCAGTGGATGACAAAGCAACTGTTTTTTGCTTTCTTGAAATCCAGCTAATTGGAGCTCCTGCTAATAGAAAAGATTACCCGTTACTGATTTGCGCGTGATTTGGTCTCCAGCCCAATCAGCATCAGCATCAGCATTAAGTCCTTCTTTGTTAAAGCCATCATATGTTATTTTTCCATTTATAGTGGAATTAACATATTTAATGATATATAAGGCTTTAGCTGTTGAAGTCACTTTAACCACTGTGCAAAAGGCCTGAGCCAGACATGAAAGTCTGACCTCATATTTAAGCTCTGTGTTAGCACCCCCTAGCTAGGTGCTTTCAACACTCTATTGCACATAGTGATCTTTAACTGATGAAGCAGCAACTTGTTACATCAAGTACTTGCTTTTCCAACATTAGCAATATGTTCTTTTGAAGGATTAACCATGAATTGTGACATCATGATTACTGCTTGAGTAATATCATATCTTGTGCCAAGTGTAAGATATAATAAGGATCCAATAATTGATTGATAATAACTCCTTTCTTGAGGAGTTGCTGAACCTTCATTCACTGCAGGTATATATCCTGCTGGTAATGGTGTGCGAACAGGTTTAGCATCTTCTTGACCAAATCTTTTAACTATTTTCTTTGCATAGTTAATTTGATCAAGAGTTATCAATTTTCTTTTCCTATCTTGGACTATTTTTATTCCAAGATATTCACAAATGGATCCTAAATCTCTACATTCCCATTTAGTCATGAATTTGTGTTTTATTTCCATGAGTAATTTCCTATTACCACCCATGAATAACACATCATCAACATATAGTATTGCTACTATTATTGATTTTTGTCTATAGCAAACATAGACTCCTGTGTCTGTTAGACATCGTCCAAAGCCTAATTCTTGTAGACTTTCGTTTGCTTTTTTGTTCCAAGCTAAAGAAGCTTGTTTTAATCCATATAAGGCCTTTTTGAGCTTATAGACTTGTGCTCTTGTCCTTTGATAATAAATCCTTCTGGCTGTTCCATATATATGTTTTCTTCTAAGTCTCCATATAGGAATGCTGTCTTTACATCTAGCGCTTCAATTTCCCAATTTTCTATCGCTGCTGTAGCCATGAGGAGTCTCACAGTTTCAAATCGTGCAACTGGTGAGAATGTATCATCATAATCAACTCCAGGTATTTGTGAAAATCCTTTAGCAACAAGTTGAGCACATTTTTGACCATTGCTTTTAACAGCATAAACCCATCTACATTTCACAGGTTTTCTGTTTTTAGGACATGGTACTAATTCCCATACGTCATGGTCTTGAAGGGCTTTAATTTCTTCTGTCATTGCATTATGCCATTCATCCCATTCTTTGGGATTAGATGCTTTTAATTTATATGCATCTCTATATGTCCATTGATCCACATTTTTGGAATAATTTGGACTTATGGCTTTTGATAGAAGGTAGTTAACAAATTTATTTCCTCCTTCTTTATGCAATTTATGTATGAAGTTGACAAGATTGTCACTAGGTGACTTAGATCTGAGATGTTTATTTATCTCATCTTCACTTGAATCACCAAATGGATCTTCATCATCAGACTTTGGTTGGTTTAAATCTGGAATGGATTTACCACCTGAAATTGGTCTGATTTCTTTTTCTGATTCTTCTTTGTCAGATCCAGAATTAGACGGAGTTTTATAATTGTCTGTTTCTGATCCTGAACTAGAAGGTTCATCTGTTTGTAAATCCATTTCTATTTGTTTTAATGGATTTCCTAGTGCTTTTCGTGAAGTTGAAGGACTGAGGATAGGTCTAAGCCTTCCTTTGCCTTTACCAAAAACTCTTTTCTCCCATTCTGCTTTAGATTCTTTTTCTGTTTGAATGGGATTTTCTTGTCCATAAAAATTGTCAGACAAGAATTTTGGTTTTTTAATTTGGGAAGTCCTTCTGAGAGTTTCATCAAATCTCTCATCTTGTCTAGATTTTCCTTTCTCTGAACGTTTATCCCCATGTCAATCTTTGGGGATATTTGTTGTTTGTTCAGGAGGTGTAATTGTTCAATTCAGATTTGGTTCTATATTATCCTGATTTTCCTTATCAGGAGTCAAATCTGAATCTGGTAGCCCTTTATCATTCTCATTATCACGAGATGGACTGCTGTTTCCATCAAATGTAGCATCATGATTTTTATGATAATAATTGTTTCTTTTATCCTTGGGAGTATCATCATCACTGTCACTATCATATGAGTGACAACCATGGTGTATGTGGGAATTGGAATCAGATTCCTGTCCTTCTTCATCATCCCAAGTTTCAATACCTGGTGGATGTTGATAGGTTACTACACTGCTAAAGCAGCTGTGTAGATGAGGGGGGTTGTGAGACCACTGGAAGATTCCCGGCACCTGAATTACGAGGAGAGAGGGAGAGTATTGTATTGTTTGTGACTACTGTGACCTGTAACTATAAACATCCATGACTAATGACTAAGCTACTCCAATTTAGGCAGAGCCCCTGTCCACTGGTGTACAGAGCCAAAGCTCATCAACGTTTAAATAGTCTCTCATTTTGGCCTTCTATTTTGGCTCTAGGAAATATATGTTCATCAAATAATGATTGAACACCAACAAATATGGAATTATTGTTTCGCATGAATTTATAAGCTTTTGAGCCATTTTCATATCCAATGAATGTCATGGCTTCAGCTCTTGGCATAAGCTTATTTGGTCTAATTTCTTTTGGTAAGAAAACCCATGCTAAACATCCAAATGTTTTAAAGTAATGAACTTCTGGCTTTTTGTTATATAAATTTTCATATGGAGTCATCCATTTTGTTCTTTTTAATGGTGTGCGATTATATGTATGGATAGCAGTTTCCATTGCAAACTCCCACCACAATTTTGGACATTGTGCATGGAGTCTCATACTTTCTGCTTTTTCCAATATGGTATTATTTAATCTTTCTGCACGACCATTTTGTTGGTGGATGTATGGTGCACTTTGTTCATGTAATATGCCTTTTTGCTTTAAGAATAGATCAAATTCATTTGATTTAAACTCTCCCCTCGATCCGATCTGAAACGTCTGACTTTTTTCCTGTTTGATTTTCAAACAGTGTAACAAAGTCTTTAAAGTTTTGAAACATTTCTGATTTTGATTGTAGGAATGCAAGAAGGCATATGAAGAATAGTCATCAAGAATCAAACACCACTTTTTATGATGGTGTGATTCCTGTGGAAATTCAAGCAAATCAGCATGTAACAACTCTAGGGGTTGTTTTGAACGTGTTTGTGAAACAGGATAAGATTTATTATGCATCTTTCCTTGTGCACATCCTGAACAAATAGGAATATCTGAAGGTATTTTGATTTTACTATCAAAACCTTCAGTATTTTGGCTCATATTTTTAATTACATCTTTGTTTGCATGAGCCATACAATTATGCCAGGTAGTAAAATCAGCCAAGTTGACTAATTTGTTCATTTTTTTATCAATAATTACTTCTGCCCAATGAATCGGTTCAAACCAATTTTTAGGTCTAGCAATTATTGAATTATTTCCTTTATATGAGAATACTGTCTGATCACTGTTAGATGATTTGATGTAACCAGTGATTTTCAATTGTCCCAATGAAATAAGTTTATGAGAAGCTTTTGGCATGTAACACACTTCCAATTTAGCGGTATGTCTCTGTCCTTTGGGATTTTTAAAGGTAAGGAACATGGTTCCTTGACCTAATATGAGAGCAGCTGATTTAGAATCTGCTGTCTTTATTTCTTCAGGTTCAGAATATGGATTATACTCAACAAAATCATTTTTGTTATTAGTAATGTGCACAGATGCACCAGAGTCTATGATCCAATATTCTTGTTCTAAATTCTCACTGCACTTGTATCCTGGTTAGTGAGAAGAACATACTTGTCCCAATAACTGTTATCTATTTCATTAATAGATTTTTCCTCAACTTCTTTCTCATTATGAGAAATTTCTTCGTCATCTATCCTAGCTTTAGGTATAGATGCATCAACAAAGTCTTCTTCTATGAGATCTTTTCCTTTTCCTTTAAGATCTTTGATTCTTTTCATTATTTTTAATGTTTCAGAATCAACTTTGTTAATGTTTGGTCCGATGCTATTGGCCAATTTCGAAGAAGAAGGTTGTGGAACATCCACATCCATGTCATGGTTATCAAATATAACCATGTTAGCAAATTTTCTAAGATCTGCTTTATCCCTCTTGGATAATTCTTCAGGAGCATTAGCAGCCATAGATAGGAGATTAAGTTTTCTTTTCCTATTATCTCTATGTTGCTTATTTGACTCCAGTTAGGTCCTCTTTTGTTTCCAGGAGGTACATAAGCAGGTCTATTACTAGGACCTGCTTGCGCATTATTTGGGACATATTTCCCTTTAGGCAAATTAACTCTGGGTGTGAATCCAGGTTTTTTATAAGGTTTTTTGCCTTTAGAGAATTTGTTCCCACTCTTTTGAACAAAATTTGCAGATGGATTTCCTGAGTCAGTTTTATGACGCTGCCATTCATTCTCTATCTCAGGAATGAGATCTTTTAACTTAGTCTCTCCTAGTGTCATTTTAAGGAGGACATAAGTTTTGAATGAATCCCAGGATGATGGTAATCGATCTAAGACTTCCATGTATTGGAAATCATCATCAATTTCTTTCCATTCTGATCCATTTCAGCCCAGAGTTCCATTAACTCATGGACTGATTCTGCAGGACTTTTCCCTTTCAAGAATTCCCAAGTTTTTGTCTTTTTATAAACATTAAATACGGCTACTGCTCCAGGTTTTGCAAATGCATCAATGAGTGCATCCCAGGTGGCTTTTGACGTCTCTTTTGTATATAATTTAAGAGAACTGGGCAAATGAAGTGATATTAATCCATTTGCTTTATTGTCATTTTCTAGCCACTCTAAGTGTAACTTCCATTTCTGGCTAAGTGCTGACACTTGTGCAGCTGTTACACTGGTTGCATTCATTTTTTCCTGGTCTGCTACTGTATATTCATTATGTGTAATGCCTCCATTCACATATTGCCATACAGATTTTGATTGGAGCATAGCCTTCATTAATTGTTCCCAAGTATTCCAATTACTGGAACCCTTTAATATGGGAACTCTATCCTTGTCACTGTTGTCTACACCAACAGGATAATGGCTTTTATTCGTTTGAGCAATTTTATCAATATTTGCCCAGCCATATTTTCCTTTTGTGGACAATGTAAGATGGAAATGCCCATTCTGCTGCTCAACTAGAGTGAAGCCAACATCTTTACAAAGACTATGGCTCATTTCAGACATCTCCTTAATAGTAGGATATGCCTTCCACACATATTTGGGCAGTGCTCTAAGTTTAACTGCTGCCAAATAGCAGAACCCTGGTCTTTTCCAGATAGGTTTCTGATGTGTGTGAGTTAACACTCTATTCGTTGATTGTATTCTAATGAATTCACCCTTTTCTAATGGGTGATCCTTTTGAGCAGCTAGGAATGTTTCATTTTCATCATCAGATAATTCCCAATGAGAATTATCAGAACCATAGAGTAGATCTTCAAAGGTTTGATCCTTTGATTCCTTTAACTCGTCATGAGTAGGAATTCTACTTCTAGGTTCTTTGGATCTAGCAGTGATTTGGATATTATCGGTTTTCAATTTTAACTGATTTTCTGTCTGACGTTGTTTCTTGGCTCTTTTCTTTTCATGAGCCAATTTTTGTTCATCAGATTCCTTGGAGAGCCAAGATTCTGCATTCTCTGCACGAATTCTTTGCTCATCCACCTCTTTTTGCAATTTATTAATTGCAAGTTTAACCTTTGTATTTTTTCATATATGATCTATATGCTCTTTAAGGTTGGCCTGTTCTGTGATTCAATGATCTCATGTGTTTCTTTGAGATCATGTCTTAACTTGTCATTATGACTCATTAAGACATCACATGTTTTAACCACTTTTTAACAGTGCCAGCTATATCTTTGATTGTATCTTGATGATTACTCATCATGATTCGAGCGTCCTCCACTAGATCATGTGCATCATGTAATTCTCGTAGTCTTTATAGTGATGGTGGAGTCACTTCGTCTTTGTTTGACTACACAAATTTTATTAGGCATGATGCCCATATTTACAAAGGTTTTGGCAATTGCTTGCCACTCTTAATATCTTTATATGATGGTTTCCATCATATCTCTCCTGTGTCTCTCCTTCCTGGTTCCCCCCAGAGGATGGTACCGGAAGCGGGTCAATCTCCCACTTCGACGCATCGGTAACTGTCCTTGCTCCAAATGACTTGAGCCATTGCTCATGTCTTCTTTCCTGTTCTTCAACAGGTAGGGAATATACCAAATTAGGATTATTGCCTTTTGGAGTCTAAGGGGACCATGCACATTTTTCAAGCCATTTTTAGCAATGGCTGCAACATTGGACCTAGATGGTCCAGGCACAGGAACAGGGGACCTATTCTCCACGTTGCCTAGACGTGGGAAAGGTGTTGGTGGCCTAACCTGTTCAGATTTAAACAGGGGTTCAGTGCCAAATTGCACTGGATTCGGGTTTACATATTCTCCCAAATTTGTCTGAATTGCCGAGTCAATTTCCCCATATCATGCACCATTTTGCGCATGTGATCCTGTTGCTGTCTTTTGGTAGCAGGCCAGCGCCGCTTTCTCTCGTGCCTCACAACGTTGGGCCAATTCTAATTGACTGTCATCTAGATGCTGTTGTCTAGTATCTGAGTCAATGCTTTGATTTGGCCCACTGCCTGTAACTCGTGTTTCCCCATGCTCTTTTTGTGAGACACTGGTATCCATAGGTTACCAAGAGGCAGGGTCACAGATTCCTGTTTGATAACAGGGAGGAGGACGAGGACGGTGTGCGTAAGGAAGGGAGTGAAGACGGAGTCTTCACTTTAGGGGTCTCCAGGATCGCCAGAGATGTGGAGCTAGGTGAGCGGATATTTTTGGCCTGATGGCCAACATTGCGCTTGCATAAGATATTAGACATGGTGATTTTGCCTAATTTAAGCAATCACCTTCTTGCCTTTTTTATCAGCTTCTAAGCCAAAGAAAGGCCTGTTGACGTTGTTGGTGACAACATCAACATCAATTACGTCTTCGGGGAAAAGATCCCCATACCCAATCTTCCGACTGGAGTTCCAGACTTGGAACTTAAAAACGGATCTGTGGGACCACAGAGTTGCTGGAGTTGGCAGAATTACCAACTTGATTGCCAAAACTGGCGGAATTGCCGATTTGGCAGAAGACAAGGAGGAAGACAAATTATTACCAGATTTGGCAATGGTGGTGGCAGAGGAGGAAGAGGTGACGTTGTTGACAAAAGACATTTTTATATATTTCAAAAAATATAAAGAATATGGTGAGGGTTGGTTTGGTTTGGTTTGAAGTCTGAAAAAGTGTGTCAGCTCTACTTTCTAAATATAGCAGAGGCTGGCACTTTTTGTCTGACTTCCAGTTATGGGACACAGATAGATCCCATGACAGAGACTTGAGACTCGCTTTTGGTTTCTCAATTCATTGCCAGAAAAGGGATCCAGCCTTTTCAGGAGTGCTTCAGGGCTCCATCAAATTCCCTGACAGCAAAAATCCATCACTATGTAATATTTTTAGAAATGTACTAATGCCACTAAGGAGCAATCCTATTTCTAAGCAGGAAGCTAAGCTCGTGCCTGCCACTGGTCTGTGTGTACCATGGAACAAGGTCCAAGCAGCATGACCCTTATACAGAATAATTACATAGTATAATCGGAACAATGGACAAAACCCATATATTGATATAAGCACTTAATTATTCACAGCCAATAGGGGGGTGCAAAGCCTTTTGATCAGTGGACAGGACAGAACCCGATCCGATCTTATCCGTCATAGACAGCCCTAAATCTGGAGAATGTTGATAAGCCGGAATTCACCATCTGGCCCAGATCTGGATAAAATCAACAGATCCGGAGTTATGGTTTTGGTATTGACCAGGTAACACAGAAATCCGGGGCTGGTATAGTTTGCCATACTAAGTATTATTTTCACACCTCTCCAGGTGGTGCCTGCAGATCTCTGTCAAGATTGAGGCATACTCATATTACAGTGAGTTCCTGGTGATGAGCGGTGTCCCGCTGTGACAGTGTAGTGACCTCGTCACGCGTATGCGTCATGCTATGCGAGAGAAGTCCTACCAGCTCCGGACTATATACACGCTGAACCATCACTTACAATCTGGCTGATATCTTAGGAGGTCCGCAGCGCTCGCACATCCGCACGCATTCAGAGTCGCACATCAGTCATACGCTCGCACATCCGCACGCATCCGCAGCGCAAGCCGCCCACTACTGTCTGATTGCAATTTAAGGTCCGGAACTGAACTATCATCAGTTTCTGCTATAGGTGAGAATGGAATTTGAGGCGTCAAGAAGATTCTTTGAACTCTGTTCCTTCAGGAGAAAGTTCATAATCTACTACCTCATCTTGAAGGTATTCCGGAGGATAAGCCAACATAGTATCTATGTAATGGAAACCTATTCTATCTAATAAATCATGATTAGATGTGTGTTCAGGTATCTCTTCCTCAATATTTTCTATAGTCTGAATCGGTTCATCAATCGTCATTTATTTGTAAAGTGAATAATATTATGAGAATCTTTCTTATTCTCATGTTTATACTTATTCAACTCTGCAAGCAAAGCTTTATTCTTCAGCTTCTTGTTATCACGATTCTGTGCATTCCGTTTCTTCTTATCATCTTTTGATAAAGAAGATGCATTTGCTTTATTAGCAAATCTATTATTGCTTTGACGAGGTGTGAACGATCGTCTATTATTGAATCTGCCTCTAAAAGATCCTCTCTAAACCTGTTGTTTGGAAATTGATTACTAGATTGTTGATCATTCCAAGATGGTTTAGTGTTTGGATACTTGTTGATGTTAGATCCAATGTTAGCATTTGAACGGTTTGTCTGCCAGTCCTTGCTTTTGATTGCATGAGATTCCATTCATTCTGAATTTTAGGAACTATTTTTGCTGACATGAATTCGTCAATTTGCTATTAACAATATTAGTAACCAAAGTACTATATTGTTGATTCAAAGCATGTAAAATGAAGAATGTCAATACAAAGTCTGGAAGTTTGTATTTATCTTCAGTTCCTAGATCGGAAACAGCTTTCATCAATTTAGAGATAGCTATAATGGGATCTTGTCCTGGTTTCATAGACCAACTGAATATGTTTTTGTATAAAATGAAATATTTGGCTATTCCAGTCGTTCCAAAAACTTTATCCAATTCAGCAATAGTTTGAGCTGGAGTATCTTTAACGTAAGACCATAGATTAGTTGCTAATGCCATTTTAATAATAGCATTTGTCTTTGCAGAATTTTCATCCCAATCAAGTCTTTCATTATAAACAGATTTATACTTCAATTCCCAATGGGTTTTTTCTTCAATGCTAGATTTTTCCGTAGGTGGTGAAGGATAACCTTCTTTTTCTCTAGTTACATATTTAGTGTATCCTTTCATGGCTAAGTATGCCATCAAGTTTCTTTCCACTTTTTATAATCCATTACTCATTAAACACAGTAACCATTTTTTCTAGTGATTCTTTATCGTCTTTTCCTCCACATAAATAATTTGCCAATCTTTTTAGAGGAAACAAATCATCTAGAGTCCACACAAGCAAGTCTAGACTTAGAATTCTCAGTGAAATGAAGATGATTAATGCCAGTACGTTCATAGTAAAATGAATGTTTCTTCTCCAATGTTGAGGATATGAGACGATTTCAGATAATTTAGGATACATAGGCCAAACTTGTTCTTTATAATATCTAGGTTGAAACAAAACCATATAACATAATCCATTCTTATTCCAGATAGGATGATTTTTAGTATGTTTTATGATATGTGTTTGTTTGTTAACCTATATTTAACATTTATAAAGAATGGAAATGCAAGTTCTAATTCCTTTGCTTTAACGCTGAAATTAGTTGAATATTTCCTATCAGATTTTGATTCAGTACCTGAATGATTTCAAGAATTTCCTATTTGATGAAGAACTTGGTTCTCTTATAGGTGCAACGTTCTTCTGCCATCTGATTTGTGGAGCTTGAAAATTGTGAACCCTCTTCTTTCGTCGAAGATTCCTTGGTTTGGAAATATTGTTTTTTCGGATAACAATTTCTTCCGAATTTTCGTCAATCCAATCAGATGCTTTATGTGGTCCATATCCCCAAGTTTCTCATCATCATCTGATTTGTGTTCATCATTCAACCGTTATCCTGATTTGTATCATCAGCTTTCTGTTTCTCACAGATCCTTTGTAGACGTTTAATTAAACCAACAATAATTTTTTTGTATTTAATAATGTTGGTTCAGGGGTATTATTAATGTCTTGAGACTCTGGGAATTGTTGAACAATATTTTCATTGTGGATGGTGAACGCGGTTTCTTCTTCTTTCAAAAATGGATTACTCTTAGGATAATACATGTCGATGATATCATCAGGAACATATACAAAATTATCCAAGTTCGACGTATGAGTAAACTCATTTTGATGAAGTTTTTCATCAGATTTAACCGTTGAGAATTTATTCTTAGTCTGATTTTCGTTCTCATCGGACTGTGACAAAAAATTCATAATTGGACCATCTTGGTCCGCATTTGTACAAGTATATTAGACTACTAGGTACTATACCTGGTAGTTGACGCTGTCCTCGGAGACGACTGAGTTCACCAAACTCCCTGAGCTTCTCGATTTCGTCCTTGATCGGGACGACGGCTTGAATCTTTCTGGAGCATACACTCGGTCTCTCTCCTGCTACGGGGATAAACTTTTCCCGGGTGAATGTGACTGTATGGGAGTGGCGTAAACTCCCTCTCTGAATGACTGGGGTTCTCACGACCCCTGAATACGTACGCTGTCACAGATATATCAGCTTTTGATTTAATTAGCTGATTAGATCTTTTACCAAAGACACAAATTTGTCTTTTTCCAAGATCCGATCTAGCTCCTTAAGAGCTTCTTTCTCCTTTTTCTGAATTTCCGATGCATGAATGGCTTCATCATAATCTTGTTGTCATGATAAATGACACCGTTATGAATCCAGATTGGATGTTCTCTGGCTAGTCTCTTTCTAGCCAATTCTTGAGAAAGTTCTTTCGGATCATAAGGGTCATCAACCCTTCGGAGCGTCGTGTCAATAGTCTTCTTCAAAGACTCATACTGCGGAGCGGGGCAGCCATCGAATCCCATATAGTGACATTGCAGTCCGAGATGTTGTGGGAATCCAGGGATGTCAGATAATTTTTCACGACGTGTGATGATCTCGATCTCTTCGTCTTCTTCCTCAGCCCTGTCAAACTGATCTAACAAGATCAGATCTACTTTCTCGCTGACGGCCATGCCATCTTCTGATCTATATTTGACACCTAGAATATGCGGTTCATCGCCGATGTCCCTGACTTCCTCAGTCAGGAAACAATCGAGAATGAAACCAAATGTGTCAATTCGAGGGGCGAATGAAATTTGATATGTGGGAAGATCATAAGATCAAATCGCTGGATATATTCTCCTGACCTCAGGGGTATCTTTGATATTGTTGTATCCGGCACAAGAATGTGCCAGATGGACAAGGCGAGCAAGGCGAACATATGGATCACATGACGCCATATCATCTGCATCATATTTGTTCATGATATTGATAACGTCCTCCTTGGTCAAATTTCGGTTCTTAATCAGGACCCTAGCTAAAATGCCCTGATTGATGTAGTTTTCGTAGCCGATAGCTCCATCAAGATAGACATGATAGTCCATTTGAGTGCAGAGAGGACCGATTTGGTAAACGCGCGACATTTCGATTTGTTTCTAAAAATAAAAATATATTAGCCTAATTCTTATTTCCCGAATGATACATGAGAAAAAGAGTGCTTATCAGGCTGTGCTATTTTTGAAACAATACGTCATGGACTTGTCTGGCAACGCAAACGACTCATTGGGGTTATATGGATGTTGTTATGCCAATCTCATACCAGGGCTCTTCAAATTCCCTGCGTACAAACTAGTATGTATGTATGTATGTGTGTATGTATCTGTGTAAGTGACATCCTCGGACGTCCTAATCTAGTTGGGTGCTATTCATCTGCCCAACAATAGTCTGCGTGTACAACAAAAGTTCGCCTCAGCACAACCTTTATACGAATATTAAATAATTAAAATAGAGAAAACCGACGAAAACGGTATTATGATATATGCATTAATGTAACGGCCAATTGGGGTGCGTGAAGCCTTTACAGGGGATTGGCCCTGTTATCCGCATAAAGCGGCCCAAAATCCGTGTCTTTTTTAGTAGTGGTGTGACAAAACCACACATGATTAAAGTCCTCCTGCGGTCCTGGGAAAGTTTTGATTTTGTTGTCTTCCAACAACGCACAACTCCGATGCGTGACACCAGATATTTAATCTATCTTCCCAGATAGTCTGTCACAAGTGTGACAGAAATGGTATCCCTGCTACCATTAAGCAACTATTTGTCCCATAGTTGGGTTAGCATTCATTCGTAGGCGTGAGAGAAAGTCAAAACACAGATCACACAATATCTTATCAGCTATAGATCCCATCGGTCATGATAGAGGGCCATCAGCCATATCTATGATTCCGATATTTTGAGATCCCATCAGCTGATCTGATCACACACTTAAACTATTTATAATACACTGTAGACTATACCCTTCTAGACATACAACGCCCAACCCTTTGAGCATTTGAAGGCAGTTGCCGGGGCCCATAACCTATTGAAACAAGAACACAGCGGCAAGCCACTAGCTAAGTAAGGTTTCAATTACTTACATTGTTAGCTAAGGTTGCCTTAGTTAATAGGTTGTTAGTTGTAAAAACTGAGGGGATAGTCGCTCAGAACACCCTCCTTATATGCATTTCAGAAACCCTAACCTAAGTACAGTGTAATCTACCTATTATAATATCGGTCCCTAAAACGAGTCATTCTGAGTCTTCATCTATTTATATTCCTTCTATGATGTTCTATATGACATCATTTCCTTCTATATGATGTTGTATCAGTCATATGACTCAGTGAGTCATTATGAGTCATAAACATGACTCATAATGACTCATCATGAGTCATAATCATGAGTCATTGTGACTCCAATGAGTCATAAGTATGAGTCATTATGACTAGTCATGAATCATAATTATGAGTCATTATGACTATAAATGAGTCATAATAGTGAGTCATAATTGTGAGTCATAAGTCACATGACTAATATTATGTAAGCTATTTATGATTAAATATGAAACACTTAATTAATAGTTATTCAATCTTATCTAATAGATTAGATATAGATTAGATATAGATTAGATAAGATATCCATTACATTAGTTATTGTAATGAATGTAACTAATCTAATGTAACTATTATAATAACTGTCAGAGTTTCGACAAGCTGCACTCAAACTATCCGATTTATCAATCAATCAGTTGTTTCATGATTATGACAAGATTCATCTGCTTATAAGGCACTTTCAAGTTGATTGCAATTATTACATCTTTCCTTATATGGTGCTTATAAGTTACATGTAAGTGACTTATGATCACCCTGAGCCTTTTTTTCGGGTTGTTTGCAACCAGGTCCAAGTCACATGCCTTGCAATCTGCTTGCACTAGCTTGCTTTGTAATGCAACTGGTTCAGGAAAGTCCCGACATGACTCAAATTCAAACGCCATTCACAAGTTTGCGGATGTAAGCCACGGCCAGCTATCGGTCCATTGTTTTCAAGTTAGACTCCCCGCACGTACGCCCATTGCTTGCCTGAAAAAGTTCTGAGCGCCAAAATCCTTCATCCCGAAATCTACGGACGTTATGTACGAGACGCTCACTTATTGTGACAAACATTTGGTCAATGGAATGCGAGAACTGACATTTCATTGATGCTGTGGAAAACGATCGTCGTGAATGCTATCAATACAATGGTGAAATTATGTGCGATAATATACTATTAAGATGTCGAGACTTCTACCATAATTCGCCGTCAAACCGGTCGAGTACTGTTGTCGAGTCTTCGAGATCCTTTTGTGCCTTCTTTCTCATGTAGAATATCGGACAATCCTTACTCGTGCACAAGACATCCTATAACGCATCAAATTCAGTAGAGGGTCAACGTAGACTCAGGTTGAACTGACCTGATGCAGAGAGCCCTGACATCGCTGGCACTGAGTCCACAATCGCGAAAATCGCATTTGATAGTCTGAAGTCACCGATACCTGTTTTTGGTACAGATCGTTTACCTTTGGTCTGCAGTTATTGCAAACCGCGCCGTCTGCAGTGCGATCAACTTGGTGTTACCATGCTACAACTAAATACCCACTTTTTACGCTGTTAGTATGTTTCAGAGGCGTCTTGCACCCGAGGCATGTTACAGTCTTGACAGCAAACTTCATAAGACCTCCCACGGAAGGTGTGGCGATCTGTATCGTTCTCGTGTGATCACCAGATACTGAAGAATTGGGATTGGAAGACATTCGTGTCGGTAAGGACGGGACTTACATAGCGATGATGCCTTCTCTCCGAGGATAGGCTCAAAGATTCGCATAAGCGGCTTGGAGAGCTGATTTTCCAGATAATATCGTGTGTCGATCGGCAGACTATTTTCAAGGACATATAATGGGTCCTCGGATTTTTCATACGCAGCAGCTCCTTTGTTTTTTTCGTTAAACCACATCAAGAGTGCCGGATGCAGAATCTACCTTTGATCCCTTTTACAATTACATAGGCAACCCGATCTCCCAGAGCAGGTGCAGAACCTAAAGTGTGATATTGTGGACGATGACTTGATACAGATTTAAAAAACTTGCCTGCATCTCGCTGTTTCATTCTCTCGACCAGTTCGGAATGCGCCTGTTTTCCGCTATATTCTGGTAATCAAGAGATCATAAAGTGGCGTTTATATGGCGTTAAACCAGGTTCCTTACCGGTCTTTGTCAATGCCTTTGTGATGACTAACTGCGACATGTCTACTTTGTTCTGCAACAAGTCCGCTATCGTCTGTTTAACATATCTGCACAGTCATCAGTCATCAAGCATATCATCCTTTGCCAGGCACTTGCCGTTCGGCGCCTTTGACGTCCTTATCAATCAGCATCTTGTGCAGGCACGTCTCAATAACAGTTGAAACCAGGCGACAATTGTCTCGTCGAACGGTCTGAAAACAATATCAACAATGCACAGGACACGGCCTCGTGAAGGATACGCACCTCAATGCCTTTCGAATCCATCTTGTCATACTTCTCCGGTTTAGTCCAATATAGACCTGCATATCTTTTTTTGCTTATAAGAAGATAGGGATAGTAAACCTTCTCAAATTCGAGCTTGATCGGTTTCACAAACTTCTGGGTCACAAGATCGGCCGCCTCTTTACCTGCAACAGAACATCACAACAAGGTCCATAGCTCACTATCCTCGCGACGTACCCATAGCCATGACCTGCACGAGATCTGTAGGTCCAAACTTGACCATAACAGAATCTGTATCGCCGTAGATGACCTCTGCGTTATGCGTACGCCCGTTCGGGATGGAAAATTCTGCCTCTACCTCCTACTCGCAGCTTCAACGAGGGTGTCACGACGATGCAACCCACGACGCACCTGTTTCGTTCTCTCGATCATTTGTCGGCCATAAGCAGTAACGCTGGAGGAAATAGGTAAACACGGCAGTTTGCCTATCGTGGCTCCAGTGAATCCATAGACCGAATTTGCACTAATCTGTCCCAAGTTGGAATGAACGTCTCGCCATCGTCTTTGCCTTCAACATACCTTTAGCGCCAGCTGGCGACCATCCAACACAGCGCGTTTGAACGGATCCTTTTCCTGCTTCAAATCCGCTTTCGCTCGTTTACGCGCGGAAATGAGATCCTCGAGAATGGCCGGCAACAGCCCTTTCCGCCTCGAGGACTTTACGAATAAATCTTCAATATCAAACACGTGCATCAACAGCCAGGCTTGTCAGGTTTTTTTTTTCAGCTCACCGTTGTTCGGCGTCTGGATGTAATCAATATCTCTTACCAGTCCAAGGCGATCGATGGTGGCTTTATCGAGCAGAGTAGTATAGCACAAGTTGTGCGCCATCATGATGGAGGGGTACAGAGAACTGAAATCGAGAGTTGCAATCGGCGCATCGTAGTATCCTTTTCTCGGTTCAATTACTGTCGCGCCCTCATATTGCTCATCCGTTCCTGATAGATCGCATCGTTAGTAATTATTGCAAGCTGGATGAGACTTTGCCACCTTCTCCCTTCAACGACGGGACGAGGTATCCTTCTTCGTTGGCCCTCCGGAATAACTGGGACAACACCTTGATGGACTGGCCACGCGCCAACAAATAATTGAAGGGTACACCTGTCACACGGGCCATCTCAATATAATTGACAAAGCACATTAGCTTGTCGAGCAACCGTTGGGGGAGGTACGCATCCTGCAATAGTTGAGCAACATGCCGGCATACATCGACGATAGTCGTCACCTTCAAACAGTACACGGCTAATCGCCGTCTCGATTCTGATGTACCCATCTGCAGTTCTGTAATAACAGAATGATGGACATCCTCCTTTTGTTCCCCCAGGAATTCGGCACAGACAGAATTAAGAGTATAGCTCCGCAGTTTGTACTCGCGCTGCATGAATTGCAAAACATCAAGCTGAAGTCTGCCGCTAAGCGAGGTTTCCTTGGAGTCGCGCTGCCCATAGGCGCGCGACGAGAAATGAGCATTCTTCACGTCAGTTCGTACGTCTGACATTCGTCTTTTTAAAAAAACTACGCCAGCATAGGAACAAAAAGTCTCACTTTTGAGCCGCCCAAGGAATGTGAAATTGTTCAATTTCATAACTTTGGCTCTGTCGATCAAATACGGAAAATCGAACATGGAAATGTTGTATCCAATCACGACGTCTGGATCTGCCGTCTCGACGAAATCCCTCCATGCGAGCAACAGCTGGGACTCGCTCTTGCATTCTATCACATGAGAACCGACGATATGCGCACACGAGTCGAGCGTAAAAATATTGCGAATGAACGGTTGTTGTTCACCTGCCGAAATGGTCAGTTCAAAGACCTGTGTTGTAACGTGACAGACCCTGGCGCGTAACCATGTTCGCAATCTGGATAATGGGATCTTGAGATGCGTCTGGAAAGATACCCTTGCGGCCTGCACATTCGATATCAAAACTAAGAATCCGTAGTGGGGCGATTTTTGACCATTCTCCCTCTGGCGGATGAGGAATAAACGCGTCGTATCTGAGCCAGCTCATCAGTCGTGGATGGCTGACGACAACTCACTGACCTCATAGTGATTTCCAGTTGACAATGGGACTTTTTGCTGTTCTCGCTGATAATCTTATATTTGCCAGCAGGCACTTCTATCCAATTCATACCAACCAACTATGTCAAGTCAGATACACACACAAAGAGGGTACTCCGCATAACTCACTTTGGTATCGATCATAAATCGTAAAGTATAGACGATATTGCTCTCAAACGTCTGCACCTTGTCGTTGAACAAACTCTGAAAAGTGCATTCTCCTGCTTCAAAAACGCGTACAAAATAGGAGATGAGCCTGACGAAATACCACCTTGTTTTTAGAGAAAAAGGGACTCATCTCGGACTTTGGGCAGGTTGCGAGCCTCGTTGACAATGATTTTCAAGAAGGGGTGTGTATCATCCCCACGGTACATCAGCAAGTTCCGTTTCCTTATCCACTCAATTCTGAGGACGGGACTGTCAGGAACGAGAGTCTTGACAAAAAGCTAAGGTATCACTTTTTGCGGGCAAAACGGAATGGCTTACGTTCAGATACGTCGTCAAGGCACCGACATCGTCCTCGGTGAACCCACGAGGCGCACCAATGTAGAA
Organism: Amanita pallidorosea; assembly: GCA_023014475.1. NCBI lineage: Eukaryota > Fungi > Basidiomycota > Agaricomycetes > Agaricales > Amanitaceae > Amanita > Amanita pallidorosea. The sequence continues at coordinate 164,891 of JAEBUS010000067.1, forward strand.
GTACGGTAAAAAGCCCGTGATAAGAGCCATGACGCTGTTCCCGTCCTGCCAAAAGTTTTTTTTTAAATTTGTCGAAAAAAAGAGAGGCCACGAATACCTCCGTCACGCCGTACATCCGGAACCTTGCCCCACTGCCACCCCCAATCTCATAAGCCTCCTCCACGTCGATCTGTTGAAATACTGGTCGATGGGTAAATAATTTGCAGAGAACGGGGCACTCGAGATTAAGGTAACTCACTTATGGCGTCCTTCTTTTCGTTCAGGGGACGTAACGGAGGACGCGCCCAGGAATTCGCACCGCCCTCTAATCCATTTTAGTGAACCCGTGAACCGTCATGAAGGGGATAACATAACGCACCAATCCCGTCACTTGTCTCGTCTTTCAATCGTTCCAATAGGTCCGCAAACGAGGAAGTAGGCGTTTTGCTGATGCTCTGTAACTTGAGAGAAGGAGCAGAAGTCACTTTGCGGCGTTTTGGAGTAGGTTCTGCCACGACGTCCCTCGACTTGGTCCTGAATTCTTTTCGTCAGCGCGACGTACCCGTGCAGGAGAAAAAGGGCATGAATACCCAGAAAACGAGCTCTGTTTCGCTTTTATTGGAGGCATTTTTTTGGATTCGTATTCTGCGACGACGAAGCGGGTAAATACACTCGCGACTCGCGTCCGAACGCGTGGTGTCACTGTGACTCGTTACGTCACGCGTTCTAACTAGATACGCTACAACGCCAAACTAATCGTCCTCGTCCCAGTTTCCAGCCTGCTGAGGTATCTTTGGACCTCCCGCAGGTTTGCTCATGATGATGCTATCCACACTGAGAACAGATATCGCCGATTCCGTTGCCAAACGGATGGCCCACGCCTTGGCAGCCAACGAATCCAACAGCTTGCGGTCAACCGTGTTGATCGTGCCGTCGGTCTGAAAGTCAAACTGCGGCATCATATATCATGAACACGTTGAATAACAACAAGAACGCAGAAAGTGCGCACCTCAATATCGATACCCCGCTCGGGCTCGCAGTCCACCTCGTGCTTGTAAATCAGTCTATTCAGCACCTCGTTCACCTCTGCGCTGCCCATGGCACTTTCCGCCAGCGTACGAGGCACTATCTGCAGCGCACTCGCATACCGTTTCACCGCGTGTTGCGCTAGGCCCTTCAACCCGCTCCCATACTCCCCCACTCTCTTTGACAGCTCCGCCTCCGTCGCTCCTGCACCAGGCACCATCCTCGGATCTTTAAGCAAACTCTTGATCACATTCACAGCATCGTCCACCGCTCGTTCAAGATCATCCAGGTGGTTCGCCGTCGCTCCCCGCAAGACAACCGTTGCCGTTCTTGTCTTCTCTGTGCCGGCCGTTGAATCATAACCCTCATCGCCAGGCGAGAGCTGGCGCAGGACCGTTACTCGATCTCCGCCGATCTCGACTGTCTCAAATACATCGACAAAGCCGGCCTCTTCTGGCGTTGGGGCGCCCATGCGAGCCAGAGGAGTAGCATTGACCACTCGGCTTACTCTCCGCAGATCGAATTTTGACAAAACCTTGAGAACAGCGATGTTGAACCGGTTGAAATAGTGTAGCGCAAGTTCTCCAACGGAGGACCCTCCAATAACCACCTTCACCCCAGAGTCTGCGATCTCCTTGATATTCTAGGACAAAGGTCAATAATTACTAGAATATTAGTGCACGAAAGAGGTCACCTTTTCCAGCTGCTTCTCTTCTCCAGCTGTAAAATTCAGCATCTCATCAGCATTCTTTATTAGGACAGTTCCTTTGGTTTCCGTTTGCGAGATATCGAGTGCGCTGGTAAAGATGGCGACTTTTGCTTTTGTCACCTTTTTGACCACACCTGAAATACGATGAGTCTCCCCTCTGTTTTAACAAGATGACTTATCGCCACCTTCTGGCTCACGCCCAAAGACCATTCCATTGACGATCTTGCTCATTGAGAAATCACCTCCCATAATCTTGACGACTCGCACGTTATCTACATTAAAATTTTTATGATTTGAGGGCATAACAGCTAATGCTGCTTCTGCGACGAGCTGTGATAGCTTCTCTTCGAAACCATATTGTTTTGAAGCGATAGCCGGCTTGAGAGCGTCCGCCAACGTAGGCTGCGTTAGAGGCGTTGGTAGACTGTACGTCGACAATTCTAACACAAACGTGGTGATCAAGGATGCGTAAGGAGAGCGATGGACGTGAAACGTTACTTTCGAGTTCCGACAAGGCTTTTGTCAGCGCCAGCTCGTATCCCTTGATCACCTCGCTTGGATGTAGACCCATCACGAGAAGGTTTTCCGCCTTTTTCAACAACTCGCCTGAGAGGATGAGAACTAAATTAGTCGCATCACCCATCTAGGAAAAGTTGAGCTGATGCTCGCAGTAGCTAGAGAGAGAGAGGGCGGAGAGGGAAAAAAGTACCTCGACTTCCTGCGCCTGTGATGCCATGACGAGCAGCTTGGCTGCAGGATGCACGACTTCGATCTCGCGTATTATGGTGGCCGCGTCCGAGGTCACAAAAAGCCGTCCGAGATGGTTGATGACGAGTTTATTCCGACCTAGCAGGTGCGGTTACCGCCATGAAAGCGAGGAGGGACCGAATCCTACCCAGGGGACCAAAACTGGTCCGTACGAGATCAGATAGCTCCGCGACGGCCTGGATATTGCGGAGGACGGCATCTTCGAGGCCTTGGACTTGCTTGATAGTCGATTAGGCGCACATCGCGGATGTCAGTGGCGCCAAATACCTTGTAACCGTCCTTGAACAGCTGGATGTTGCTGGCTTTGGGGACTTTGAGCGACATGGAGATGTACGGCAAATCTAAGAGGGCGTTGCCAAACACACGCAAAATGTTGGTACAGCCACTGAAATGATAGGCGTGTGAAATCTTGGTAAGAACTATACAGTACTACGCCATTTGCGCATACACTCGCCACCACCACCACCACAAAAACGATGGCACCCTCAAAAAAAAGCAAGGCCACCAAATCCACCGAATCCATCGCCGCCCGGCTCGCGCTTGTCGTCAAGTCCGGGAAATACACCCTGGGCTACAAATCCGCGCTCAAAGAAATGCGCAGCGGCAAAGGTGAGCTGCTCACCTGAGGGGACTGGAGCGTGAGGCTGAGAAGGTCCCTTTTTTTGGCTGACGTTGGTGCCTAGCCCAGCTCGTGCTGATCGCTGGAAACTGCCCTCCGTTGCGCAAGTCTGAGCTCGAGTACTACGCCATGCTGTCAAAAACGACCGTCCACCACTTTGCGGGCACGAATGTCGCGCTGGGGACGGCTGCAGGGAAACTCTTTCGGGTTGGGTGCGTTTGCTCTCGCTCCCGAGGTTTCGGTGCTAACGAGTGCGTTTGCCAGGGTTATGACGGTCATTGACCCCGGTGACTCTGACTTGCTGACATTTGCGGCGGGCACCACAGCTTAGATATCAATAGTTTATGTATTGTGAGACTACAAAAGGGCAGGCGTCATCTCAATAATGGAATGAGGTCCTTTGGATGTATAATCTGCCTTGGAAACGTAATTTCTCGCGTTGGATTCGCTGAAGATGATCTGTCCGACGCCAAATAAGCCGTTGCTGAAACTGACAGATGAACAGACAATTATTAACCTTGGCGGTGATGCTTGCCCCCAAGAAAGCGGCGTATCCGTTCCCCGTGTCCCGATATTCCGCGTAGTAATCGGGAACGGTCAAGACCCTGATATTGCGCGGTTGAACCTCCGTAGGGAAATCGGGCTGGACCAGGAAAGGAGCTAATCGAGACTGAAGTGCAACCGCCAGACCTGAGGACATACCGTCATTATTCCCTGACTCTTGAAAAGTGAAGATTGGCACTGTACCTTTTACACGCTTGGTGATCTCGCCAGTGACCACCAGGCCCTGCCAGATCTCCTGACGGTGGTCAAGGTCCGTCAGGCTGACAGCATGTCCCACGACATCCTGCAGTGGCCGTGGCAGGTCGTCGCCGCTCCTCGCCGGCACACCCACGACGCCGTTCAACAACGTCGGGTCAAAAAGCGGCTCGCAGAACCGATGGCGCTCTTTCCCCAAAGTTACCGACTTGCCGCGGAACTGGATCATCACCAGGTCCAACGCCTCGATCTCTCTCGCACGCGCCTGTTCGGCGGCAGACGCTTTCGCGTTTGCCTTTTTCTTCATGCCGCTCTCGATCACGGCTCGCTCTTTCCCTGCGACGACGACGGCGGCGATGTCGGTCACCCCTTCGTCTTCTGGCGCGGCAGTTTCACCATCCGAAGGGACTTTGATCAGTCCTTCTTCGCATATCTGTTTCGCGAGCTCTAGCAACGTCTGAAACAGGCTGTCGGGATCGAGAGGGTCGTCCGCGGGTGAGACGGCAGAGATGACAGAGGTGTTTAGCCTGAGCAGATGGGCGAGGTAGTGCCTGCAGTCTCTCATCCCGAGAGAGACCGTTGCGCAAGCAGGGTGGTTGATAAAGTTTTCGTACATAGGCGTAATGTCCGTCTTTTCTTCGTCGATGTCGACGACGACACCCGTGAGGCTGTTGCTGGCGTACATCTGGGCCACGGGGCGTTCTATGACAGCGAATGCGGGAACGTTGAAGCGTTCAAAAAATATTTGGCAAATCTGTTCGTAGGTCGGTCTGGAGAGGCCTGGTGGGACGGTGAGGATGACGGGAGATTCGTTCTGCGTGCGTCTGCGCTGAAGCTGATTGAAAATGATGTGTTTCCTTGGGATGGTCAGACGGGAATGATTTCTGCAGGCGAGAGGAAAATATACCATAAAGCCTCTGCCTGGGACCAGTCTCGGACGTCGCCGTCTGCAAATGGCCAAGAAAGTTGGATGTCCTGGTCTGTCAAGAGAGCATCGTCGAGCTGAGTTCCGACGAGAGAGTCCCGTGTCTGTGATGAGCCTACGCGAGCCGAGATGTCCTTTGGAGACAATGAGCGCCCAAGGCAAGGATTGAGCATCTGAGAACGTACGACGGTTGGGCGCCTGAGCAGTTCTGAGAGGCCGATGCCAGCGCAGATGCGCGTTCTGCAGGTGTCGATGATGATGATGTTGGCGTCCCGAAACGACATGCCTCAGTCTCCCACCACTGACTACTCCAGATGGCGCCTCCTCGTCAGCGACGGCGGCAGACACACTTGGCACTACCTCAAGTCAGACCTCGACGCTCAGAATTGGCCTCAGAATACCACCGACAAGTTTTGGCTCGGTTTGGAGACCGGTCTCCCCTCCCTCCCTCCTGCTAAGACTCCATTGGAGGCTGCAAAGAACGGCTACTCTTTCAACAAAATCTTCAGGCTCACGATGGCCACTGGCCAGGCGAATACGGTGGTCCCATGTTCCTCCTTCCTGGCCTTGTCATCGGCTCCTACATTTCCGGAATGGGTTTCAAGTTGGAGGAACGTCTCGAGATGATTCGCTACATCATGAACCGTGCAAATCCAGACGATGGAGGTTGGGGAATGTAAGCCCTCTCTGCATTCCACTTATATTTTAGCCTCGTTTAACCCAGACACGTCGAAGGCCATTCCACCGTGTTTGGCACTGGTCTCAACTACGTCGCCCTCCGTATACTAGGCCTGGCTCCAGACCATCCCGTATGCCTCAAGGCTCGTGCTACGCTGCACAAACTCGGTATTATACTCACAACTTGACGCGTCTATACCTCGTCATTGACCTGCTTTGACAGGCGGTGCTGTTGCCATTCCAGCCTGGGGCAAGTTTTGGCTCGCCCTCCTCAACGTCTACGACTGGGAAGGCATAAACCCTGTTCCTCCCGAGCTATGGTACGAGGATGCTTCATGAACTGTATATCACTGACGACGCCCTAGGATACTCCCAGACTGGGTTCCGTTCCACCCTCACAGATGGTGGATCCACACACGAGCAGTATATCTGCCCATGAGCTACCTCTATGGTGTCAAGTTCAGCGCCCCGGAGGACGAACTGATTCTCTCTCTACGACAAGTTCGTATTCCATCACCTGGAACCGCACACCGAATTTGACGTGACTTTGGAAGGAACTCTACAGGGGACTTTGACCGAATTTATTGGCCTGCCCAACGCAACAACATCAGCGCAGCCGACCTATTATGCACGACCTCGGTCATCACAAGCTTGGCTATTTTCAGAAAATATCACCCAAGATATCGAGTTGTCACTTGTCTGCGGCAATGCCTTAAGAAATGTTTTTCCCTCCATCAAGGCTGCCATTGGTTGCCTGCATAAGGCACAGAAGCCAGAAGGTACCTGAGTAGGTTCATGGGGGATATGTTTCACATACGCAACGCAGTTCGCGCTGGAGAGTTTGTCACTTGTAGGAGAGATGTACGATACGAGCGAAATGTTAAGTTTTCCAATTCATTTCTTCACTTCCCATTCACATCATCTCACCTTACTTTTGATAGTAAAAGGCATATAAATAACCTCATAGCCTAGCATGAAAGTAATAAATATGGTTCTACAGAAAAAATAACACACACAGCATACTGAGCAAGGTTGTGGTCAGCCAAAGATGATGTGTTGAAACTCTGATAGTTATTATAATACAGTTGTCACTCTCTTAACCCATACCCTTCTGTTAACCACCAGACCTATGGGTTTTGTGGGGTTATGGGGTACCAGAGATCAATAAAACCAGTATGTAAAAAATCAGGAAAAAATCAGAAAAAATCATATGATGTGGTTGAGGTCTATTGAGAAGTATTAGAGGTAAAGTAATCAGTAATACAGTAGCTCAAAAAACCATCCCAATGTTTGGTCATTTTGAAGAAATTAGCTAATAATATTGCAACCAGTAACTTTGATGTTTTAACTTGTACCATAAATCATGTAAATTGCATGTGAACTGATAGAGCAATGAGCAAAACAAAATGCCTTCTCATTGGGACGGTTATTTGACCCTCCATTATTTTTCTAACTAATACCTTGTATGACCCCCCTTTGCTCTTATAACTGCTCCAATCCTTCTTGGCATGCTTTCTATAAGTATTTGGCATGTTTATGAATTCTATTCCATTCCACATCCACTCTCTCTCACAATTCATGGACCCCAGTAGCAGGTTTGGAATATTGCTGCAAGGCCTTCTTCAAGTGCACCCATAAGTATTCAATGGGATTGAGATCAGGAGACTGTGCAGGCCAGAACAGAACTTGAATGTCATTGTCTTCAAACCACTGTGTTGCCATTTTTGAAGTGTGTTTTGGGTCATTGTCCTGCTGAAAGATCCTCTTCCCCTCTGCCATCTCCAACTTTTCAAAGCTCTCCACCACTCCAGCATCCAAAATCTCACAGTACTGCCTTGCATCCATGATCCCATGCTTGACAGTTGGTGTGGTAGTCCTGTCAAAAAGTGGTTCACCCTTGTGCTTCCAAGTATATACCCTCCCATCTGACCCAATCCTGTTAATTTTGGTCTCATCTGACCATAAGACCCTCTTCCAATCATCCACTGTCCAATTTGCATGATATTGAACAAATTTGAGATGGTCTAATCAATGAGCCCTCTTGAGGAGAGGACATTTCTGCTTGACAACAGAGCAGAAATTGTGTTCCCTGAGGGCATTTCTGACAGTCTGGGGTGTGATTGGGGATGAGATGATATTGTTGATGTAATTGGTGGCCTGGACAGCATTATCAAGCTTTCCAGTAGTGATTTGGCAAATAATGGACTGTTTGTCACAAGGAGAGAGTTTGGAAGGATGGCCACCTTTGCTGTTTTCTTTATTCCCATCCATTTTCCTACCTATCCTGCCAATGGTAGACTTCCCCAGACCAGTTTTGGACTGAATTTGGTGAAGGCAATACCCCTCTTTAAGAAGAGAGATGACAGTAGAGTACTGAAGAGAAAATGTAGGTTTCATGTGGTAGTGGGAAGAGAGAAAGATGCAAGCAGACATTCAACATGTCATGTGACCTTGTTTACTGTTCCCATGGTCTATTTCACCTGAAATTTGCATGAAACAGAGTAAATACTGCTAAAATAATACAGGGTCAAATAACTGTCCCAATGAGAAGGCATTATGTTTTGCTCATTGCTCTATCATTTCCCATGCAAATCACATAATTTATGGCTTGTGTAAAAGCCATTAGTAAATACTACAATATGTACATACAAGTCAAAACATTAAAGTTACTGGTTGCATGTTATTAGCTGATCTCTTCAAAATGACCAAAAATTGGGACAGTTTTTTGAGCTACTATATACAGCGACTCAAAAAAGTGATTTAATGTTTGGTGCTTTTGTACTGTTTGTAGAATAACTCAAGAACTAACACAAACAAGGGTAAGTTATTAGGGCTGAGTAAGAGTGGCACATCAGGGCTACATGCTGATAGGAGTATTATGTAATGAGGCACAGTATCCATGGAGATATTGGCACTTTGATCTGACAACTCATTGAATCACTTTTTTGAGTGTGTATGAGAAATATAAGAAATGGTTATTCTAGTACTCTGTATTACCCCCATTGCTTTTTTTTTCTGCTTCCACCCTTCTAGGCATGGTTTCAATTAAGTTATGACACACCTCTGGCTCTATATCATTCCACACCCCTGCTGCTCTCTCCCAAAGCTCAAAACTCCATTTTCTGGGCACAACTATAATTTATGTGATGCCAGGGGTGATTAAGGTTTGGAGACTGGAGGGTTAGTTCAGAAGAGAGATATTGTTCTCTTCCATCCAGTTCCTAGCCTTTCTGGAGGTCTGTTTGGGGTCATTGTCCTGCTGAAAAATGCACTCCTCATCAGCAACTCCAGATTCTTCTATGCTGGGCAGTAAGGGATTGCTCAAAATGTCCACATACAGGTCAGCATCCATCCTCCCCTTAACCTCAGCAAGTTTTCCAATGCTGTTCTAACCCATACACCCCCATACCATGATATTCCCATAACCAAAGTTTACCATTCCTTGGACCTCCCTCTCAATAAGCCCATCCACCACTTTCTAACTGCTTCCCATCTTTGATCTTAGTCTCATCTAACCAAATAACCCTCTTCTTGATCTTCCACTGTCCACTCCTTGTGCTTCAGAGCAAATGCCAACTGTGCATTGTGGTGAGCAGTCTTTTTCTTCTTGGTTCCAGCCTTGAATGGATGCTTCTTGAGGACATTCCTGACTGGCTGGGTGTAGACTGGGTTGAGGGTGGTGATGTTTATGTGCCTGGTAACCTGGACAGCATTTGCAGCCTTGCCAGTGGTGATCTGTGAGAGGATGGAGCAACTGGCAGTGGTAAAGAGCTTGAAGGACAGCCAAGATGAGGTGTTTGTCAATTGGGAAGAAAGTTTTGGAGTACTCTGGAGACAGTAGGCAATATAGCAGGTGAAGTAGCCATGGAGGCAAGGGAAATGATGTTTTCCTTGTGAGCAGCAGAGATGGAGTGCATATCACAAGTGGGGTGCCCTGGAATGTTTGCACTCCTTACATAGTATTAATGTCAAGGTACCATCATTGTGATAACCATCCTTCATCAGTTTTAGGTCATAGCAACTGATTTATATCAGTTTCTGATGTTTCTGATGCACACTCAAATAAGTGATTCAATGAGTCATTAGATTAAAGTGCCTATATCTCCATGGATACTGTGCCTAATTACATAATCTATTTACCATCATGTAGCCCTGATGTGCTGCTCTTACTCAGCCCCTCATTATTTACCCTTGTTTGTTTTTGCTCTTGAGTTATTTTACAAACAGTCCAAAAGCACCAAACATTGAATCACTTTTTTGAGTCACTGTATGTTGGTACAAGAGATCTTGCTTCTTCTACCTGTAAATTATACTAAAATGAGTGCAATAAGGCATCCAACCTTTGTGCAAGTGCTCTATCTTCAAGATCAAGATATTTGTGGATGACAGAAGCAGCCTGAAGTCATGATGTGTTGGACAAGCCTCATCAGGTGTGTTGTCATCAATGTCATCATCCCCACCATTGATCAAAGCACTTTCCTGCACTTTTTGTGCATGCGTGACTGCCTGATATTACTCCTGATCAGTTGCATCATCCATAATTGCAGATTCAGTGGCTGGATTGAGGAGGTTCTCAATGTCCATCATGTTTGAATGCTGGAGAGAGTGTTACACCTATGTATAATGTCTTTAGATTGTCAATCTCAAGGACAATGAGAGCAAGGTCTCCTCAAGGGATCACCAAGCTACTAGATGAGTGTAAGACTGGAGAGTGAGAGTGTGCAAGGACAAGCTAACAGTTCAGTCAAACAGTTTGACTGTTAAAACTAGACTGGAGCAGCAATTTACTCTCCCCCCTGTCTGAGTGGAGTCCGAGCTGAGTCCGAGGACTCCAAGTCCAGTCCAAGCTCACTCCAAGTTGAATTTAAAAGTCCTAGGACTCCGAGTAGACTCTGAGTTCAGTCTGAGCCCAGTCTGAGTCCTAGTTGAACTAGGACTGAACTAGGATTGAACTCAGTCCTAGCTCAGTCCTAGCTCAGTCCTAGCTGAACTATGATTGAACTCAGACACATTCTCACCTTTTCCCACACATATCCAACATGTTCCCACACAGCTGTCCACATTCCCACACACACCTGTTCATGTTCCCACACACCTGTTCACATTCCCACACACCTGTTCATATTCCCATCTTATTCAAACTTCCCACACACCACATTCCCACACACCTGTTCACATTCCCACACACCTGTTCATATTCCCATCTTATTCAAACTTCCCATGCACCACATTCCCACACACACCAGTTCACATTCCCACACACCAGTTCACATTCCCACACACCAGTTTACATTCCCACAAACCTGTTCATGTTCCCACACACCAGTTCACATTCCCACATACCAGTTCACATTCCCACACACCAGTTTACATTCCCACACACCAGTTTACATTCCCACACACCAGTTTACATTTTCACAAACCTGTTCACATTCCCACAAACCTGTTCATGTTCCCACACACATTCCCACACACCAGTTCCTGTTCCTGCATACCTGTTCACATTCCCACAAACCCATTCACATTTCCACATACCTGTTCATGTTCCCACACATTGTCCACATTCCCGCCATCTTCCCAATCACCTGTTATTTATCTCCCTAGCCACATTATCATGCCAGTTATGTCAATGCATGGAGATGGCAACACTGTGGTGCAGTGCTAAGTAAGGAAGTACTTACAGAGTTCAGGAAGATGCCAAAATGTTCAATATTCTACAAGTTAATCATATGGGCTGTGCTTGATTGGTAACTGTCTTTTGTCTGCAGCACAGGATGGTGACAGACACTTGCAAAATTCCAGAGGGTGCATGTGACCAATACCCAAACCTAATTCAATGACAAGTCCCATCTCAGTTCCCTATTCTACAGTATGTGTCTATCTCATAAATGTCTTCCCAGCCATGTTATGTGTCACAGATAATATTAATATTCATAGATCAGACTGTTACAACTCTAACAAATTTCTCTGTGTTTTTCTGTATTTTTCTACATTTTATCTGAGGGCCTATGGACACACCAAGGGATACTCAAGAGATTATGTCAGCCAGGGGCTAGACAAAAAGGAGGTCAGATGGAGATAGAATGGCTGCAGAGGTCCAGGCTTTACCTGGGTCTGTTGCTGCATGCACATAGCCTTTGGGCCATGAGGCTGCTGTGCACAGACCAGGTGTTGGGGTACATAAGGTGGTGTCTATGGGTAGGAGTCTCTAAGACTCTAGATAGTTTCCTTTCACCCAGGTCACTAGTCTATTGTGTCAATGCCAGTTATTTATCTGAGCTGTGCTTGATGGGTCCCCTAGGTGGTTCCTGTTCTATTCCATGGGAGGTGTGTACATTCTCATCTTGTACAAACATCTTCCTACCATGTTACCACACATCTGTCCAAATTGTCCACACCTCCCACACCTGACCACATTCCTACTTGTTCCCCTATGTATAGATAGTTGAGAGACAAGGTTTGATGGGTGACAGGCATGTGACAGGTGTTATGGATGATGCCTTCATTGTGGCTTGTTCTAAGTCAACAGCAACAAGCAGAGTCTTGGTCCACCCCCCAGTCACTGGACAAAGGTTCTAGATGCTAAGTCAAATGATGATGAAGGTCCTGAAGACAATGAAGAAGTGAGATCAAGCAAGGTTGAGAGCAACACTTGTCTAAGTTGGAACTGAGGTTATTCTACTGTACATGGGGTTTATATATGATTGGAGAACAATGGAAACTATAAGAGGAAATAAAGCTGTAGCTACCTGAGAAAGGAAATGTGAAGGTAACTACAAAAAGGAGATAGCATCCAATATAGAATATGTGCAGTCATGGAGTAATAATAGAACATCCGCTGATGAAGGGGAAAAGAAACTGTAACAACAGGTGAGCATACAGGTAGACAAGATGTGCAGTTTAAATAAATGTTTTGACTCAATTGGTTTAAATAGTAACACTAATTTGAAATTTGATGCAAGAGTGAGCAGTTGAGAAGACATAGGGAGCAGATATGGCTTTGGCAGCTACAGATTAGCTGAATGTGGAGCTGGTCAAATATCTTAACACCAGCTATTGTTCAACTTATCTCAGAATTTATTTCATTTCATGGCATTTTTCAATTCTTTTGAATTTGACCATGAGAACTAAATTGAATCATAGGTGGTTTCCTGATATGGCAATGATTGATCAGGTGATTAGTCTCAGCCAGTCTCACCCCAAGTAGTGTAAAAGTGGATTTTTATTTTATTTTATTTTTCATTTCAAGTGTAACAGTTCAATTCTATTTGTAATAAAACTATTAATACATTTATTAACGTCATGCAAACAGAATCGGGGTGGTGCAAATGGTGTCGCATGGGTGCAAATGGGAAATGTGGGGGCACTGGCAGATGTTGGTGGCCGTGGGCAGATGTGTTAATACAATACTACACTGCTAAAGCAGCTGTGTAGACAGGGGGGTTTTGTTGTGAGGCAGTTGAAGTGTCCTGATGTTGCCAACCAGAGGGCTGCTCATACTCATGTGTGACCTGTGACCAAGTGATGAAATGCGTGCAGTATGGAACTGCAAAGTGCAGTTGTGATGTGTGACCTAGTGACAGAGTGCGTGCAGTGTGGAAATGCAAAGTGCAGTTGTGACACGTGACCTAGTGACAGAACGCGTGCATGCGGAACGCAAGTGTGGCTGTGATGCAATGGAGTAACAGTAATGGTGTGTGACGTGACAACGTTGAATAGCGGACGGCGTGTGGTAGGGTGTGTGACAAGTGTGACAAAAAGCGACAGAGGGAATTGGCTCATAACGGAAAAAGAGCTTATTGCATAGAATGGGGATGATATTATCTGTGTGATATGATATTGGGAGTAGGATCCTTGAATTGACAGGATAACTACGAGGCTTTATATACATTTTTGGCTCTATCAGTACAAAGCAACTCTGATATTTTCACCTCCTGTCCAAATCTGGGCTTGGTATTGATGATTGACAATTTTCCATGAAGTTTTCCATCCTTTGTTCTGGATGGGGATTTGCCTTTATCCCTTGATTGTGCATTTGGATCTCAATTGCAGGCTCTGGAAAGCAGAGTTGCATTTTGAGGAAGTGGCTGTGCAGAGAGCAGACTTGCATTCCTGTAGCGCAGGAAAGAGTGGATAGAGCGGATCGCAAACATCACAAAGTGCAGAGAAGCGTGGGAACAAGTGGAAAGTGAGCGGAAATTGTGGGAAAGCACGGATCACAAAATTGCATAAGAGCGGTAAAGTGCAGGAACCAGCCAGAAAGCGTGGGAAAGAGCGGAAAGAGAGCGGATTTTGCACTTGTTGCAAAAGTGCTGAAAAGTGTGGTTTTTCACACAGGCCTCTTCTACACAGTCACAGCCTGTGACTGCTCATCAGCATGGCACTGTTGTCAAATGTGGGGGTGCTGTGGACATCAGTGGCTGTGGGTGGATGTGTGGTGTTGTTGTTGAGACATGGCAAAGAGGTGGCAGCAGTGGTGGTGAGGTGGGTGGTTGGTGGTGGGCTTTGATGTGTGACATGTGATGGTCACAGTCGTGTGTGAGTGGGTGGGTGGGCGACTGAGGCAGGTGGTCCAATCCATTTGGAGTGGGCATGGGCAGGGGCAGGAGTGGTGGGTGGGCAGGTGGTGCAGGTGACTGGGAACTGGTGGCCGGGAGGGCAAGTGGAATGTCAGGGGTTGGTTAAAAGATAACTAGGTGGAAAAAAACAGTTAGCCATAAAGAAATGAGAGAAAAAATTAAAAAAACATACCAGGGCCCAGATGAACAATTTGTCTGGTCCCCAGTGAGCTTTGGTGTGTATGGGCATGAGCAGGGTGGGTGAACAGAGGTGAATGGGTGGGTCCATCAATGCAGCAGGGTGGCTGTTGGGAGTGGCAAGTGGCAGTGGGGGTGGTGACCTTGACTGTGTGGTGGTGGCGGTGGTGATGTGGTGGTGGTGGCAGTGATGTGGTGACAGTGACCATTGGTGATGGTGTGAGAGGAGGCAGGTGGTCGTCAGAGGGTGGTGACAAGCATGGGGGTGGTGGTAGTGGTGATGGACGGTGGCAATGATGGTGGTTGCAATGCGACATTGGCTGTGGCAACAATGGTGAGAGGTGGGCATGGTGTGGTGTGATTGATCATGCAACCATGGTCACATCACCAGCATGCAATGCACAGCAGTCACGTGTGGGTCACGTGCAGCAGCAAACAGTAAATGGCACATTGCTGCCGTCATGTGGAGCCTCGTCTGTGCTCATGTCACAGTGTCACAGTATGTATATATATGCTGTGGTTGACAAAACTGCCCCCACACTGCTCAGAGTCCACTTGGACTCTGAGCACCATCAGTCCTAGGATTTCCGAGCTCAGTCTGAGACTGGGCTCAGACTCTATTAGGACTGACCTCAGACTATGAGGCCAAATTTGGCTGGGTTTCCAGCCAACTTCACTTGCAAACAAACAAAACTCAGACTCCAAACTGAGTCCTCATATTCCAAGGACTGAGCTCAGAGTCTGAGCATCTTAGGGGGCTAAGAGTAAAGTGCTCAACTGGAGGGCCAGTCTATAGATTGCAAGGTTTATATACAAGTACAGGAGTAGGTAGGCATGTGATAAAGTAGTTGGCATGTGATAATGAATGCTGGCATGTGTTAAAGGAATGTAACATGTGATAAAAATGATAGGCATGATTAAGGGGACTCTGGCATAAACAACAAAGTAAGGAAGGCATAATGATGAGAAAAACATACTGCATAGGGATAGGGGTTTTACATAAGGCATAATTGAGATGTGATTGTAACATACCTCCATTTTAAACTAAAAGTCTATCTTTTCCAAAGATAAAATCAATAACAAACATATAGAATGATGTTAAAATCAATAGTAGGTAAAAAGGTCACACATATAGACCATTTTTGCCAAGAAGAATTGCAAGTGAAATGCTATTAAAATTTGTAATTTCTCAAAAGTGAATATTCCGATCAGACTTATATTGCTCAATATTCATCTTTGAAAATTTTCTAATTTTAATAGTGTTTTGCATGCAATTCCTTTTGGAAGAAAAGGTTTTTATTTGCAACCCTTTTACCTAGAGCCTGTTTAGGTGCCCAAATGCCCACATCCCATGGTTGTTGGGTGGTCATTGGAACACCAGCATGCCTGTTGGATTTTGAACAAAACTTTAACCTAACAAGCATGGAGAATGCTCACACTCAGCACATTGGTCACCTTCACCATCTCACTTTGTGTACTCACTCTCCTTAGTGTATATATTTCTCTGTCATCTCACCATGCCACCAAAGTCTGTAGAGGCAAGGAAGGAAAAGGCTGTCTGGCATTTAAGTGAATTGAATAAATTTCATGGCATCATTAGCAGGTCACAAGTGATGGTTGAGGTGGTGCTGACAACCAGGCAGTGATTGACAAGTGGCCACTGATGGAAAGTCCAACTGACATGTGGTATTGCAGACAATACCCTCATCATAGTTAATTCTAGGTCAACAGTGACAAGCAGAGTCTCAGTCCACTCCCTGCCACTGAACACAGGTTCTAGATGCTGAGCCAAATCATGAGGAGTAGAAACAATGAGATTGATCAAATATCAGAGCACTACTTGTCTAAGTTGGAACCGAGGATGCTATGTACATTTGGAGAACAAGGGAAATGTGAAAGTAACTCTAAGTGGAAGTTGTTATGGACAATGGCCTTGTTGTGGTTCATTCTAAGTCAACAGTGACAAGCAGAGTCTTGGTCCACCCCTGTCACTGGACAATGGTTCTAGATGCTAAGTCAATGATGACAAAGGTCTTAGAGACAATGAGGAAGCTAGAGAGTGTCAAGATCAAACAAGGTTGGAACTGAGGTTGCTCTATTGTATGTGGGGTTTATATGTGTTTAGAGAACACATAGAAACCATAAAGGAATAAAGGCTGCAGCATCTTGAGAAGGAAAGATGAAAGTAAACTATGAAAGGAGATATGTAACATCTGAAATAGAACTTGCACAGTAATGAGGTAGATAAGGTAGACTCAACAGAGGAGAAAAGGAACTGCAACAGACATGTGTCCATTTTGTACATATGTGATGCAGATAAGATTGTCTGTGGAAAAGGGGACTGTAACATGTATGGCTACACTGGTGTGGCCTGACATATAATTAAGACAAAAGGATTGTGCATTTAGAAATTCTTTGTTTGCATGCATTTGCTTCCCATGTTCATGGTCAGACTTACCCTTGTATGATTGTGTGTCAGTATTGTCACTGAAGAAATGAAAAATTACTGATACCTCAACACATTCTTTGTTTGCAGATGTTTGTGTATCACCACCAGGGTAAATTTGCTTCCTCTACAATTTCCATTAATAGAACATGTTATGAATCTGGCTTTAGTGTGGTGTGTTGGCATTGTCACACAAAAACTTGAAAGAAACAGCTATATCTCAGGATGTTCTTTGTTTGTTTATGTTTGCATACCATCATGAGCATTGGATTTGCCCCCTCAAACTTTTGTTAATAGAGCATGTCATGAATGTGAGTTTGGTGCATTGGATTGCAGTGCTGTGCTAAAAAAATGCGGAAACCTGATAGTATACTGCAATTATCTCTGTGAATACCAAGTTTACACTTATTTGGTTTTCATATTCTTGGTCAGATTTACCCCCTCTACACTTTTTGTTAATAGGTCAAGTGACAATTCTCACTTTTCTGAAACTGTGTGGAATTGTGACAAATCTTGTGACATGTGACAAACTTTAAGCACTGTGAGAAAATAGAAATATGCACATGCTTATATACAATCTTATCTGTGACATATTTGTGACATGTGACAAACTTTAAGTAGTGTGGGAAAGTAGAAATATGCACATGCTTACATTTACAATCTTATCAACATTTCTCAACTAATCTACTTATGTAATCTACTTGTGTAATCTACCCATCCACTTATGTAATCTACTTATCTCACATTACATGGCTTACTAATATGTATTACCAATCAGTTTTTGAGGAGGGGGATGGGGGTTCAGTGGGCATGGCTGGCTGTCCTTTTCAGGTGTGCACAGACCATCTGCTCAATGGTCATGTGATATGTGAATATAAGTTGTAGGTTTACCCTCAATGAAACCAGTGGAAAAGGTGTCAAAGCAACAACCGACAGGACGCGCAGCAGAATAGTAGAGCTAAGTAAGTAACACTTACTTGTAGCTGTAGTAGTTCACTTAAGTCCGCTGTTGAGCAATCACTTAGTAGAGCAGAGGAATGA
>JAEBUS010000067.1:182621-288377 GCA_023014475.1 Amanita pallidorosea
AGAGAGAGATAGAGCAATGAGCAAAACAAAATGCCTTCTCATTGGGACGGTTATTTGACCCTCCATTATTTTTCTAAACTAATACCTTGTATGACCCCCCTTTGCTCTTATAACTGCTCCAATCCTTCTTGGCATGCTTTCTATAAGTATTTGGCATGTTTATGAATTCTATTCCATTCCACATCCACTCTCTCTCACAATTCATGGACCCCAGTAGCAGTTTGGAAATTGCTGCAAGGCCTTCTTCAAGTGCACCCATAAGTATTCAATGGGATTGAGATCAGGAGACTGTGCAGGCCAGAACAGAACTTGAATGTCATTGTCTTCAAACACTGTGTTGCCATTTTTGAAGTGTGTTTTGGGTATTGTCCTGCTGAAAGATCCTCTTCCCCTCTGCCATCCTCAACTTTTCAAAGCTCTCCCACTCCAGCATCCAAAAATCTCACAGTACTGCCTTGCATCCATGATCCCATGCTTGACAGTTGGTGTGGTAATCCTGTCAAAAAAGTGTTCACCCTTGTGCTTCCAAGTATATACCCTCCCATCTGACCCAATCCTGTTAATTTTGTCTCATCTGACCATAAGACCCTCTTCCAATCATCCACTGTCCAATTTGCATGATAATTGAACAAATTTGAGATGGTCTAATCAATGAGCCCTCTTGAGGAGAGGACATTTCTGCTTGACAACAGAGCAGAAATTGTGTTCCCTGAGGGCATTTCTGACAGTCTGGGGTGTGATTGGGGATGAGATGATTTGTTGATGTAATTGGTGGCCTGGACAGCATTATCAAGCTTTCCAGTAGTGATTTGGGCAAATAATGGACTGTTTGTCACAAGGAGAGAGTTTGGAAGGATGCCACCTTTGCTGTTTTCTTTATTCCCATCCATTTTACTACTCCTGCCAATGGTAGACTTCCCCAGACCAGTTTTGGACTGAATTTGGTGAAGGCAATACCCCTCTTTAAGAAGAGAGATGACAGTAGAGTACTGAAGAAGAAATGTAGGTTTCATGTGTAGTGGGAAGAGAGAAAAGATGCAAGCAGAACATTCAACATGTCATGTGACTTGTTTACTGTTCCCATGGTCTATTTCACCTGAAATTTGCATGAAAACAGAGTAAATACTGCAAATAATACAGGGTCAAATAACTGTCCCATGAGAAGGCATTATGTTTTCTCATTGCCTCTATCATTTCCCATGCAAATCACATAATTTATGGCTTGTGTAAAAGCCATTAGTAAATACTACAATATGTACATACAAGTCAAAACATTAAAGTTACTGGTTGCATGTTATTAGCTGATCTCTTCAAAATGACCAAAAATTGGGACAGTTTTTTGAGCTACTATATACAGCGACTCAAAAAAGTGATTTAATGTTTGGTGCTTTTGTACTGTTTGTAGAATAACTCAAGAACTAAACACAAACAAGGGTAAGTTATTAGGTGCTGAGTAGAGTGGCACATCAGGGCTACATGCTGATAGGAGTATTATGTAATGAGGCACAGTATCCATGGAGATATTGGCACTTTGATCTGACAACTCATTGAATCACTTTTTTGAGTGTGTATGAGAAATAATAAGAAATGGTTATTCTAGTACTCTGTATTACCCCCATTGCTTTTTTTTCTGCTTCCACCCTTCTAGGCATGGTTTCAATTAAGTTATGACACACCTCTGGCTCTATATCATTCCACACCCCTGCTGCTCTCTCCCAAAGCTCAAAACTCCATTTTCTGGGCACAACTATAATTTATGTGATGCCAGGGGTGATTAAGGTTTGGAGACTGGAGGGTTAGTTCAGAAGAGAGATATTGTTCTCTTCCATCCAGTTCCTAGCCTTTCTGGAGGTCTGTTTGGGGTCATTGTCCTGCTGAAAAAATGCACTCCTCATCAGCAACTCCAGATTCTTCTATGCTGGGCAGTAAGGGATTGCTCAAAATGTCCACATACAGGTCAGCATCCATCCTCCCCTTAACCTCAGCAAGTTTTCCAATGCTGTTCTAACCCATACACCCCCATACCATGATATTCCCATAACCAAAGTTTACCATTCCTTGGACCTCCCTCTCATTAAGCCCATCCACCACTTTCTAACTGCTTCCATCTTTGATCTTAGTCTCATCTAACCAAATAACCCTCTTCTTGATCTTCCACTGTCCACTCCTTGTGCTTCAGAGCAAAATGCCAACTGTGCATTGTGGTGAGCAGTCTTTTTCTTCTGGTTCCAGCCTTGAATGGATGCTTCTTGAGGACATTCCTGACTGGCTGGGTGTAGACTGGGTGAGGGTGGTGATGTTTATGTGCCTGGTAACCTGGACAGCATTTGCAGCCTTGCCAGTGGTGATCTCTGAGAGGATGGAGCAACTGGCAGTGGTAAAGAGCTGGAAGGACAGCCAAGATGAGGTGTTTGTCAATTGGGAAGAAAGTTTTGGAGTACTCTGGAGACAGTAGGCAATATAGCAGGTGAAGTAGCCATGGAGGCAAGGGAAATGATGTTTTCCTTGTGAGCAGCAGAGATGGAGTGCATATCACAAGTGGGGTGCCCTGGAATGTTTGCACTCCTTACATAGTATTAATGTCAAGGTACCATCATTGTGATAACCATCCTTCATCAGTTTTAGGTCATAGCAACTGATTTATATCAGTTTCTGATGTTTCTGATGCACACTCAAATAAGTGATTCAATGAGTCATTAGATTAAAGTGCCTATATCTCCATGGATACTGTGCCTAATTACATAATCTATTTACCATCATGTAGCCCTGATGTGCTGCTCTTACTCAGCCCTCATTATTTACCCTTGTTGTTTTTTGCTCTTGAGTTATTTTACAAACAGTCCAAAAGCACCAAACATTGAATCACTTTTTTGAGTCACTGTATGTTGGTACAAGAGATCTTGCTTCTTCTACCTGTAAATTATACTAAAATGAGTGCAATAAGGCATCCAACCTTTGTGCAAGTGCTCTATCTTCAAGATCAAGATATTTGTGGATGACAGAAGCAGCCTGAAGTCATGATGTGTTGGACAAGCCTCATCAGGTGTGTTGTCATCAATGTCATCATCCCCACCATTGATCAAAGCACTTTCCTGCACTTTTTGTGCATGCGTGACTGCCTGATATTACTCCTGATCAGTTGCATCATCCATAATTGCAGATTCAGTGGCTGGATTGAGGAGGTTCTCAATGTCCATCATGTTTGAATGCTGGAGAGAGTGTTACACCTATGTATAATGTCTTTAGATTGTCAATCTCAAGGACAATGAGAGCAAGGTCTCCTCAAGGGATCACCAAGCTACTAGATGAGTGTAAGACTGGAGAGTGAGAGTGTGCAAGGACAAGCTAACAGTTCAGTCAAACAGTTTGACTGTTAAAACTAGACTGGAGCAGCAATTTACTCTCCCCCCTGTCTGAGTGGAGTCCGAGCTGAGTCCGAGGACTCCAAGTCCAGTCCAAGCTCACTCCAAGTGAATTTAAAAGTCCTAGGACTCCGAGTAGACTCTGAGTTCAGTCTGAGCCAGTCTGAGTCCTAGTTGAACTAGGACTGAACTAGGATTGAACTCAGTCCTAGCTCAGTCCTAGCTCAGTCCTAGCTGAACTATGATTGAACTCAGACACATTCTCACCTTTTCCCACACATATCCAACATGTTCCCACACAGCTGTCCACATTCCCACACACACCTGTTCATGTTCCCACACACCTGTTCACATTCCCACACACCTGTTCATATTCCCATCTTATTCAAACTTCCCACACACCACATTCCCACACCCTGTTCACATTCCCACACACCTGTTCATTATTCCCATCTTATTCAAACTTCCCATGCACCACATTCCCACACACACCAGTTCACATTCCCACACACCAGTTCACATTCCCACACACCAGTTTACATTCCCACAAACCTGTTCATGTTCCCACACACCAGTTCACATTCCCACATACCAGTTCACATTCCCACACACCAGTTTACATTCCCACACACCAGTTTACATTCCCACACACCAGTTTACATTTCACAAACCTGTTCACATTCCCACAAACCTGTTCATTTCCACACACATTCCCACACACCAGTTCCTGTTCCTGCATACCTGTTCACATTCCCACAAACCCATTCACAATTTCCACATACCTGTTCATGTTCCCACACATTGTCCACATTCCCGCCATCTTCCCAATCACCTGTTATTTATCTCCCTAGCCACATTATCATGCCAGTTATGTCAATGCATGGAGATGGCAACACTGTGGTGCAGTGCTAAAGTAAGGAAGTACTTACAGAGTTCAGGAAGATGCCAAAATGTTCAATATTCTACAAGTTAATCATATGGGCTGTGCTTGATTGGTAACTGTCTTTTGTCTGCAGCACAGGATGGTGACAGACACTTGCAAAATTCCAGAGGGTGCATGTGACCAATACCCAAACCTAATTCAATGACAAGTCCCATCTCAGTTCCCTATTCTACAGTATGTGTCATCTCATAAATGTCTTCCCAGCCATGTTATGTGTCACAGATAATATTAATATTCATAGATCAGACTGTTACAACTCTAACAAATTTCTCTGTGTTTTTCTGTATTTTTCTACATTTTATCTGAGGGCCTATGGACACACCAAGGGATACTCAAGAGATTATGTCAGCCGGGGCTAGACAAAAGGAGGTCAGATGGAGATAGAATGGCTGCAGAGGTCCAGGCTTTACCTGGGTCTGTTGCTGCATGCACATAGCCTTGGGCCATGAGGCTGCTGTGCACAGACCAGGTGTTGGGGTACATAAGGTGGTGTCTATGGGTAGGAGTCTCTAAGACTCTAGATAGTTTCCTTTCACCCAGGTCACTAGTCTATTGTGTCAATGCCAGTTATTTATCTGAGCTGTGCTTGATGGGTCCCCTAGGTGGTTCCTGTTCTATTCCATGGGAGGTGTGTACATTCTCATCTTGTACAAACATCTTCCTACCATGTTACCACACATCTGTCCAAATTGTCCACACCTCCCACACCTGACCACATTCCTACTTGTTCCCCTATGTATAGATAGTTGAGAGACAAGGTTTGATGGGTGACAGGCATGTGACAGGTGTTATGGATGATGCCTTCATTGTGGCTTGTTCTAAGTCAACAGCAAAAGCAGAGTCTTGGTCCACCCCCCAGTCACTGGACAAAGGTTCTAGATGCTAAGTCAAATGATGATGAAGGTCCTGAAGACAATGAAGAAGTGAGATCAAGCAAGGTTGAGAGCAACACTTGTCTAAGTTGGAACTGAGGTTATTCTACTGTACATGGGGTTTATATATGATTGGAGAACAATGGAAACTATAAGAGGAAATAAAGCTGTAGCTACCTGAGAAAGGAAATGTGAAGGTAACTACAAAAAGGAGATAGCATCCAATATAGAATATGTGCAGTCATGGAGTAATAATAGAACATCCGCTGATGAAGGGGAAAAGAAACTGTAACAACAGGTGAGCATACAGGTAGACAAGATGTGCAGTTTAAATAAATGTTTTGACTCAATTGGTTTAAATAGTAACACTAATTTGAAATTTGATGCAAGAGTGAGCAGTTGAGAAGACATAGGGAGCAGATATGGCTTTGGCAGCTACAGATTAGCTGAATGTGGAGCTGGTCAAATATCTTAACACCAGCTATTGTTCAACTTATCTCAGAATTTATTTCATTTCATGGCATTTTTTCAATTCTTTTGAATTTGACCATGAGAACTAAATTGAATCATAGGTGGTTTCCTGATATGGCAATGATTGATCAGGTGATTAGTCTCAGCCAGTCTCACCCCAAGTAGTGTAAAAGTGGATTTTTATTTTATTTTATTTTTCATTTCAAGTGTAACAGTTCAATTCTATTTGTAATAAAACTATTAATACATTTATTAACGTCATGCAAACAGAATCGGGGTGGTGCAAATGGTGTCGCATGGGTGCAAATGGGAAATTGGGGGGCACTGGCAGATGTTGGTGGCCGTGGGCAGATGTGTTAATACAATACTACACTGCTAAAGCAGCTGTGTAGACAGGGGGGTTTGTTGTGAGGCAGTTGAAGTGTCCTGATGTTGCCAACCAGAGGGCTGCTCATACTCATGTGTGACCTGTGACCAAGTGATGAAATGCGTGCAGTATGGAACTGCAAATGCAGTTGTGATGTGTGACCTAGTGACAGAGTGCGTGCAGTGTGGAAATGCAAAGTGCAGTTGTGACACGTGACCTAGTGACAGAACGCGTGCATGCGGAACGCAAGTGTGGCTGTGATGCAATGGAGTAACAGTAATGGCGTGTGACGTGACAACGTTGAATAGCGGACGGCGTGTGGTAGGGTGTGTGACAAGTGTGACAAAAAGCGACAGAGGGAATTGGCTCATAACGGAAAAAGAGCTTATTGCATAGAATGGGGATGATATTATCTGTGTGATATGATATTGGGAGTAGGATCCTTGAATTGACAGGATAACTACGAGGCTTTATATACATTTTTGGCTCTATCAGTACAAAGCAACTCTGATATTTTCACCTCCTGTCCAAATCTGGGCTTGGTATTGATGATTGACAATTTTCCATGAAGTTTTCCATCCTTTGTTCTGGATGGGGATTTGCCTTTATCCCTTGATTGTGCATTTGGATCTCAATTGCAGGCTCTGGAAAGCAGAGTTGCATTTTGAGGAAGTGGCTGTGCAGAGAGCAGACTTGCATTCCTGTAGCGCAGGAAAGAGTGGATAGAGCGGATCGCAAACATCACAAAGTGCAGAGAAGCGTGGGAACAAGTGGAAAGTGAGCGGAAATTGTGGGAAAGCACGGATCACAAACATTGCATAAGAGCGGTAAAGTGCAGGAACCAGCCAGAAAGCGTGGGAAAGAGCGGAAAGAGAGCGGATTTTGCACTTGTTGCAAAAGTGCTGAAAAGTGTGGTTTTTCACACAGGCCTCTTCTACACAGTCACAGCCTGTGACTGCTCATCAGCATGGCACTGTTGTCAAATGTGGGGGTGCTGTGGACATCAGTGGCTGTGGGTGGATGTGTGGTGTTGTTGTTGAGACATGGCAAAGAGGTGGCAGCAGTGGTGGTGAGGTGGGTGGTTGGTGGTGGGCTTTGATGTGTGACATGTGATGGTCACAGTCAGTGTGTGAGTGGGTGGGTGGGCGACTGAGGCAGGTGGTCCAATCCATTTGGAGTGGGCATGGGCAGGGGCAGGAGTGGTGGGTGGGCAGGTGGTGCAGGTGACTGGGAACTGGTGGCCGGGAGGGCAAGTGGAATGTCAGGGGTTGGTTAAAAGATAACTAGGTGGAAAAAAACAGTTAGCCATAAAGAAATGAGAGAAAAAATTAAAAAAACATACCAGGGCCCAGATGAACAATTTGTCTGGTCCCAGTGAGCTTTGGTGTGTATGGGCATGAGCAGGGTGGGTGAACAGAGGTGAATGGGTGGGTCCATCAATGCAGCAGGGTGGCTGTTGGGAGTGGCAAGTGGCAGTGGGGTGGTGACCTTGACTGTGTGGTGGTGGCGGTGGTGATGTGGTGGTGGTGGCAGTGATGTGGTGACAGTGACCATTGGTGATGGTGTGAGAGGAGGCAGGTGGTCGTCAGAGGGTGGTGACAAGCATGGGGGTGGTGGTAGTGGTGATGGACGGTGGCAATGATGGTGGTTGCAATGCGACATTGGCTGTGGCAACAATGGTGAGAGGTGGGCATGGTGTGGTGTGATTGATCATGCAACCATGGTCACATCACCAGCATGCAATGCACAGCAGTCACGTGTGGGTCACGTGCAGCAGCAAACAGTAAATGGCACATTGCTGCCGTCATGTGGAGCCTCGTCTGTGCTCATGTCACAGTGTCACAGTATGTATATATATGCTGTGGTTGACAAAACTGCCCCCACACTGCTCAGAGTCCACTTGGACTCTGAGCACCATCAGTCCTAGGATTTCCGAGCTCAGTCTGAGACTGGGCTCAGACTCTATTAGGACTGACCTCAGACTATGAGGCCAAATTTGGCTGGGTTTCCAGCCAACTTCACTTGCAAACAAACAAAACTCAGACTCCAAACTGAGTCCTCATATTCCAAGGACTGAGCTCAGAGTCTGAGCATCTTAGGGGCTAAGAGTAAAGTGCTCAACTGGAGGGCCAGTCTATAGATTGCAAGGTTTATATACAAGTACAGGAGTAGGTAGGCATGTGATAAAGTAGTTGGCATGTGATAATGAATGCTGGCATGTGTTAAAGGAATGTAACATGTGATAAAAATGATAGGCATGATTAAGGGGACTCTGGCATAAACAACAAAGTAAGGAAGGCATAATGATGAGAAAAACATACTGCATAGGGATAGGGGTTTTACATAAGGCATAATTGAGATGTGATTGTAACATACCTCCATTTTAAACTAAAAGTCTATCTTTTCCAAAGATAAAATCAATAACAAACATATAGAATGATGTTAAAACTCAATAGTAGGTAAAAAGGTCACACATATAGACCATTTTTGCCAAGAAGAATTGCAAGTGAAATGCTATTAAAATTTGTAATTTCTCAAAAGTGAATATTCCGATCAGACTTATATTGCTCAATATTCATCTTTGAAAATTTTCTAATTTTAATAGTGTTTTGCATGCAATTCCTTTTGGAAGAAAAGGTTTTTATTTGCAACCCTTTTACCTAGAGCCTGTTTAGGTGCCCAAATGCCCACATCCCATGGTTGTTGGGTGGTCATTGGAACACCAGCATGCCTGTTGGATTTTGAACAAAACTTTAACCTAACAAGCATGGAGAATGCTCACACTCAGCACATTGGTCACCTTCACCATCTCACTTTGTGTACTCACTCTCCTTAGTGTATAATTTTCTCTGTCATCTCACCTAGCCACCAAAGTCTGTAGAGGCAAGGAAGGAAAAGGCTGTCTGGCATTTAAGTGAATTGAATAAATTTCATGGCATCATTAGCAGGTCACAAGTGATGGTTGAGGTGGTGCTGACAACCAGGCAGTGATTGACAAGTGGCCACTGATGGAAAGTCCAACTGACATGTGGTATTGCAGACAATACCTCATCATAGTTAATTCTAGGTCAACAGTGACAAGCAGAGTCTCAGTCCACTCCCTGCCACTGAACACAGGTTCTAGATGCTGAGCCAAATCATGAGGAGTAGAAACAATGAGATTGATCAAATATCAGAGCACTACTTGTCTAAGTTGGAACCGAGGATGCTATGTACATTTGGAGAACAAGGGAAATGTGAAAGTAACTCTAAGTGGAAGTTGTTATGGACAATGGCCTTGTTGTGGTTCATTCTAAGTCAACAGTGACAAGCAGAGTCTTGGTCCACCCCTGTCACTGGACAATGGTTCTAGATGCTAAGTCAATGATGAACAAGGTCTTAGAGACAATGAGGAAGCTAGAGAGTGTCAAGATCAAACAAGGTTGGAACTGAGGTTGCTCTATTGTATGTGGGGTTTATATGTGTTTAGAGAACAATAGAAACCATAAAGGAATAAAGGCTGCAGCATCTTGAGAAGGAAAGATGAAAGTAAACTATGAAAGGAGATATGTAACATCTGAAATAGAACTTGCACAGTAATGAGGTAGATAAGGTAGACTCAACAGAGGAGAAAAGGAACTGCAACAGACATGGTGTCCATTTTGTACATATGTGATGCAGATAAGATTGTCTGTGGAAAA
This sequence comes from Amanita pallidorosea, assembly GCA_023014475.1. Classification (NCBI taxonomy): domain Eukaryota; kingdom Fungi; phylum Basidiomycota; class Agaricomycetes; order Agaricales; family Amanitaceae; genus Amanita; species Amanita pallidorosea. The sequence continues at coordinate 192,317 of JAEBUS010000067.1, forward strand.
GGGGACTGTAACATGTATGGCTACACTGGTGTGGCCTGACATATAATTAAGACAAAAGGATTGTGCATTTAGAAATTCTTTGTTTGCATGCATTTGCTTCCCATGTTCATGGTCAGACTTACCCTTGTATGATTGTGTGTCAGTATTGTCACTGAAGAAATGAAAAAATTTACTGATACCTCAACACATTCTTTGTTTGCAGATGTTTGTGTATCACCACCAGGGTAAATTGCTTCCTCTACATTTCCATTAATAGAACATGTTATGAATCTGGCTTTAGTGTGGTGTGTTGGCATTGTCACACAAAACCTGAAAGAAACAGCTATATCTCAGGATGTTCTTTGTTTGTTTATGTTTGCATACCATCATGAGCATTGGATTTGCCCCCTCTACAACTTTTGTTAATAGAGCATGTCATGAATGTGAGTTTGGTGCATTGGATTGCAGTGCTGTGCTAAAAAATGCGGAAACCTGATAGTATACTGCAATTATCTCTGTGAATACCAAGTTTACACTTATTTGGTTTTCATATTCTTGGTCAGATTTACCCCCTCTACACTTTTTGTTAATAGGTCAAGTGACAATTCTCACTTTTCTGAAACTGTGTGGAATTGTGACAAATCTTGTGACATGTGACAAACTTTAAGCACTGTGAGAAAATAGAAATATGCACATGCTTATATACAATCTTATCTGTGACATATTTGTGACATGTGACAAACTTTAAGTAGTGTGGGAAAGTAGAAATATGCACATGCTTACATTTACAATCTTATCAACATTTCTCAACTAATCTACTTATGTAATCTACTTGTGTAATCTACCCATCCACTTATGTAATCTACTTATCTCACATTACATGGCTTACTAATATGTATTACCAATCAGTTTTTGAGGAGGGGGGATGGGGGTTCAGTGGGCATGGCTGGCTGTCCTTTTCAGGTGTGCACAGACCATCTGCTCAATGGTCATGTGATATGTGAATATGTGATAGCAGCAACAAGGGTAACAGTGTGTGTGACAAGGGTAACAGTGGCAGCAATGTGTAACATGTGCCAGGTGTCACAGGACAGCACAACAAGACAACACCTGGAGAACACCTGGACTCCAGGTGTGTTTTGTCTAGTCCAGGCACCTGGAGTCCTCACAAGTCCATGTCACATGCAGGTACTTTACCTGATTTTCCAGGTGGACTCCAGGTGGACTCCAGGTAGAATCTAGCAGGTGTTACCAGCCAAATCAACACACCTGTATTTTACCTGGGGTCCAGGTAACATCCATGTCACATACCTGGACTTTACCTGGAGTCCAGGTAAAATGTGTGGCTCAGTGTAAAGACCTTGAAGTCCAGGTACAGTCCAGGCACAGTCCAGGTCCATTTTGGCTGGAATTGCCTGCCAAACCATGATTTGTGGAAATGCAAGGACAGTCCAGGCACAGTGCCTGGAGTCCATGAGGAGTCCACAAGGACTACATGGGGGAGTGTCTGTGGGCCCCTTAGGGGGATGTTAGGGTTGTGTCCATGGGGCGTGAGCTCATAACACAACAAAGATATCAGTGTCAGCATCCCAAAGGTTCAGAAGTACTTTGACAAAGAGGATGTAGATTGATGTCTAAGTACTGAGGTATTTATACAGTCTATCTACTGGTCTGATGTCAGCAATATTAGTAGTGCTGACTGATCATTTCTATCGTGCTTGCTAATGCACAGTCATGCACATGGTGCACTATTGTCTGAGTTTGACATCTGTCAAACTCTATAATATCTGTCTAACTCTATAATATCTGTCTAACTCTATAATATCTGTCAAGATATTAATAGCAGTGAACTCTATAATTATGTCCACATATACAAACATTGATTATATGACAGATTAGATAAGATCGGTCCCATCCAAGATAAGATCGGATAGATCCGAGATGTTTCCCACGGTGCGGAACACATCGTGTGTGTAATGGATTACATCCGTTTCAACAAAAGGGGGCTGGTGGGAAAGACATAATTCAGGAAGAACCTGATGGCGACTACAGCATCACGATAGGTGACCTCACCTTCACCTTCTCAAATGCCCAGCATGCTCCTCCAATGGGGCTAACAGCAAATAACTATGCAAGGTGCACTCTCATTTTTTCTGGTGCATGCCAGGCCCCTAAAGCTAAGTGCAAAGGTTCATCCACTTTGATTACTCCCCACATGAATGGGCCATATCACTGACAACAGAGCACAATTGCAATGATGCTTGTGGTGGTGCTTTCTACTTTGCAGACTATGGCATCCGGGTTGCAGGTGCACCAAACACCATGATTGCCTGGAAGCAGAGGCAGTACCATGGCACTAGCCTTTGAGACCTGGACCCCTCCAATGCTAGCCCTCCCTTCTCACAGCGGGGGCTTGCAATTGTCACCTCAACTTGCATGCTCAGCATTTACACAAAGTGGAAAGAGGGAAAGATTTCAGCAGCTGAAGCAAGCAAAGAGGTAGCAGGAGACCCACATGTAGTTGCAGCCTGAAAATAGTAGTTTGTAACACTGTATGCTGGCTATTTCATTGAGTACTGCAGTATAAGTACAACTTGGCAAAGGCCACTGAGCTGCAAATATACTTTTGTATTCTGTACTGCACAGGTGTCTACCACTAATTCTTCTGACCAATGGTGACACATTGCAGACAATCACACTGCCAAACATGACAACCCATGCATCTGCACAGGTCAACTGCTAGTATATTATTAATTTTTCAAATGTTTTAAGGCCTTAACCTTTTCACCCCAAAATCCTGAGATGGAAAAGCAAAAACAAGATTTCAATTATTAAGAATATGAACCAAGTATACATCATATACAATAATGGCTCACACAAATAGCCACACTAAAGCATACATATCACACCATAACTGTCTACTGTTTGAAGATGTATTATGAAACTATACTCAAGCAGAAATCATCAATCATCAAAATATACAATCAGAAAGCATCCATTGAGTTTTCAGTTTCACAAACCATACTCATCCAATAGTTCCTTGATACCATCAAACGACTTGGCCGCGCGCGGTTCGAACAAGACTTTGAATGGCATAGGATGTGCATTTGCCGATTCCGTAAAATCGAGCGGGTTGATGGGCGATGTCGGGTCAGGCTTGACAGTCATGGCCCACAAGATGAGTGCGGCATTAAGGAAGATGGAGCTATCCGCCCACACACATGGTGAGTTGACGTACCCACAAGAGAGAAGCACGAGATACATACGCAGTAGCCATGTGTTGTCCTGGACAGACGCTATATTGCGCACATGTAAGAACGTGTAAGAAAGGGGTAGAGGTGGACAAAATATGTACCGTCGCCCGAATCCAAATGGAAAACTCTTCAAGTCTTCTCGAACCTTGCCATTATTGTCTAACCACCGACGTGGATCGAACGCTTCAGGATTGGGGAAGTATTCTGGGTCTCTTCCGACTCCCCAGACGTTACCAATGACAGAAGCGCCTTTTGGAATGCGGTAGTTTTTCTGTTCGAACCAATGTCAGCAACTAGTACGGTAGAGATGGGAAGAACACACCCAGATTATTTCTTTTGTTGATTTATGAGGGAAACCTTTTCGCGTCAATCATGTTAGCATGTGACGGAACCTCAAATGACAAAAATAGAACGTACCGCCGGCAGTGACTGGTCTCCATCTGAACGTCTCGTGCACGTACGCCTGCATCCGGGGTAGCATATCCATATCTGCCGTCGTTGGAGCTATTCAACCTGTCAAACCGGATAACCCGAAAAAAGAAGGATTAGCTCGCTTACCCCGCGCTCTGCCGAGAACCTGATCAAGCTCTTCCTGAACCCAGCGTTGCGCGTCGGGGTAACACGCAGCAGCCATGACAGCCACGCTGATAGCCGACGCAGTCGTATCCGAGCCGGCACCGAACATGCTTCCGGCAAGATAAGCGGCTTCTCCATCTGATAGCTCGAGCTCGCGTTGACGCTCCAGGACGTGTTTACCGAAGCAATTTGCAATTTCTTCTCCGCGTGCCTACATAATGAATGTAGCTGTCTCAGAAAACAGAGGGGGGGTCGAAGCTGACCAGTCTGTCCTTGACCTCAAACAACTTCCGTTTGAACAATTCGAGCTCCTTGGTATGTCCATCCTGGAGTTCTTTTAGATATCCCGGGATGTACCTGCAGGGGGTGGGCGCGGTTGAGCGAAAAGAGCAATCTAACTCGAACCAAAGACTGAATGAATTAACACACCTGAGGAAAGGCCAGTAATCGACCATCCAAACGCCTGGGCGCATGTTGATGCCCAAGCGAGTCAAACAGTCGTTGACAGCGTCAATATCAGGATCGTCTGGTCCATTCGGCAGAACACCGTACGCCAGGAGCATGACCACGGAGGCTGCATACCTACATAAACCATAGAACGCGCGCTCAGCACAGAAAAACATCGAAGTTGGAAAAAACCTAATGCGCACCGCTTGGCATGAAGCTGATGCTGTTCGGGATTCTCGATGATGTCGAAAATGAGCTGTTTCGCGCGTCCCGCAAGCATAGGGCCATAGCTCATTATCAGCTTTGGCTGAAGATACGCATGCAAAGCCCTATGACGAGAGAACTTTCGTCAGTCTGCTGACCCCTGTTCACGAGTTCCAAACCATAACACGTGACTCGGGCTACACGGTGTCTTATCGCTCGCGCCACCGTGGATGGACGATCCCGAGTGCGTGTAGAACGGAAGGTGACGATATTAAGGAGTATCAATGATACTCACCGTCTCATCTTCTTGAACCGTTCCCCCGCGGGCGTGATCAGCAGTCTCATTCCTCCCGACAGGGTCTCGCCCGCAGCAATGCTCCTCGGCCTGTCATACGTGTTGGACCCCTCCTTCTCCATGATGTCGATGGCGGCTTGAAGACGCCCAACGACAATGAGGGTCTGGGAGCCCTGTCGCAGGGTGAACACTGGACCATACTCCTTCGTCCATTCTTCAAACTTGCGATATCCACTGTTTGATAAAAGAAAGGGGGGTCAGGAACGTCGGGGAGAGCATCCTTGTATTGTGACTTACAATTTCTTGGGAATGGTGTTTCCCAAAAGCCAGTGGCCAGGTGGCCCAGGGGGCAGCGGGAGGGCTGAACCTGAGGAACGGAGCCGCTTACCGAGGGCGGCAAGAGCAGTAAGACATAGCGCGACGAATGCGAGAGATTGAATAGACAGAGGCCAAGACATGGCAGCGGCTAGGATGGACAGGTGCCAAGTGTTATGCAGCAATATAAAATGCGGGAGTATATGAGGATCCAAGATCCGGCCCCGCGACACGGGTCGAAGCACGCGCCTGAACTTGGACAAAAAGCTTATTCAAGAGCGCCCCAAGTCCACAGGCCTACAAGCCTACAGTGTCTTGCCTCGGGGCCGCCCTGTGCCATCGCGCTCGGCTTGTTTACCTCGTGCCTGACTCAAGACCGTGACGGGAAGGCAGTGTGAAGTCGGATTAACTGTCCTCCGCTGTAGGAATGTCACGGTCACGTTACGTCACGCGTCCAATAAACCACGAAGCAAAAATAGCCCTGCAAGTATACACGTAGATAACAACAATAACCGTTCAGCTGGCAGAAACCCCGAACCATGACGGCAACAGCGCCCACACCTCTTCCCTCGCCCTCGCAACCGCCTCCGCAAAATCCACTTTACACGGCTGACACATTCGCAGGCCATACCGGCACTCCCCATGCGAAAAGTCCGTTCTCGAAAGCATATCGGCCGCCTGCAACAGCGTAAACAGCGGATCAGCATCCCTTCCCGCCGCAAGTCCTCCCACGGAACGGAGAAGGTTGACCATGATAAAATGGAACGAATCGTAGCACGCCCTGCTCGCCGCCGCGTCGCCCCCATGAACGCACTCGGCCGACGGAGCGCGGGACTGTAACTCCTTCTGGATAAACGACGCCAGATACTTTTGTGCGTATTCCCTGCCCTTGAGCGTCCGCAAGAGTAGATCGTGGGGAAGGGTGACTGCCACCAGCACTTCCGCCTTCCGCGAGTCCCTGCCGGTCTGAGCATGGAACAGACCACCACCACCACCACCACCACCACCACCAGTAGCCGTGTCGCCGCTCAACTTCAAGAACGTATCCGATGGCGCCGCCGTGCCGACTTTGATCTGGCTAGGCCCGTACCGCGACAAGTCGTACATGGCGGCATACAGCACAGACTGGAGGCCCTGCTCCAACGCGAGACGGACGGCGAGGATGGGATGGGCACACGTCATCAAAGGCACGTACCGCCCCTGTTCGTCCGTCGCCGATGCTTCCCGGTAGTCCCACCCCGCGAGCGTGGCCGGCCAGTCGAGATCGAGCCGCGCAAGGCAGTGTTGTCGAAGATGCTCCACAAAGTATTTCGTCGACAGCCTCAAGACGGCAGCGAGCGCTGGAAAGTCGTTGGCATGCGGCGTTTTGGTGTACCTGCCAATTATTTATTTAAATAAAAAGAAAGAAAGAAAAAAGAAAAGAAAAGAAAAAAAAAGAAAAAAGGTCAATTCTCTCGTTGGATTTTTTATTTTTATACTCACAGTCCATCATATAGCGCCCTCAAAAAATAAAACACGTCCGACGGACAGTCGTGCAGCTGGATCCAATCACACCCGTCGATCTGATGAGACGTCCTCGGCTCAGCCAACGTGAGGAGCCCGCTGAAAAATTCCGAGTGTCGCTTTAGCTGTCCGCGATGGACCTTGAACGTGGCGGGTCCAGCGACGAGGACCAGGTTGCCGTCCTCGAACCACAAGTCAGAACAGCGGACAAGGTTTGACAACTGCGGGACGCGAAGCTTGTCGTGTGGGTTGACAGGTACCGTTGCCATCCGTGGTCGAGAGAGTGATTAGAATGTGAAAGCGAGAGTGAGGAAGGCGGGGAGAGTGGAGCGGGATATTGTTGTCAGCCTTGCGATGCAGACCAAGAGGCTGACATGGGCTGACGCCAGCGGTGGCTTGGGCAGAGATGATGGGTGGGAACAGTTAGCCGCCAGCCACCTCGGGGTGCTTGTCAGCCACGGCCTACGTGTAAACGCCCGCGTTCTATGCTTCAACGAAAAGGTCAAAAGAATGATCCGATGATATATATTAATCCATTACCATACAATGTCAACTACATGAATGAAGTGAAGGGGGAGGACAAGGGGATGGGGTGACTGTAAAAGAGGGACGGATAAGTGACAGGTGAACATGCAATATAAAGGTAACGTTACGCGGATATCTACGCCCTCGAGTTAGATACCGCATTCCGATGTAATTCCAATACGTCAGCGCCGTTGAACGTAATCCGTGATATGCTCTCCGTGAGTCTTTCATAGTATTCGAGAAACTCTTCGTTCGGCTGGCGGCCCGGAGCGTTAAAGTCTAAATGTTCCAACGCCGGGAAGGCGTCCAAGAAGCGGGCATCGATAAGCTCGATGTCATATGGCATCCGGGACAGCTTGAGGAGCTTCACAGCACCAAACATACCAGACGATCGTCTAAAGAGGGTCACCAAGCCGGACCACGCATAGTCGGATAAGGAGGTAAACTCTATACTCTCCAGGGTCTTGAACGCCATCTGGTGTGAAAATAACGAGATGGATTGATCGCCTTCCACTTTCAGACTGAGCAACGCGGAGGTGTCGAGCCGTAGTGCGGTCGACCATCCAATTGGGGTATAGCTGATGATAAGCGCCTGCACGCTCAACCCTCTGGGAACACCGAGCCACGCTGCGTCCGTATCCTTCAGATGGAGCTGATAAGCACCCGCGGGCGTGTGCATCGCTGTCTCCCACAAGATTCCGCTGATGTGCACACGCGAGAGGACCTTGGGGTCAAACTTGACAGAGGGGAAAGAGGCTGATATCGACGGATCACGATCGGTGCGGATAAGCTCCAAGTACTCGAGGTGCGGCGCGTAGCTCGGGTTCAGAAATGCCTTGTATATTAGCTGGTAGTTGAATCCCGCCGTTCGGATAGACAGGCGCCGGCACCTGTCCATCTGTCTGGCCACGGTCAGGATGATCTTCCAGAACCGAAGAGAGGCGTTGACCGGGATGGGATTGGGAAAGTCAAGGGTGATGTCGAGAGGCTTGTGGGCGTGCAGCTGGAATATGCTGTTGAGAACTTCGGCGTCGATGATGGAAGATACGGTGATTTGGGTCCAGAAGGCGGGCAGAGCCATGACGAAGGAGCGCCATCGTTTGCTGACATGCGCCAACCGCATGGCTAATTTGGCTTGGCGGCTTTTCTCGGCGCAGGACACACAGAGCGAGAAAATTTCCTCCAGAAGCTCCACGGGAAGCGTCTCGATGCAGGGCTCCGAGCCGCTGGTAGGCTCATGACAGTCAGGAACACAGATGGGCGTCATGTCTGGCTTTGGGTGTGGACGCGCCTGGGTCTAAGCGGATGGTGCGTTTAGAGCTGGGAGTTGAAGTGCATCAAGTCATGAGGTTAACTGGACAACGTTCGGTTATAGTACGCGTACCTTGTCCTCTTACGTGAACTTGGTCGGACGCCTGCCTTCTTATACCCTCTAGTCCTGATCTGGCCACAAAATATCCCAGCTTAGACTCTCTTTGTCCGTGTCTCCTGATACAATGCCACAATGACCATGACGTGGCGTCCAAAGCTGTACCAAAGATGATAAGGTGCATTGTCCACCCACCCTTGCCTTGTCCAGAATCACAGCTCGTTCGTTGTAGCTGCTGTCAACCTCTGATCCTATCTAACCCCTTTCAGCCGCGCTCGTTGACGATGCAGTCCTGGCAAATGGAGCTAGACGGGTCCCAGGCCATTTTTCCCCTCTAACCTTGGTCATTACCACTCCAGTCCGCCTTGGTCGACGACGCTCATGATCACTTCTTTACCTGCGAGGAGAATCGCATTGCCTAATAGCAATTTCCCGACCTTTATCACCCCGCAGCCACAAGATCAGGCATGAGGGTTGAGGGTAGTAATCAAGCTCAGGGAAACAATGCGTCATAGTAGACGTATATATAGCGAACCTGCACGGTTCCTAGTTATGTCACGGAAGGGGACGGTCCGCTCATGAGGTCCTTCGGTTGAGTGGAAGAAGCCAAGAGGAAGTGCCAAGAGATGCTCGGGCGCGGTCACCCCCGGAACTATCGACTTTGGACTGGCAAGCCCATTTCCGATTCCATGCACAGGCTGGAAAGTACAACACCCCCCGACGTCCGCACTTCCTAGAGCCCCACACAACGTTTAGATGGGTTGACCTCTACGACCCCATCGTCAACCTTTCCTGGTTGTCAATGTTCATTCATGGTCGCAGCTTTTTTTGACCATTCGTTCTTTCTCGTCACTTCCCGATACCCTTTGCTGTAATGTAGATCGCCTCATTCACTTGCGCTCCTATCTTTTTCCAGTCGCTGCCGCACTACGTGGAGGAAGCAGCAGCTCCTTGTCTTCATTGCTGGCGTGATGCTGTTTTGTCGTCAATCTCTCGATTGCATCGCCCGTGTTTTCAGGCCGATAAATACGAATTGGGAAGAGACCTGCGTCGAAAAGAAGCTACTCTGCGCCCTGGAGAGGACGAGCCTGTTTCAAGAAAATTAACATATATTCTCAAGGCATATCCTTGTCCAAACCTACAATTCCAGCAAAGAATATATAAAAGATGAGGAACTCTATATATATAAATCACTCTACAGCTCCTTTAGGTCGATGAGCGGTGCTATTTGAAACTGTTTCGTCGCTTCCTCCCAACAATCCCCTATGACAACGCAGAGCATTTCCGGCATCGGGCCATTTTTTGATCCTGATCTTTTCTGGATTATTCCAGACATGGCGGAGATGAAGAAAAATCCACTTGAAGTCTTGAACGAAGGTGTAATGGCTTTGAATTGCACGATTTTGCGGAATTTTTGGAGTATAATTGTCTGGTTTTTTGGTCACGCTTTTTTCTACAAGCCGAACCAGAGCAGGATGTATAAAGGAAATTGAAGAGCGCCAGACTTTGTTCGATATGCAAACGCAATGCAGGCAAGGGGCGACTCGTGTCTAACTTGAGATAAGGCAGTGTCATGTTGCTATCATATAAAAATGATCCAATGTATCGCTAACACATCACGCCAAGGTGTATGGATACGGGGCTACTGAGGCTTTGTTTTCCACTGCTCCACGCAATAGTGCCTTTCGGTGGTGAGAGTAGTGAGCATTTTATACTTGCCCTCCATAGGTTTAGCCCCTTTGAAGGAAATCCGATGCGCTTGGACATATTTGTTATTCTCGCCCTTCTCAAAAACATAATTGTATCCGTAATTGTCACCACCGCAATGACTATTAACAAAAGGTGATGAAGCTTCAGCTCGGTAACGGCTATAACGCACACACCTTAAATCCATCCCACACTTAAACTCGTACAATTCATTTGCTTTTACGATGAGTTCGAGCATTCCTGGATAATTTAAACCATGTGCCTGCGCTTCTCGCATCGTGTCGCCCATTCGCACTCTAACAATATAGTATGTCGTCTTTAAACCGTTTGTCAGCGTTGCATATCCAAGAAGCTGGTCTGTGGCCATGAAAGCATCGAGCTGATTCTGAAGGGTCTTCTTTGCACGTAAATATACGGTGTTTTTCGTTATGACGGCAGGAACCATTTCGAATGTCGTTGAGTAGGCTTCATCTGCGTCTGGCCAGAAGTCGATTGTAGGATTCACTTTATTCTTCCACGCTTCAATGACCGCATATGGATTGCACTAACGTGCAGTGAATACATTCTGATCAGTATGAAATAAAGACGCAAAACCTAAAAACACTTGCCGATTCGGATTCTGGTGCCAGTAGAGAGTGAGTACTACTACTCTGTTTCATTGGCCATGCTCTTCTCTATGAACCAGTCAGAAGAGGATACGCGTTGGGACCCGGGGCAGAAGCTTACGGATAATTTTTGGTGATTATTCTGCAAAGCTCTGGCAGATTTGGCTCGAGATGCACATGCGCTGCATGCAAAGATAACGAAAAGCGCGATGGTAGCTAACCTCATCGTTGCAAAGAATGAAATGAGGACCAGCCTCGCGCGACGGTCATAAGAGGCAGGCAGCAACTCCAATTTGTTCCAGAGTGACCGGCCCGGGCATTGACCGACTCATATGATGGCGCAATGATGTTGCCAGAATGTACAGCTCAACGTGATGCTGCAACAACCGATGTGGCCGAGTCACCTCGTACCACAATTTAATTCATCAAAGTAGTTACTGGACCAACTTGGTGCGACCCTTACTCAAGTACATATGTAGGAATGTTTTTTCCAGAAAATGGCATTCAATTGACAGCTCTGTTCAACGCAAATCAGCAACAATTATTAAAGTAACATGGCACGTCCTCTCTGATCTACGCATCTCAATTTTGAGTATATAAACATCCTTACTACACAATAGCGATCAGTACACCATCAGATGATAATGATTTGACGTTGTGTTTGGCGTTTAACGTTGATGGTCCGAGCCATAGCCAAGCCTTGGCCGCAACAAGTTCACTGACAGACTTAAAAACGACACGGATCCCTGATCCGGTCCCAGAGGCTGGTCCTTGTTCCCCACATTCTAGTTTCATGATATTATGAACCTCCGTTCCCTCCTCTTTTCCATCCTATTTACGTGCGCCGCATGTGGACCCACCCAATCCGGATCGGTAAGCTGTTGCTCCGAAGTAATTCATGTATTCAGTTCTGACCATATTCATAGAAGTGGAAGCCGCTCCCACCGCTACCCCCAGATCAGCTATCCATTCATCCGTTGCCGGATAGCAGTCTCAGCTCGCCGGATGACACAGTACGCACCCTTCTTTCCTCCATATCACCTTGAGCTCACCGTGAATTACTCATATGCACATACATTCATACTCGTCCAACCACTCTTTTCATCTTTCAAACCTGAATTTCTCTTCCTCCTACACGTCTTTCTTTTCCAGTGCGGCGTCAAAAAAGCATGGCAGGACCGCGGAAAGATCATCCAGGGCTGGCCCGACGTGGACGCAGCGCACGAGACCACGTTCAAGGGCAGGCCTGCAGTGATCACCAAAGAGACTGTGTCGTTGGGCAGAAATCGTTTCATTTCAAATGAGCTCAACGCTCTCGAGTTGATTAACCATCTATTGAGGTACACCACGGAGCGTAACGGGCTCCACATGACGTACTACATCGTCCGCACGTGGTTAACAGGCGACAGCTGGCAGACAGCGTCCCGCAAAGGGCTATCGCAAAAGGCAGCGGAATCGTTCATTACAACCTCGGACAATTTATTTCGAAGATACGGCATTGTTCCCAAGTGCGTCCACTGCTTGTTTCTGTCTTTGAACTGTTCGGACGTGTTCGGACGTTTGTCATCTGAGCCTGCTCTTTGTTTAGTCGTCGCAGGGAATCCACTGACGTGAATTTGTACCTCTACTTCAAGAACGAGGATAACGAGTACATCGGGGCGGTTCCGATTTCGTGGAAACAGTCGTCGATCGTGGGCCGCAACAAACTAAAGGGCAAAGCTGAGCCTTATTATTGCAAAGAAAAGTGGAAGTGAGACGCGGGTAGCTGGGCAGGATGTAGTAGTATGGTAGGGTTTGGGATGTTTTCGGCAGATGACTGGCGCTTGGCGATCGTAAATGGCAGCTGCATGGTCCCTCATACCACTTGTCCTTCTCGTACATAAATGAGTGTCCGATGTCGGTGTCATCTTCAATACAATAGACAACAGAGTCAGTTGGGCCATAACCTACTCCCTCCTCGATCTATGCGATACCGTAGGCCTTGACCGTTGCCGACTACAGGGGGAGCCAGATCAATTTTGATTCTGAACTTACCATTTCCGAATTTGCACCTGGGGTCCTGGTACCACTCCTTGCGGAGATGTTCTGAAACAAACATAAAATTGGACGAACTGAGCCAGCCTGTATTTGCATCATGTCCTTACACTGCAATGTATTAGGCAGAGTTATGCCCAGATCCTAATGATAACAGCCAAAGCTGATGATGAAGTTCTCACTAATGCACTTCACTCCTACCACAGGGAGCAACTGACAAACAAGAATCCTTTATCTCGTCCGGAGAGGCAGACGGGGCGGCACGCCCAGGAGGTGGTAGTGTTCAGTTTCGAGCGGCCGGTCATGGGTCACATGGCAGGTTTTACGGGGCGGTGGGGGGGGGGGGGGGGGGGGCAGTGAAGACCGCGTGACACTGTGCGGAGGTGATTGTGGTTCAGAAAAATCGACTTATCAGGCTGAACAGCACGCAGCCCTGGCAGGCTGGGCAATGGGCCACAATGGCAATGGCTCAGCGCTTGGCATGGCACTGGAAAATGGCGGGCAGGTCGGTGGACTGATACCGTGACATCATAGGTGCCAGTGCGAATAACTACAGTCGACTCCCTCTTAACCCATACCCCAAAATCCCACTTTTTTCCGTTTTTGCTCCTCAACTGGTGCTTTGAAGCCTTATAGTATCTCGAAAGTGTATTATGTAGGCTCATGTACAAACATAATGAGGTACTACACATGTCTGGAGGCTTACAGGATCTGGGAATATACATCGATCTATAGTTATGGGTTAAGAGGGAGTCGACTGTATTCAAAACCTGGCCAATGGCCGGTATGGCCGGTACAACTTGAAAGACTTAAAAACGACACGGATCCTTGATCCGGTCCCAGAGGCTGGTCCTTGTTCCCCACATTCCAAGTACATAGTTTCATGATATTATGAACCTCCGTTCCCTCCTCTTTTTCATCCTATTTACGTGCGCCGCATGTGCACCCACCCAATCCGGACAAGTAAGCTGTTGCTACGGAGTAATTCATGTATTCAGTTCTGACCCTATCAGGGCAATCCAGATGGCACAGTACGCACCCTTCTTTCCTTTCCTCCATATTGATCATTCATGTCTTTCTCTAACTACCTCGTCAGGTGGGTCCAAGCTCACACGACATAAAACCAGATGACTCTAGCGATTTAACGGTACTCCTCCATCCATACTTTTTATTTTATTTTTTATTTTTTCATTCCATCTAAACCCAACACAAAACGCATCTTGCTTTTGTTTTTGTTTTTGTTTTTTTTTCTTTTTCCAGTGCGGCGTCAAAAAAGCATGGGAGGACCGCGAACCGAAGCCGATCCAGGGCTGGCCCGACGTGGACGAAGCGTACGATACCAAATTCAAGGGCCAGGCTGCAGTGATCACGAAAAAGACGGTGTCTGTTTCCGGAAATAAATTGGTTTCCAACGATCTCAGCGCTCTGGCTCTCACCGGCCAGCTATTCAAGTACAGCACGGGGGGGAGCTCGGGCTCTACGCTGCACACGACGTACTATGTCGTTCGGAAGCGGATGGGCGATACCTGGTATACGGCCTCCCGCGATAGTTTGTTGCTCTCGAAAGCGGGAGCGGAGGGGCTCATTAAACCAATTAAGGATTCTTATCGGAGAAAGTATGGTATTGTTATCGAGTGCGTCCACCCGCTTGTTTATGTGCCAGAACGTGTGGTCATCGTGAAGCCTGTTTTTTTTTTTTTTTTTTTTTGTTTTTTTGGTATCGCAGGCAACCCAAGGACGAGCAAGAGCTGTACGCCTATTTCAAGGACCCAAAGGGCACGCAGTACGTCGGTGCGATTCCGATTTCGTTCAAAGGGTCGTCGCTCGCGCCCCACAACAAACTCAGAAAGGTCAACGCCAAGCGGTATTATTGCAAAGAAGAGTGGAAGTGAGACGCGGGTGGCTGGCAGGATGTAGTAGTATGGTGGGGTTTGGGATGTTTTTCGTACTGGTTGGGCAGATGATTGGCGCTGGGCGGTCGAATGGTCGAATGGTAGCTGCACAGATGTCCCTCGTACGACAATTTCTTAGTGGATGACCACTACTAATTGATATGCAATGACTTCTTAATTGCACCCCTCACATCCAACGACCACATCTGGACAAGTGGCATCGGCATATCATAGGACTCGGGCAATCTCGCCGTTGGAACATTCATGTATCTCCACGGAATCCAGTGTGCTCTCACATACACGCCCTCCTCGTTCTTCTCGTACACAAATGAGTGTCTGATGTCGACGCCATCTTTAGTACTATAGACGACAGAGTCAACATCCCGAACGCCCGGTCATAACTAAAACGCACTTGAAAATAAAATTACCGTATGTTTTATAATAATCCTTGGCTGCATGAATGAGGCGACCCATACTGACGCCCGTCAGCCTGTTTTTGTCTGTCGCTTCCTCCTTACTGTCGCCCATCCGTTTTCTCACGGTGTAAATCGTCGAACCGTCTTCAATCGCGTGACCAAGGAGCTGGCCCACCTTCCACAAAATCAGGCGCTCTGTCTTGAGTGTTTCGGCCCGTTTGCTACCAGGAGATACCCTCCGGTCCATGGTTATGATTGCGGGTTTTCCATAAAAGTGGGTCTCCCATGCTCGGTTCTGCTCTGGCCAGTGCTCTATTTTTTTGCCTCTGCCTTTCCAGGCGTTTTCGATGGAGTTTGTCGTGCATTCCGTATGCGTGCCACCACCTTTCACGGTGGGGCCGCAATACAGTTCACTGGGTGCACATGGGGCACACGCGAGCAAGATGAAAAAGAGGATTAGGTAGAGTTGCATGAGTCGTACTAGGTGGTGATGGATGAGGACCAGCCTCGAATCGAGAATGGGGATTGTTGCCCGGAATCTTGGTGAATTTGAAGGGAACCAGGCAGTGCCAGAGCGGTGTGGCACAGGCACAGTAGTACACCACCCGCAAAGACCGAGTTACATCACGTGCGGTGCACGGCTGGATGCAGACACTGCGATTGGGACAACTGAAAGTGTACAGAACAACGGAGCTCCTCCAAGCCTTCCTTCAGCGACAAGACGCTGAGCCAAAAGTCCTTTCGTTTGTCCACCGCCACCTCGACCGCTACCTCGTCTCGCGCCATGCCTCTCACCGCGTCTTCCCGCCCACCATCTCCATCCTCATTTACCACCGCCACTTCCAAGCCGCATCCTCCGTCTATGACCGCATGATTAACGCCGGATTCGTTCCCCCCCTCGCCCTCGACGCCAACATGCTCGCCGCCGCTCTCGTTCTCTCACCACACGACCCCGCCCTCAACGCCACCTTTGATGGCATCCTCTCCAATGTCCATTTCACTGAACGCCTCCTCAACCGAACACTCCGCCTCATGCTCCACCTCGGCGCCTCCCACCGTTCCCTCATCGACCTCATTGAAAAGTTTATACAAGCCAAGAGTGACGACTATACCCCTGGAAAAATCCTCGTCTCCAGACTCGTTAACGCCCTCGTCCGCGCGGATAGACTAGAAGAGGCGCTCGAGACCCTCTCACGGTATGAAGACGCGTTAGCTTCTCTACCCACACAAGACCCCGTCGCCGACGCGCCTTCTCCAACACCAACACCAACACCATCCTCGCCGTTCACCCCGCCCGCCCAAATGCCCTACGTCTCCATCCTCGCCGCCATCCGCGACACACACCCTAACGACCCCACCACCCTCAACCGCGTCCTCGCCATCATGCGCGCCGCCCGGATCGACCCTAACATGTCCCTCTTCAACGTCCTCGTGTCGTACCAGGTCCGGCATGCACGGCTCCACCACGCGTTTGCGATCTACGCTCTTCTCAAGCGTGCCGGCGAGAGCGAGGGTGGGGGTGGTGGAATCAAAGGACTAGCACCGGACGTGTTCACCTACGCCAGTTTGTGGAACGGGTTGTACAGGCTGTACGACCCCTTCACTGCCCGTATACGCGCGAGAGAGCTCCCTTCTCCTCCTCCTTCTCCTTCTTCTTCTTCTTCTCTCTCTCTTCTTTGCTTTTTGGAAAACCAACAACACCAACCTGTCCGGGTTCTCTCCCCTCGACGTCTCTCTTCGACATTCTCTCATCCCGCTCAGTAATCTCACTCACCCCTTCCTTGCTCACACTCTCCCTCCGGGCTCTCTCCGCTCCAGAGACTATGCAGGCGCCTACGTCGCCCTCTCCTCATTCTGGAAAGGAAGGCACCACCCAATCCCAATCCCAATCCCAATCCCAATCCCAATCCCAATCCCAATCCCAGTCCCAGTCCCAGTCCCCTGCCCGCACCTACCTTGTTGTGCTCGCCCATCTCTTGGGCAGGGTCCGCTGGGATCTAAAGAGGTGGCGCTATGAAGGGGAAGTGAGGTGGGGCGATACGTTCTTAGGGACCAGGGTGAGGGGTGGGTTCGGCCAAGGGAGGGAGGATAGGGAGGTGTGGGAGATGGATGTTGGAGATGGGTTGGCGAGGAGGTTGGTGGTGTATGCGAGTGGTGGCGCGTTTGATGTTGGGAGGGGACTGATGGAGGGTGCTGGTGATGGTGCTGGTGATGGTGATGGTTATGGTGCTGGTGGTGCTGGTGGTGATGGTGGTGATGGTGGGAGAAGGTTCGTGACGCCGAGGATGGAGGTAATCAAAGGAGAGGGAGGGGAAGAGGCAGAGGAGGGTGTCAGGTTTAGTCGTGTTCCTCTCAAGCGGCTTCTCCATCGCGCGTTATGGGCCGAGATGAGGATGCGTGCGCGGATGTCGCCCACGGTCAGTGATAAGGACGGGGATGGGTTGGTCATCGATGGGACGGAGAGCGAGCAGGTGGTGGAGAGAAAGTTGCAAAGAGCGATTCGGATAGCCAAAGATGAGATGCTTCCCCCGCGCAAGAGGAAAAAAAAAAAAAAAAGTAACTTATGATGGTCATTATAGTCTATCGATGGTAGCATAGTAATAACATCCCCTCGTCTCTTATTCCGAGGATACTGGTAATACACATTAACTGTTTATCATACAATCCATGGTATATCGCTGTTAAATAAGAAAGAAAGAAAGAAAAAAAATTATCGTGGTTTGAGAATCCGAAGCTGGCGAATTACGTCTTGCATATCGACGTTCCATTCACCAACCCAGGTCCGAGGATGAGGGTGAGAGTGTGGGTGGTGGTCTCCGCCCCTTTTAGAGAGGCGCCGAATGCGCCGGACAGTCGACGATCGCGAGGCAGGGGCGGTGGAGGTGGAGGTGGAGGAGGCAGTAGGCGCCTCGGCCGCACTCGCCGTTCGAAGTCGACGGAACATCGCGCCCGATGCAGATCCCGGTGTCTGGAAAGGGGAGGAGGCCAACGTCGACGTCGACGCCGTCACGCACCCCGGCACAGAAGCGGACTGCATCCGCTCCTTGCTGGTTCTCCGCCCAAACCCCCACGTGTCCAGCGAGCCCGTATGTTTCTTCTTCTTTGGCGAGTGGCGGGGAGACACCTCGCCCCATAGTAGGTCCCCTAATGCGGGTGTGGGTGCGGACCGGTTCGGCGCCCGTGCATGGCGATGCACGCTCGCGGTGACAGTAGCGCCGCTCGTGCTGCTGGTTAGGGCAGTGCCGACGCTCGTGCTCGTTGCAGCGGTGCAAGGTCTGCTCTGGTCCGTCGCTATCCCCGTCACGAGCCGGAACGGCGCGCGCAGCTCCCTCTCCGCCTCAGCCTCCGCCTCATCCTCCCCCTCGTCTCCCCGGATCGCAGACGCAGATGCAAACACGATCGGAGACACGAGCGAGTCGCTGCTCGCTCCAGGATCGATAATCTCCTCTGCACCCCCGCCCACCCGCTCTTCGCGTAATTTTTCTTCTTCGGGAGCGGGCTCAAGGTGCGGAGGGTCTGAGTCTGTGGGAGAGAGGGTATCAAGTGGGAGTGGGGGAAGCGGCCGAAGGCGTCTCGGCCAAGGCGAAGGAGGGACGAGGAGGGTGGGGAGCGGACGCGCAGGGACAGGAGCAGGGCCGTGTGGCAGTGGTGGCGGCAGATCTGGCGTGGTCGAAAAATCCATCGGCCGATCGTCCATCTCGCTCTCGTCTTCCTCCTCCAGCGTGGAGCCCTTCAACGCGTTCGGAAGAATGTTCAGATCGGAAAAAGTGGACACCTGCGTCGTCACAGAATCCCGGTATTGGTACGGTTTGAGTATGTGGGAACCCGCAAGGGGCAGAGTTTGATTTGATGATGGCGTATTGAACGCCAGCGAATGATGCGACGAGTGGGTCGATGATGAATCCTCCTCTTGCGTGGCATCCGTCAACGTCAACGATGCGGGAAGTCGATGAAGGTCAGACAGCGAAGAGTCGTGCGTGACGACGGACTCTCTTTGCCTGCGCCTCCGCCTGCTTTTCAGTCCAGGTGGCGTGCTAGGCTCTTCCCCTTGCAACAGCGGGACCAGTAACGACGAAAAGACCGCCGCGGACGGGACCGACGACGACCGGAATAGCGAATTGCGCGGACGGCTAGCTCTTGCCGGCCTCAAAAACGTCGCAAGTGAATCCACGCTCTGAAAGACGGACGAGCGGCGTTTACGTTTCGCAGGTTCGTGCTCGGACAAATCCGGTGGCAGGCCAAATGAGGCCGAGATGGGCGACAGAGTGGGAACTTCAGGCAACAGCCAGCATGCATCTAACCCGGACGAGCCAACTACGGTCGAAACAGAAGATCGCCGAGATGAAGGGGGGGGCCTAAACATGATGGGTGCCCGCCCTGTCTTCTGGTCAAGAGGGAAAACGTCATCCATCCCCGCTTCCGCTTCCTCTTCCGGATATAGCACGCGGTTAGCAGCGCTAATATCCAGCACGGAGCCAAACGAGTAGTGCAGAATTCGAGGCGTGGATACTTCGTCGTTCTCTTCAACTGGAGAAATGGAGTCCCGTTTGCTCGACTTGTTGGGCGGCTTGTCATCTGGGTCGTCCGCAAAATGGATGGAGCTGATCCGAGAGCACGCGTCGTCGTTGTAGTATAGCGAGTCCCCGCCAGATATGTCTAGCACAGGGATGGGAGACCCTCGTCCGAGCTCGTCACCGTACAACATAGATTCCAGCTTGTTAGCCCTTCTAGTCCTCCGTGGCTCGATTCGAGGTGACTGGTCGCTGTCGAGGCTGCCGGCTGATCGCGTATGGCGATGTGTCGATTTCTTCAGAGAGCCAGGTGCTAAACCATGCAGAGGTACATCCGAGGTCATAGAAGCGGAGAGGGCACGACTCACGTGGAGAGTCGTTCTCGTTCTCGACTCGAGAAGGGTCCACGAAGATCTTGCCCTCGTCCATTGATGCAGCAGAGTCGTGTTTGGGTTGACCAGGGCTTTTGGGAAAAAGAAAAGAGACGACAGACAAGGAGAGATTTTGCATGCTTTTGCTGTGACGCGCTGGGGGTGAGGGGAACGACGAGGTGGATGGACGGGCGGCGGTGAGGTTTAAAGACGGCGATTGGCTCCTTGATCCTCGATAATAGCCATCGTTTTGGCTATTGACCAGGCTTAGGTCGCTTTCAGGGAGCATGGGGAGTGATAGAGGTGTAAAAAGGGCGTCTATCACGTACATGATAGAAAACAAAGAAGGAGAAACTAAAGAGGGCGTCCAAAATTAATATTTCCATATGTGTCGAGGGCGTCCTGTGTCACCGAATCACGGTTCATGGCAATTTTGGCCAGCTTGGGTGAAAAACGTTCAGTGCGATCAATATCAACACAGCCATCAAGGTTTCCAGGGCGGGCCGGGCTCGTAAAACACAATTCGGCCCCTTATTTGATGGCGTTTCCTGTTCGTAAGTTTGTTCACGCGCAGATGCCGGATCGGGTCTGCTGTCAACCTGAAACTGTTGCCTTTTACAGTGGCCCGGCGGCCAACACTGAGCCTTACCGAGATATTTCAGTGTGCAGACCCAGCGTTCGACAGAACCCTTCCAGCGGAGGTCTTGAAACGAGGCACCACTCCGTTCACCATTACTGAGGTAGGCGATATTTCAATACTAATTTAAAAAAACGATCCTGGCAGCCAGTGATCGCGCCTGCACAGTGCGTTAATAACGGTTGCATCATCATGGTGTTCCTTCCGCCCATCACATGTCTTGGCTTGAACTCGTCCATAGTATACTGTTTCAATCGCTTGCTTTACTCCACAACTCTGAAAAAGCGCCCTGTTTGACGAAACCCATCCTGTGCTTTTCGCAGCACTGAGACGCCAGTTCGCGTACGGACGCAACACCAGGTTGACCATCAATCGTTCGGGCTCAATGGGCGAATCGCCGTGACAATCAGACAGTGTCCAACGCATAAATCTGACCCTGACGGGCCGATGCAGTGCAAAGGCTAGTGCAGGCGACGTCGTGACGAATGTACGCCGGGCCTAACTCCTGAGCTAGATAGAAATAAGCGTTGTCTCCAAAAAGCTTGGTATGGGTTGTCACGGCATTCTTGGAGCAGTAAATTTGCGGCAGAGGTACTTTTTAAGCCGCGGCACGTTTCAAGAACAACTAGCTTAATCAAATTATGGACCCAGCGATAGTTGTCTCTTTTGAGATTACGAGCGTCACACCCACTTCCGTCGGCACTGACTCTAACCCTAGATCGAACCACAGGTAAGTAGCTCCGCCATCCTGTCTGCGAGGAATCAAGGTGAGCGATCCAATTGTATTAATGACGAGATCTAACTCTCTCATGTCAAGCTTGAAACAATGTGCCGAGAGTCGGCAACATTCAATAGTCCCACTTGAACAGAAACATATGCGATCTGCAAGCGTCCCATGCGCGGCATCTATGTGCCTGAATTTAGACCTTATTGAATAAAGCAGGTGCGGGGAGAGTATATTTAAGCATGATCTTTCACGGGTAAGCTCAGACTACAATTAGAACATAATCTTAAAATCTTGCAATGTGCTTGGCGTTTTCGTCCCCTTCTTATCGCTGAGGCACCGTGCTCTTTACAAAACCGAAAGGTACCCTCGCGTCGTTTATCGTTTATCGCAGGGCCGAAAGCCGCATGGGCATAATGCCTGAGTGAGAGGTATTTTTCCATTTTAACAGTAATCGGTTCCGCTTTGACGGGCTTCTCTGCGATCTAGACATGTGCATTCTGACCCTCGTGTGTAAACCCACCGGTGCCACCTCCCATCCCGACCTCGGCATCAGGGAAGGTTCATACCAACTCTCACATGTAGCAGATGACATTCTCCAAGGCTCTGTGGCGTGGGTGAGACGGTGTCTAGCCTTGAACAATATTTTTCGCTGTTTCCAGAACTGGCGTGGCGGTTATCCCACTCCATTGGTTCAGCAAGACGGGATATTATGCATATCGCTTGTGTGCACGAGGACTGCGAATGGCCATGAAACAGCTCCTTGTTCGTTATTAATAAATTATGATCCACAAGAGAAATAAAATATACCTTTACTTTTTACTTGGTTCGGGATTATTTCTTCCTTTCTTTTAGTACAAGACGACGACGACGTCACCGTATTCTCACACGTCTTACCGTCGTAGCTACATGTCTCGACTAATTAATTCCGTCTTATCGGTGCCCGTGCCTCACATCCCAGTTTTTGACAACCCCGAAAAAGGATACCACGCACTGACGCAGGTCCCGGTTAATATTACCCACGACTATTCATTTGTTCGTCTCGTTTCTTCGCGTGTTTCATTAATCTGGGCAGGACCTCGCCATGTATCGAGTTCTCTCGTCCTTTCTCCGGTCGGAGTGTTTTTTTTTAGACAAGAAGTGTGAAATTCAGTACCAACCTTTTTGATCAGTCCTCGGAGATGTTGACCGAACATCAATGATGTTGGCAAGCACGCACGCCACATCATGCATCATGCATCATGATGCACGAGTCGCAAAAGAAGTGGTGTGACAAAAAAAGTGTTGCCGTCATCTAGTTGGCTCGCCATATCCGATGTTTTCGATTCTCAAGTACTATTGACACGATGGCGGTGGAAATTATGTAGCACAGACCGGGTTTTTTTCTTTCTTTTTCCATCTAGCAGTAACTCAAGCAAGTCTATATCCATTATGAGGCTCGGACGTACTGCGTTGGAATGTATGCATTCGTGCGCCAAGGTCCTACTATAGGCGGTTGAGAGCCAGAGCCAGAGACAGAAATACGCGGTTTAGAGCTAGAGGCTATGCTTTGCCACGTTGTTTCAACTTTGTATAGTTTTGCCCCCTCCGCCACGCAGGTCCTTGGTGTTCGGGGAGTTTTCGTGCAAGATAACGCTCCTTATTCCTGAAAAGGAGGGGCCAACCCTTGGCTTATCTTCCCACAATCTGTTTCATGCATACCACTCAGTGGTTGCGGCTGGTAACACGACTCACGAGAACAGCGTATAATTTATTGAGAAGCCGGTTCCATTATCAGCGTCGCACTGAGATGATGCCAATTGAACTGGTGCTGGGCAATGGAATGTGGCTACATATCAGTCAGTAGGCGGACGAGTTGGCAGCTTTAGTACGTAATTTGGCGTGAATGAACAGAGTTGTGACACGTGGTCTCATCTCAGGCTCTTCCCAGTATTCCCACTTCTTCGAGGTTAATACATTCTCAATGGTGCGCGGTCCCCGTCAAGCCTTTGAACCCCAGACTTTTCTCAAACCCATCTGTAGGCTGCACAGGCAACATTCAAATCCATCCGGTCTGTTGTCCCTCTCCTGGACCGCATCCTTGTCCAGCGTTTCAAGCCAGAGGTGGTACGTATCGTATAGCTGGTCGTGCTTACTTTCGGACGTGACAATTTACCAGAAAACGGCAACGGGTATCTTTCTCCCCTCGTCGTCGACCAACAACCCGCTCCCAGAGGCTACTGTAATCGCAGTTGGCCCTGGTGTGCCTGGGAAGGACGGAAACATTGTGCCTACGCAAGTCCGAGCTGGTGACCGCGTGTTGCTCCCTGGTTGGGGAGGTAACGCCATCAAAGTCGGTGACGAGGTAATGTGTCTTGTCTGGTGTGTTTGGAGTGATCTTGACGGGTTGTTGTATAGGAATACGCCATATTTAGGGATAGCGATGTCCTCGCCAAGGTTCAAGAGTGAAGTTGACTTGTTGTTCTGGGCTGACCTGCATTGGGAACATACTTCCGTCCAAAAGTACTTAATATCTTCGAATCAAGCCGCTTACTGTGCAATAAACCTCCACTCAGGCATTAAATATTTAATTTTTATTTAGATTACGTACTCATGCTCGTCTCTCTCCCGCACCGAATGTTCAGTGAATGCTCAAGCGCTCAGCCATTCACAGTATTTCTTGTAGCGTAACCGATGACTGCACCTGCTTCCTTGAGCATTCAACTACCCGACCTCCCCTCGCTCACCCGCTGCTTTGAACTGCGAGCCAACAAATCTTGTCGGTCCGTCGCACTTGCTTCAGAATCTCATTTCCTAGACTTGGGCTCGGACAATCCCATCTCATTATCCACCGCCGAGCGCGCCCTCCTGTCTTCTGCGAAAATTGGGCTGCTTTCCGGTTTATGCTTCCCTACATGCGATCCACCACAGCTTCGGTTCTTGACAGACTTTATCACCTTGTTGACATTCGCACATGAGCGACTCTCACATGCCAGAAACTCGACCGAGTCTGGATGGGAGGGACTGCAGGTCGACTCGAAGCTCGCTGAGGGAGTCAAAGCAAAATACAGAAGCGGGATTGGTGTTCTGGAGAGACACGAGCTTTTCAAATTGTACGTGGTCCCTTGCCCCCAACTAGGGAACGCCTTTTTTCCAACTACTAAACCACGCACGCACGGCAATAGCCTGATCCTGGACCTAACTCAATTCTGCTCCCGCGCCCCTCTCCGTCATGGCATGCCCGGTTCTCTCTCTCGATAGTCACCTACCAACGTGCCCAGCTTGCTTCTCTCAACCCACCCGACGGCACCAATCCAAACGTTCTAGAATCCTTTATTTCCCTACGAAAGAATACGACGGGCGCCCACATCATCTTTGACTTGGTCGAACTCGCTTTGGGACACAATTCCCTTGAAGACAAGGACATGCCAGCTGGCGTGGGTAGTGCCAAGGGCAACGATGATGTCGTCGATGACGGTGGCGATGACGATGAAGACGAGAGCCTTGGAATAGCACGCATCTTCCTCCTACACGCTTTAGACACTCTCCGAGACCTCGCAGCCGAAATCGTTGCCTTGTCAACGGTACGTAAGCGACTCACCCTCGACCCCCCCTCCTTGAACGAAATAATAATAATAATAATTTAACAATACTTTTTCGGACGTGACAGGACGTCGTATCGTATGCCAAATTCCAATCCACGCGGGCGCGGCAGCAGCAGCAGCAGGACTCACCACCGCCGGACCACATTCCGCACAACGTCGTCATGGTTTGCATGCTCACCAGAAACCTGTCGGTGCAAGGAGCCATCAACATCGTCCTCAAACGTCTCAAGGAGCGAATTCGTGCCTTTTTGGAATTGGAGCAATGTCTCCACACTCTTCGCGATTCCGAACCTGCTAACGCAGGGCTCTTGTCGTATTCGTGGATAGTAGACTTTGTCAAGTGGGTCGTCGGTAAAACGGTCGCGAATTCTCCAGGGAGCGGTGGTGATCAGCAAGAGACGCCGCAGCCGTTGATCAAGTCCTTGGGCTCGTTACGTCCGAGCGCTGGCTTGTCTCAACTGATTAGAAAAGATCTGGACGCGTCTGTGCGCGTGCTCCGAGACTACATTGCGGGGCACATCCATTGGTTTTATGAGACGGAATTCTACTTTGGTTCAAAGGGCGAGGACGTCAAGGCCTTTGGATGGGTCTTTTTGAATGTCGAGATGGCAGGCACGAACTCGTAACTGATATTCTTTATATTAACACGTCATTTTAGCTCTATTCATATCCTATAGCACTTTGTTACCAGCTTGCGAATATGTTTCTGTTATGCATGCATCGATTTGACACGAAGGCAGATCATCTTCCCTTTCGTGTGATTGACTGATTTTTGACATGGTCATTTTCTATTGGCTTGTGCTTTTCCGTGAGTGACCTTGCGTGTCCGCGGAAAAGAGGCATCTGCCAGCTGATCCGGGCATACTCTCGGTGAGCACCGTGAACTGGGAATTCGGACGAGTGTGCTTCGTTCTGAGCAAGCTAAATGGTGTGAAAACTTTAAATAAATGGATGGCACGAATGTCAAGTAAGGTTGACCTATAGTAATAGATATTGTTACTATGCTCGTCGAGGGTTAGTAGTAGTAGAGAATAGCGAAGAAGCTCTGATAATGGCGACTGCATATTGAGCAGGTGAACTGGCGACTGAGTCGGAGCGGCACTGTTGATCCGCTTAGAACTTGAACGTCTGTCGATGATTCGGTTAGTAGTATTCAAGAGGATGAAGGTGACGCAATTGTAATCAAAGCGAGGGGTTGCTTATGCAGTAGTCGGAGGAGTTGAGAGGAAGGAGCGGGTAGTGGTCAAAGTCACTGTGGGAATTAAAGCATGTGAAAAAAAAAGTCCTTGAAGAGGTGAAAAAAAAGTGGAGAAGTTCCTTTTCAATGTAGTCAGTGCTTTATTAGCACTTCTTGAGATCATGGAAGGGGTGTGAAATGAAACATCCAAGGGTGTGAGTTTCATGTCAGATGACATATACTCTTGGGAGTTGAAATTCCACATTCCAATTGTCACAAACACAGTTATTATTATTATTTATAATTGAAATAACAAATGGTACACTATAAGTTAATTACTTTCTCATCTTATACATGTGCTAGACAATTTTCAGTAGTTATAACCTACATCAAAAAAGCATTTAGTTGGTAAAAAAAAAAAGAAAGAAAAACATACAAGTTTGCCTGAGGGAGACATGTAGGACGCACAGGAGGGTGATGGGTGGAGGGTGATGGCTGGGAGCGAGCGCGTAGAGTACGGCGAAAGGGATTAGACGAGCGGGCAACAGATGGGCGTAGGGGCGCAGGGAGACGAGCACGGCGAAAAGGGAAACGAGCGCGACGAGAAGGGAGCAGATGGGCAAGCAGCGGACGGGCGGACGGAGATGGGCGAGTAGACAGGCGGACGCAGACGGGCGAGCAGCGGACGGGCGGACGCAGACGGGCGAGCAGCGGACGGGTGGACGCAGACGGGCGAGCAGCAGATGGGCGAACGCAGACGGGCGAGCAGCGGATGGGTGGATGCAGACGGGCGAGCAGACGGGCGGGCGGACGGAGATGGGCGAGCAGCGGACGGGCGGACGCAGACGGGCGAACGCAGACGGGCGAGCAGCGGATGGTGGATGCAGACGGGCGAGCAGACGGGCGGGCGGACGGAGATGGGCGAGCAGCGGACGGGCGGACGCAGACGGGCGAGCAGCGGACGGGCAGACGGAGATGGGCGAGCAGATAGGCGGACGCAGACGGCGGACGGAGATGGGCGAGCAGACGGGCGGGCGAGCAGACGGGCGGGCGAGCAGACAGAGACGGAGATGGGCGGGCGCGGCGGGCGGACGGAGATGGACGAGCAGACAGGCAGACGCAGACGGGCGAGCAGTGGATGCAGACGAGCGAGCAGCGGTGGATGCAGACGGGCGAGCAGACGGGCGGACGGAGAGAGGGCCAGACGGGTGAACGTGACGCGTGACGCGTGAACTAAGCCCAATGCATGAGGGGAGGTCAAGTGAACTTCATGCACATGACACTAAAACTTAAAATTTTAAAGGGGTTGTTTTTCATGTCTACCAAAGGCACTGATTTCCAGAACTAGGAGGATGAAATTCAACTTCCAAAATTAAGGTATTCATTTTCAATGCCCAGGAGTTGGGGGTTGAAAATCACAATCATGGGATTAACACTCTTGGGCATTGAATTTAAAGTGATCAATGCCCTGGAGGTTGAATTTCAAACTATTTACTTCCCACAGTGAGTGTTCTATGTCAAGTGCGTTCATGCTGAGTTGCTCGCTCGACTGCGGCTTCACTGACTTTCACCAGTGCATCTACAAAAAGTCGGAAACCTGGTGGAGCTCGCCAGGTCAGGTGACACGTTGGCCAACGCTCGCCACTGTGGGAATTAAAGCATGTGAAAAAAAGTCCTTGAAGAGGTGAAAAAAAAGTGGAGAAAGTTTCCTTTTCAATGTAGTCAGTGCTTTATTAGCACCTTCTTGAGATCATGGAAACCAAGTACTGAGTAGGTGAAATTCAATTTCCGAGCAGTTGCAATTCAACTCCCTGGAGCTTGAAACATGGAAGTTGAACATCTCATGTTCACATGAATTTCAGACACCATAGGGTGTGAAATGAAACATCCAAGGGTGAGTTTCAGGTCAGATGGACATATACTCTTAGGAGTTGAAATTCCACATTCCAATTGTCACAAACATAGTTATTATTATTATTTATAATTGAAATAACAAATGGTACACTATAAGCTAAATACTTTCTCATCTTATACATGTGCTGGACAATTTTCAGTAGTTATACCTAAGGACGCACATGAGGGAGATGGGTGGAGGGTGATGGTAGGGGCGCAGGGAGACGAGCATGGCGAAAAGGGAAACGAGCGCGACGAGAAGGGAGCAGACGGGCAAGCAGCAGACAGGCAGACAGAGATGGGCAAGTAGACAGGCGGATGCAGATGGGCAAGCAGCAGATGGGTGGATGCAGATGGGTGAGCAGACAGGCGGGTGGGCAGAGATGGGCAAGCAGTGGATGGGTGTTACGACCTTACGATTTTCTGACGACTTTTCCATATTTTTATCTATTTTCTTTGGGGCCCTATGGACGCATAGGTATACAGGACTCATAGGCGCCAACCCCTATGTCGAGGCGCCCATCGGTTAGGTCAGCGGTTAGTCAGCTGGGGCTGTACTGATAAGAAGACAATAAGGACCGGATGGGGACACGGGGATCGCGGGAAGGCGTAGATAGTCGCCATGGTTTCGTTGCTGCGCGCGCATAGCCCTAGAGGCATGAGGCTACTGCGCACAGACCATGGTTGGAGTATATAAGGTGGTGTGTCGTAGTAGGAGTCTCTAAGACTCTAGATAGTTTGCTCTCACCCAGCTTACTTATCTACTGTGTCAATAAACCTCTTTTCTCTATCTCGTCTCCACGAGGCTTGTGGGTTGTGTGGGATTAGTCCTAACATAATCTAGAGTCTTTTCAACTACACCCTTCGTTGTTTGACACAGCGCCGAGCACGTCTTGCTCGTTGTCGCTCACAGCGTCGAAGCGATCCAACAAAAAATCTTATTCGTCTGACAGGGCGCTCGTTACACCACGAGACTGTCCTCAGCCTCAATACTGACATAGTCGACAACTGGGTCACGACTGACTCAGGGAAAATTCTGTCTACAAAACAGTTCTAGACGAGAGTAGTCGCATCGCTGGGTTGTGGACCAGGCAGGGTCGCCCCGGGTAACTACACTAGGACTGCGGAATAGTTGGTGGAACCAACGAAGACAATCTATTGGCGTGACGTGTATCAAGGCCTACAGTCTAGAGACACCAATTACGTATCGGATTTATTAATCTGAGCACGAGGACACTCTAGTGAAGAGCCGGGCACCACCCCTTTAGGTCATTTGGTGGAAATAAATCGAACATTCGAGTGTGGGTGCGTTATTGACCGCATCGGACAGTGACTGTATTTGGAAGTACAGTTACAGAAGAAGAGGCGACATCTCCCTACTTGGGACGTCATCCAAATTTGGAACACGCTAAGGGATCTGGGATCCAGGAACAATGACGCAATTGTTCAACTACGTTTTGCCAAGGGCAGCTATGTCCTTGATGGAGATCGGAATTGCTTTCGATCTAGAATGGGCGGCGGGGTGCCCTATGCCCCAACAACGAACCGAGTCGGCCAAGCCGGTCGACTACTGACAAAGTGATGCGCATGTCCGCGCATGGTACTTCTGGCGCAAAGAGCAGCGCCGTTTGGAGAAACTCAGGCTGCGCAGGGCAGCTTATGAAAGACAGGTGCTCGAGGAGGCAGCTTTCCGAGAGCAAGAGGAAGCATGGGAAATTCTCATGCAGGAGAAGCGCGAGGCGCTGCGACAAAAAAGGAAGTTCCAGCAGATGGAACGAGAATTAGAAGCGGACCGACGGGTGCTCGAACAAGTGTTGGAACAGCTTGTGGACCAACCAGACGTCAGGGAGGCAGTGTTTGATTCCCCCTCCAACATGCTGTTGTTACTCCAAGGGTTTAACGTGTTTACCCTCAAACACGATGGCTTGGTCCTGACGGCTAAGGAACGAAATAAATTGATGCATGCCTCAAATGGTAACATCAAGGTCAAACACTCGGGCCGCATGACATGGTATGCCCCTTACATGTACGAATGGAGAAAGCAACCATCAAGCACATCTCCGGCTACGGAACCCAACTCTTTGGAAGGTCACACAGGGCCTGACAATGACGGAGTAATGCTTCCCGAATGGGAAGACTTCATGGACCTGCACCTGGCTGATTGGGGAATTCGGACAAAGAAAGAATATACCGATCACTGGGTTAAGAATCAGGAAAGGGTTATATTGCCAGGAGTCCCGACGAATGTGGACCGACCTAACTATCATTGGCGAAAACCCGGGTACTGTTACATGTACCTATTCAAGCCCGAGTATTATGATCTATACCATTGGCCGGAGTGGCCCACTGTTACAGAAATCGCTTCATGGAACACCGAACTCCGAAATCCATTCGCTTGGTTTAGTCTCCAAGACAACTGCCAGCGCGATCGGTTTCATGTACTAGAAGAGTTCATGATCCGGATAGAGGATGGTGACGACATCTGGGACTGGGGTAGCATCGACGAGATGATTGCCAGGGGAACGTACAACAAGCGGGCTAGATGGGGTGGCAAAGGCTTCTTCTGCCGAAATAAGAAGAAGAAGAAGGTCTGATCTTACACTGGGTCAACCCTGTCCATCAAATGTGAGGGTGGTGACGCGGAGTTATCCAGCGTCCCTGTACGTGTCAGTAAACCCAACCCGGTCTTATATCTGATCACTGGATCTATGCCACCAAGGACCTCGAAACAGTCCACACCACCTCCGGTTCCGCCCAAGGTTCCCACATACGCCGAGGCAATCAAAGCCAAGAAAGCGGAATTCAACGCAATCATGCGTACCCACGGCGGAGATTGGAACTGGCATGACGGACCAGTGACGACGGCAGAGGACTGGATGATAGAGGAGGGACCCAGTAACTTGGACCAAGCACAAAAGCGACGGGAAATTGATCATTGGCGTCGGACTGTAGCAAACGAAGTAGAACATGCATATCCATATCCTGTAGCCAAGTCGAGTAGCGAAATTTTACACCCGGACATCCCGGGATTCTGCTATTTGGTCATGTTTAAGAAACAGCATTGGAACAAGTTTGAGTGGCTGGCATACCCGCAGATCCAGGAGATCTATCAGTTTGACAGTCGTATGAGGGACTTGCAGGCAAATGTAAGAGCCCGAAAAACTTATGGACGCGAAGGATGCATCCATGTGGAGCGCGTGTCTCAGGGACTCAATGCATGGACTCAGATGGAGGACTGGATCCTCAAAGGGTATGGTCGCTACCACGTCGGCGCCTTTCAATGGACGGTTCAGATGGCTATGGGACTAAGGGATTTCCTAATCGGATACACGCAGGTCATGCCACACCCCTTACCGCCGCAAATTCCCTTGACCGGGACAAACCAGGATGACGTAGCCGAAAGACAACAGCAGATCGACGACATCGAGGAGTCCAGAATGGCAACAGTCAATGGATTTGGCCAACTCCTTACTAATGTCCTGGAAGAGTGGCAACGAACGCACCCTCGACCTTCCCCGGCTCCATTGACAAAAGCTGAGATGCCCGATCACTTCGAGGGTGATCCGAGTCAGGTAGACAATTGGCTGCGCACAATGGAGGTCTATTTTACGTTGGCATGGGAAACAACGGTCCGGAGACGCATTGTTATTTGTTTATACCGCACTAGGAAGGGAAAAGGGAATTGTGCAGGAGAATGGGCCGGAGTTAAGCTCCAAGAAATCCAGAAAGCAGACGAGGAATACGAAGCAAAGCACGCGCGCATCCCTACCCGCTACCCTTTGGATTTGACATGGAGGGAAATAAACAACGGACATAGATTACCTCTGCAACCGGAAGACCAACCTTTGCAATGGACGCGTCCACCCAATGTCAATAAATATCCATGGGTTACCTGGGCGGCATTCAAGACGGAAATGCATGAATTCTTCATGTCCACTGAAACTAAGCAGCATGCAACGGATGATTTGATGAAGTTGGAGCAACGCAATACTCCCATTGAAGACTACATCATTAAATTTAATGCATTATCTCCGTTGGTGGGCTGGGGGGAGAACGCTCTCAAGGATCATTTCCTCAACAGGATTAACCCTGCACTGGGTGGGGAGTTAATCAGACATGGAAATTTGGCAGACGACGCGTCCCTGAAAGCAATTCAGGATAGGGCTGTGCAATTGGCACGGATATATCGCAGGGCGAAGGAGGCATACGGCGAAAAGAAAAGCCGTAATGAGTACAAAGAAACACCGGTGGCCAAAGAAAGCAGGGCACCGATTCAGCACAGCATGCCCACAATGGCAACATCCAGCAGAGACCTGAACGCTATGGATGTAGACAAAGCGAAACGACGCATGGGGGCGTGCTATAATTGCGGCAAAGAAGGACACTTTGCCAGGGACTGTCCAGAACCAAAGAGGTTCAATAAGAAGGAGAAAGGAAAGGGCCGTATTCGAGAGTTGAAGGTGGAAGAGCTCACCGAGGAGCAATGGAAGGAATACGGAAAGGAAAAGGGTTTTGGCGACAGCCAGTAGGCAAGCGCTCCGCGCTGCTGGCTGATAGAGTTTCAATCTCGGACACAGATTCTTGTATTAGTATACCTGAATTGTTATATGAATGCTCGTCATATGTCCATCGGATTCGAAACCTAAGTGTGAGCGCAAAACCCAGAATAAAGACTTGGTCACCTGCATGGGTGTTACGAAGAATTTGGCAACAGGACAAAGACACTGCGGTGCAATGTCTGAAGGAATGGGTTCATAATAAGCGGCTTAATGAAGCTACTGAAAGTTTGGTTAACAAATTAAACCAACAAACGGAAGCAGAAGCATTGTGGAACCTAACACGGTTAAGGCAGAGTGTCGTCAAGGCTACAGGACGACAAGAAATGAATTTAAAAGGGACCATTACAACCATGGATACCGGAGTGCAAATAAATATTGTTGCGCTAGTGGATTCTGGTTGTACAGGGTCTTGTGTCAGTACTGAGTTTGTGGAACGACACAAACTTAACAAACGGAAACTCCTTCGACCCATGCCGGTGTATAACGCGGATGGGACAAGGAATGCACTAGGGAGTCTGGAGTACATGGTCCAGTTCAAGCTGCGAATAGGGAACCATGAAGAGATAATTGAATGTGGCGTGGCAGGATTGGGGAAAACAGACATTTTCCTGGGACACGACTGGCTGCAACATCACAATCCGGTGATGGATTGGAAAAAGCAGGAAGTACGGTTTACTAGATGTCCAGGAACGTGTTGGGATCATTCCCATGTGAGAAATCCGGAAGACGAGGTAGATCCTATGGAACCACTAGAGGAAGGCGAAAAACTCTTAGCGGTGCACATTGGAGAACCAGAGCTCAAGCTACGATCTGTAGCCACGGATATTGCGGTTAAAGAAGCTAATGCAGCAAAAAAGCGATCACTGGAAGAAGTGGTTCCGGAGCACTATCTTGGGCATCAAAAGGTATTTGAGAAAGAAACCTTCGATGAACTTCCACCACGGCGTCCCTGGGATCATGCCATTGAATTAGTACCAGGATCGAAAGCAGTGGACTGTAAAATATATCCGCTGAATAGAAACGAACAGGCCCAACTGGATGAATTCCTGAAGGAAAATTTGGAATCAGGTCGCATCCAACCCAGTAAATCCCCCATGGCATCCCCATTCTTTTTTGTCAAGAAAAAAGACGGGAAACTACAGCCAGTTCAGGACTACCGGCGGCTCAATGAAATGACAATCAAAAATCGGTATCCACTACCACTCATTGGAGAATTGGTCGATAAGTTGTCGCAAGCAAAAGTATTCTCGAAAATGGATATTCGTTGGGGGTACAACAATGTCCGAATCAAGGAAGGTGACGAGTGGAAAGCGGCATTTCAAACCAATCGCGGATTGTTTGAACCGCTGGTCATGTTCTTCGGATTAACAAATTCACCGGCAACATTCCAGACCATGATGAACAATATATTTCGACAGGAAATTGCCGAAGGATGGGTTGTTATTTACATGGATGACATTCTGGTTTTCTCTAAGTCTCAAAAGGAACACACGGGTCACGTCAACCGCATCTTGGCAAAGTTGGAAAACCACAAACTATCCCTTAAACCGGAAAAGTGTTGGTTTGACCAGCCGCAAATCGATTTCTTGGGCCTGGTGATTAGTACGGATTCTATTTGTATGGAAAAGGGCAAGGTTGATGCAATTGCGTCATGGCCAGAACCAACATGCAAAAAGGAGCTACAGCAATTCCTAGGCTTCATCAATTTCTACCGACGTTTTGTGCAAGGTTTTGCTCAGGTGGCCAAACCACTGACTAAATTGACTGGAAAAGTGGACTGGATGTGGACGGAACTCCAATCTATGGCCTTTCAGGGACTGAAAGACCTTGTGGCGAGGGAGGTAGTCCTCAAAATTCCTAACGATGAAGGACAATTTCGAGTTGAAGTGGATGCCTCAGACTTTGCGATCGGCGAATTTTTGTCGCAGCAAGGAAAGGACCAGCAATGGAGGCCGGTGGCTTTTATTTCCAAGGCTCTCAATGATGCAGAACGGAATTATGAGATCTATGACAAGGAAATGCTAGCGGTAATGCATGCATTTTACGAATGGTCCCATTACCTGAAAGGAGCCAAAGAAGTGGTGGAGGTTTTAACAGACCATCAAAATCTCATGTACTTCCGGAAGGCGCAGAACCTCAACCGGCGACAAGCACGATGGGTTACGGACTTGCAAGAATACAATTTCATCATCAAGCATAGATCAGGAAAATCTAATTCAAAAGCAGACTTACTGTCTCGACGGGCTGGACATGCGCAAGGGCATAATGATAATGAAGGTGTTATCCTCTTGAAAGAACATCTGTTTGTATGACTTCTGGATGATGACCGGGCCATTGAGGAACTCCTGAAGGACATTGCAAAAATCCCAAAACGGCAATGGGAGTCACAAGTGCGCGAAGGATTGGAAAAGGGCAACCCGGACTATATCGTTGACAAGGGAATGGTACAATGGAAAGGACGAATTTATGTGCCTGCCAACAATCGAATTAGAGGGGAATTGATTGGCCTGATTCACTCATGGGGGCATTCTGGAGTCGTCAAAACGTTGGAATTAATAACTCGGGATTACTGGTGGCCAAACATGCGCAAGGACATTGAAAAATACATTCCCGGATGTGAAACTTGTCAACGTGCTAAACCTGATCGTCAGGCTAGGGCCGCTCCATTACATCCAAATGAGACCCCTTCAGAACCTTGGGAAATCGTATCTGTGGACTTAATCGGACCCTTACCAGAATCAAAAGGCAATGACATGGTCATGGTGGTAGTAGACCGATTTACCAAGAAGGCGTATTTTTTACCTACAACCTCCAACATCACGTCTCAGGGGGTAGCCGTCTTATTCCGGGACAACGTATTTCGAGAGCATGGAATTCCCAGGAAAGTCATCAGCGACCGGGGACCGCAGTTCGTTTCAAAGTTCATGGACGACTTGTATGGAATGCTGGGCATAAAGGCAAATTGATCCACAGCTTATCACCCGCAAACGGATGGACAAACAGAGCACGTCAACCAAGAAGTCAAGGAATTCTTGACTATGTTTGTCAATCACCGTCAGGATAACTGGAGTGACTGGCTGGCAGTAGCGCAATTTTGCCATAATGATCGGGCACACACGTCAACAGGGTACTCACCATTTTTTATGAACAATGGACGTCATCCCAACAAAGGCCTGAATCCATTACATACACCTACGGTTGTAGCAGTTGAGGAACTTGCCAAGCAGGTTGAGGACGTACATGCCAAGGCAACAGAGGCGCTGAATAAAACCGCTGAGATTATAAAAAGCGGTACGATGAGAATAAGGCACCAGCACGAGAATACAAACCTGGCGACAAGGTTTATCTTAGCACGGAAAATCTGCCTACTATTCGCGCTACAAAAAAGCTTGATGGCAAGTTCATCGGTCCCCTGGAGATTGTCAAAAAGGTTGGCACATCCGCGTACCAGTTGAAAATCCCAGCTTCATGGAAGGTGTATAACATGTTCAACGAGATTCACCTCAAACCGTATAAGGAACCTGTTTTTCCCACTCAAAAGGATAAGGTAGCTCAATGAAAAGAGTTACAAATGGTGGAAGAATCGCAGGACGACGAATACGAAGTTGAAGAAGTCATGGACAGCCGAGTCAGTGGACGTGGCGGTGGACGCTTAGAATACCTTGTCAAGTGGAAAAATTATCCTGTGGAAGAATCTACTTGGGAACCTGCAGAGAACCTTGATAACGCTAAAAAGGAGGTTCAGAAATTTCACAAGGCAAACCCTAGCGCTCCGCGAAGGCTCGTTAATGTACGGGACATGGAATACCGGCAGTGGCAAAATCATACACAGGTGGATGTGCCCAAACAACTGTTTGGGTGGGAGAACGGCAAATTCGAGTGGGAATACCTCGAAAAGCTGAAACGGAACTGGCAGCGGTGGAAAGGCGACCGCAAGTTGATTTATGATGAACCGGACATGGATCGGGCATTTGCAAGAGACCTTGCAAAAATTCCCAAGATGATATCTTCACACTGACTTCCCGGGACGTGAAGTCTTAAGGGGGGGGTCATGTTACGACCTTACGATTTTCTGACGACTTTTCCATATTTTTATCTATTTTCTTTGGGGCCCTATGGACGCATAGGTATACAGGACTCGTAGGCGCCAACCCCTATGTCGAGGCGCCCATCGGTTAGGTCAGCAGTTAGTCAGCTGGGGGCTGTACTGATAAGAAGACAATAAGGACCGGATGGGGACACGGGGATCGCGGGAAGGCGTAGATAGTCGCCATGGTTTCGTTGCTGCGCGCGCATAGCCCTAGAGGCATGAGGCTACTGCGCACAGACCATGGTTGGAGTATATAAGGTGGTGTGTCGTAGGTAGGAGTCTCTAAGACTCTAGATAGTTTGCTCTCACCCAGCTTACTTATCTACTGTGTCAATAAACCTCTTTTCTCTATCTCGTCTCCACGAGGCTTGTGGGTTGTGTGGGATTAGTCCTAACAATGGGCAAATGCAGACGGGCGAGCAGCGGACGGGCAGATGGAGATGGGTGAGCAGATAGGCGGATGGAGACGGGCAGACGGAGATGGGCGAGCAGACGGGCGGGCGAGCAGACAGACAGATGGAGATGGGCAGGCACAGCAGGTGGACAGAGATGGGTGAGCAGACAGGCAGATGCAGATGGGCGAGCAGCGGATGGGTGGATGCAGACAAGTGAGCAGCGGTGGATGCAGATGGGCGAGCAGACAGGCGGGGCCAGATGGGTGACCGTGACACGTGACATGTGAACTAAGCCCAATGCATGAGGGGAGGTCAAGTGAACTTGAAGAATTTTCATGCACATGCCACTTAAACTTATTATTCCAAAGGGGTTGTTTTTCATGTCTACCAAAGGCACTGATTTCCAGAACTAGGAGGATGAAATTCAACTTCCAAAATTAAGGTATTCATTTTCAATGCCCAGGAGTTGGGGGTTGAGAATCACAATCATGGGATTAACACTCTTGGGCATTGAATTTAAAGTGATCAATGCCCTGGAGGTTGGATTTCAAACTATTTACTTCCCACAGTGTCGCCAAGCCTGGTGAAAACCCCACCAGCCATGATAAAGTTTCACCAGGCGTTGTCCACCACCAAAGATGCTTCAAGTCCATTTGACCTGACCTTATGCAAGAGCTTTCCTCACATGTCTTGCCTCATTTCAGCGATTTAGACAATCCACTGGATGACATTGGTGCTTGGCGTGGGCTTCTCAGGAAGTCCAAGGGCACAATATGCTATGCTTTCAAGCCTCTCGGAGGGTGGCAGTGCCAACACTTGGCACTGACCACAAACACTTCATCATGGGTTGTGACGATGACCCCGACCTCTTTTCACGTTTTACTCACATCACCACTGGAGTCTGGACACATGCCCTCTGCTGATTACAGGGCTTGTTTTCACCCTCTGTCCCCCACTGACTGCCTCCGCTGTGCTCAAGGTACACCTTTGACCCACTTCCATATCATGTGTAGGTGTGGCAAGTATTGGAACAGGTTCCCTTCTTTCTTTTATTTTTACTGTCAGAAGAATAATTTTTGCTTACTTAGTTTTCTGAAAGATAACTCTACTGCAGGAACTTTTGCAGATATTGACCCAGCCATGCCAATGTTAGGATTGCAATCCTAGCCCCTCAATTTTGGTTTTACTCTACAGTCATCTGGGATGACAACTACACTCTTTACAATGGGCCAGGGGCCTTACTGGAGACTAGGGGACACCAATGGTTGAGTCAGTGCATGGGAGTGCTCACCAGAGGATAAGATGATGGTTGGACAAGCCAGCCAATACTATATACAGAAGGACAGCAGACTAGGAAGGTGGATCACCACCTTGATGGCATCACACTTGGCATCAGTGCATCAGGAGGATCAGTGGATCAAACCATCATGCATCAGACAAGATGTGGGACAGTGCACATATCTATAAAGGATTGCAAGGTGATGTATGAAGCATTGAGGCATAGCCCCTTATGGACAAGAGCAGTCCAGAAAGGGTCTATGAGTGGAGTCATAGCAGCCATGCCCATATGTGCAGCAAACTAACTGTGGCAGTGCCCAACCATGCACTCACAAAAATGATAAGAGTGCAGAGCTGGAGGAGTGCCAATGGGTCAAGGAGTTGTGAGGGGTCTTAGTAGAGTAGTATATAAGTAGGTAACTTGTAGTTAGAGTATCCCCAGACTTAAGATAATTGTCCTCATGCCCAAATTCTATCTGTTTTGTCTCCTTTCCACTCTCTGGCCAGTGACAAGGCCTATGGGCCACTCAGGGGGATATTAGGGTCATAGTTATAGGGTGTGAGTTCATAACAGCCAAGTGTGATCCCACTGCCTTGAGCTGGATTTGTCTGGCTGTTTTGTGATTAGGTACTTGCATCTCTTTATGTCACTCCCTTTTGCTCTGTCTGTTTCTTTTGACAACAATACATGTGGGATTTTTAAGTTCTGTTTCTTTACTAGTAGTGTACTTCTGTAATATCTATACTTACTACCCTCCTCATTATATCCATGCCCAAAAAAAAAAAGTCCATTTGACCTCCCCTTACATATCACATGTGCATGACAAATCTAATCATATCTCCTGCACACTGCACCCTTCATGTCTCTCTCCTGCTCCCTCCTGCCCTCCTGCACACCCCACCTATCTCCCTCCTGCTCAGCCTACTCCCTCCTGGCCTCCTTCCCATGCACCCTCCCAGTCCAGTGCTTTGAAATGGACTCAAACCAAATGATTTCAAAGTTGTCACCATCAACAACAAGTGAATGCACTCCCTCACTAACTCATTCTCACCTTTGCCGTGTTAGGATCGCAATCCTAGCCCTCAAATTTGGTTTTGCCTTACAGTCATCTGGGATGACTTCTATACACATTATAATGGGCCAGGGGCTGTTACAATCATGCCTCAAGTATGCTTATGTAAAACCCCTATCCCTATGCAGTACATTTTTCTCATCATTATGCTCTTCTTACTTCGTTGAATATGCCAGAGTCTCTTTTATCACATGCCTATTGCCTTTATCACATGTTACATTCTGTTAACACATGCCAATGCTTATTATCACATGCCTACCTTATTTATCACATGCCTATGCACTCTTGTAATGTATATAAACCTTGCAGGACCTCCAGTCTAGTTTTAATGGTCAAACCGTTTGACTGAACTGTTAGCTTGTCTCAGCACACTCTCACTCTCCAGTCTTACACTCGTGTAGAAGCTTGGCTGTTCCTTGAGAAGGCCTTGCTCTTGTTGCCCTTGAGGTTGATGATCTAAACACATTATAGGTGTAACAATAAAACTAGACTCCTCTCCACTTTCCGCCAGCTTTCTAGCTTGCATCACCCACCCACCTTCATCACCATTCCATCACAAACACCACAGTGCCCACCTACCACTTCTGAAGTTGATCCAGCAACTGGAAAGTGAATTCTATATGGACGTCTTATTGAATACCAACTGATCAGACAATCTTGGGTATACACCAATCACCAAGGATTCTTCACCAAGAACATCCCAGACAACAAATTCTACACACCTATAGCATTGTAGAATTCAATTACAGGGAACAGTGTTGGAAATACTGGTAACAAGCTCTGACCTATCAAAGCGACAGGCAGACAGGGGGTTTTGTGAGTGAGGTAAAGTTTTCCCATCAATTCCAGTTCCGGAAGTACACTGCACAAATGGAGAAAATGGTAATACGACTCTACACTGCTAAAACAGCTGTGTAGACAGGGGGTTTGTTGAGAGAGCTAGTTGAAGTGTCCCAACGTTGCCAACCAGAGGGCTGCTTGCACTTGTGTGTGACCTGTGACCTAGTGACAAAATGCACGTGGAGTGGAAATGCGAAGTGCGGTTGTGACGCGTGACCTAGTGACAAAACGCGTGCGGAGTGGAAATGTGAAGTACGGTTGTGATGCGTGACCTAGTGACAAAACGCACGTGGAGTGGAAATGCAAGTGGGGCTGTGACGCGACAGAGTAATGGCAGTGGCGTGTGATGTGACAACATCAAATAGCGGACGGCGTGTGGTAGGGTGTGTGACAAGTGTGACAAAAAGCGACAGAGGGAATAGGCTCGTAATGGAAAAAGAGCTTATTGCATAGGATGGGGATGATATTATCTGTGTGATATGATATTGGGAGTAGGATGGTATGCTTTTGATGATTATTTTGACAAGATAACTACGAGGCTTTATATACATTTTTGGCTCTATCAGTATGAAGGGACTCTGCTATATTTTCACCCCCTGTCCAAATCTGGGCTTGGTATTGATGATCAATGATTTTCCGTGAAGTTTTCCTTCCTTTGTTCTGGATGGGGATTTGCCTTTATCCCTTGATTGTGGGTTTGGATCTCAATTGCAAGCCCCGGAAAGCGGAGTTGCCTATTGAGGGAGTGGCTGTGCAGAGAGCGGATATTTGCATTCCTGTAGCGCGGGAAAGAGCGGATCGCAAATGTCGGAAGTGTGGAAAAGCGCGGGAAAGAGCGGAAAGCGCGCGGAAAGAGCGGAAAGAGTGCGGAAAGAGTGGAAAGAGCGTGGAAAGAGCAGAAAGAGTGCGGAAAGCGCGGGAAAGCGGATCGGAAGCGGATCTTCTACACAGTCACAGCCAGTGACTGCTCATCAATGGACGGATGCAAGCAAATGCGGAACAGGGCAGCCAAATGCAAGCAAATGTGAGTGGATCACTAATGACACATGCAGATAATGCAAAACGGATAAGCGGATACTCAATGTACGCAGTGGTCATGTGATGATAACCCTTTTGGAGGGAGCGAAAGTGGCAAAAGCCGGTAGTTGTTACAGATGATGTTGAGGGCAGATAATGCAGGCGGATAGCAAACGTCAGATGCTGGCAATAACGACGAGTAGCCAAAGTCTTTCCACAAGGCAGGCTTGACAACGGCTGAAACAATACAGAGAGGAAACTCGCAAGTGAAAAAGAGAACAAAGGTGAATTGAATGCTAAGGGGAAACTTGAATGGATAGGATAAGCTGATTTCTACTATGAGACTTTATGGTTTATATACATTTTTACTATGCTACCAATGCGAGTGAACTCCAAAACTCTGAAACTTTCCCTGTGTACGTGTGTCTCCTTGCTGTCCCAATCTGTTATCTTGAAAGGCTTCATCTGATGCGGCTTAGTGCTCAAGCATTTGCCTAGTATTTTCATCCTGCGTGCAACTCCATAGCGGAACCCTGATTGAATGGTTGCTGTCCCTAAGGGCACTTGAATATAAATGTGACAGCCAATGATCGAGCTCCGGTGTCTCTAGTGATTTAGCTCTGATGTGTTCCCTGGCAACCACAAACCTGTTAACGGAATTCCTCTGATTGCACTCCATATAGCCTTCCTTTTGTATTCTCTGATCGATGCAAACTGCTGTGAAGATTGCACTCTGTTGTCTTGGGTGGGCTATTGACTTCAGCTATTGATCATACACGTATGCAGATGCGGATCTCGATTGCAGTATCCGGAAGGTGGACTTGCCTATCACAGAAGTGGCAGTGCAGAATATTGCGTGTGGTGGTTAACTCCCGATGCGGAATGTCTGTTAGTCAGCGCAGGCTTTCAGATAATCAGATGTGTGCACCAGTAGTTGTCAAGCGCGATGGCGCTTGCTGGTAATGCGGAAGGGTGCGGATTATACTGCAGCTGTCTCGCAGCTTACGCTGCAGGTGTGTGTGTGGTATTTGATATGCAAGGTCTGCGGATCTGTAGTGTATCAGATAGTTAGTGACAGGTTCAGTGCATGTGTATAATCCCAAGGACGATAGGACTACTCTTGCATAGCATGATGCATATACATGACGAGGTCACTACACAGTCCCAGCGGGACACCGCTGATCACCAGATTACAGACACTCTATCACAAAGAGTAGACGAACAAGATTTTGAAGGCTTATACAGCAAAAGAGATCCAGAGGAAGAAATCCCAGTCAACGTTTTAGCAGATTGGATAGCAGAGAATCAACCAGAACAAACTGAAGTACAGCATACTCCTATCCCATCATCAACACATCACATCCTCCCACTAGAGCTCAGATTGCATAGGCAAAAGGAAGAAGAATCTTCAGGAGAGTCAGAAAAAGAAAGAGCAGGATATACAAGTGAATGATCTGCAGGAGAAAGTGAACATCAACTTGAATATTTCAATGTAGCAACTGATCCTTTATCCTTAGAACTAGCCCAACGTGCACCAGTAACAGAGCTTCACATCCCAGAAGCACCCAAAGAAGAAATGAGAATCCCTTCTAGACAACAAACACCTACTCCTCCACCACCTCCACCACCAATAAATCCGCCCACAAATATGGCAGGAAATGCAGCAAAAGATAAAACTTGTCCAAAGATTGATCCTCCAGAATACTTCACAGGAAAACGATCCCAATTACGCAATTTTCTTGCCCAAAGGAATCTATATTTCTGACATTGTAAGGACACATATAAAGACAGTCCTAAAGACAAGATCCTCTTGTTGTTAACTTGCATGAATGGCTTAGCAGCTGAATGGTGAAACAATAAGATGGAAGAATTTGACAAAGCTCCAGCTCAATGGATAGACTATGATGGATTCATTAAAATGTTGGAAAAAGATTAGGGAGAAATAGATAAACTGACCACAGCCCTTAGCTGGTTAATGACAGCCAAGAAAAACAAAGGAAAACCACTTAATCAATGGATCGCAGAAGTAGATCAGAAAATCAGTGAAGCCAAGATAACTGATGAAGGAATGAAGAATTGGATTATGATGAGAACTTTGCCACCTCAGACACAGATCAGAGTACAATCAGGCACAGCTATCACCACCTATAACAACCTAAAGGAGTGATTACTTGGATTTGAAGTGACTGATGCCCTTTTAGGTTCCACAAGTGGACATACACATGGATCTAGTTCTCATAGATCTTATTGAGATAGCAACACTATGGATGTAGATCAGATCAATCTGAGACAAGCATCAATGTCAAATAACCCTGCTTCATCAGCAAAATGCTATGGCTGTGGACAGATTGGACATTTTATAGCAAATTGTCCAAATAAAGCACAAAGAGGACTGACTAAAGGAGGTAGAGGAAAGCCTAGATGCCAAGGGAATTTCAAAAGGGGAAAGTGCTGAAATTGGAAAGGCAAAGGACGCCAAATTAGGGCTATGGATAACAAAGAAGATGAAGAAGAAGAGGAACGTATCAGGACTACCCTCGCCGTGATGGCTTAGGGCCCCAACAATAGACTTATGAGTAGAGGAGATGAGAGTAGGGATGAAACCCAAGAGAACTCGACCGAGGACTCTGGGTGCTACTGGCTCAGTTTATATACTACAAGGGTGGTCTGTGCACCACTCTAATAATAGTAACTACGCTGAGTAAGTATGAGTAAAAGAGATATCATAATCAGCCCCCATTGCTGCGCATTGGTAAGCCTGAGTCATAGTTCATGAGTCATCGGTCCGGTAGTCTGTAATCTAATCTAATCATTATCTAATCTAATCTAATCATTATCTAATCTAATCTTAGCGCTGACTAGATAAGATAGACGCCAACCTGACTAAGATGTTTGGCTACAGCTATTGTAAAATAGAATAAAAATGTCTTAGAGATTTTGACTGTTGAGAACAGGTCATGACAGAACAGGATCAAGATGAAGAAATAGAGGAAGAAACTGGCTACATGTTACGAGGTCGCTAGACCAAGTTGCACAACCAGCAAGGGACAAGAGAAAAGAAAACAAGAAACTCTGTTGTACTGTCTAGGACAGTGACAATCAAGAGCCTAGAGCTCTTGACGCAAACTACAGGACTATACCCTGCGCCTCATGCTGTCACATGACTGACATGCCTCTACCTCACTCCTGACCCGTGGGACGCTTACCTAATACCGATAAGATAAAAGATAAAATAAAAGATAAGATCTTAGATAAGATCGAACCGTGACATTACCCCCCCTTAAAGGCTTGCGTCCTCGAGAACCTTTGTCAGTTCTTCTTCATCATCCGCTCCTCCTTTCTCCTGATAGACCTGCGACCGCTCTCTTTTCCAATTTCTCCAGTTCCTCTCAAGCTTTTCTCAATACTCCTGATCAAACCTGCCATCTTCCCATCCAAATAGCTTTTTTGATTGTGTCGTCTGCGTCAGATTTTTGTACCATCAAAATGCTCCCTGAGGTAATTGCCTTGGTTCCGGTGCATTTGGCTTCTTGCGATGGAAATCCTTAACCAACTCTTGTGCATTTGCAAGATTCCCTGCCACTTCCCAAGTTGATTCCTCCACTGGATATCCCTTCCACTTGACTAAGTACTGGAGTCCTCGCCCTTT
Source organism: Amanita pallidorosea (assembly GCA_023014475.1). NCBI lineage: Eukaryota > Fungi > Basidiomycota > Agaricomycetes > Agaricales > Amanitaceae > Amanita > Amanita pallidorosea. Next base: position 237,236 of record JAEBUS010000067.1, read on the forward strand.
GTATCAGCTATCCAGTACTTCTTCCACCTCATACTCTTCTCCCTTCACCTTTGTCTCTTCATCCTTCCACCTCTCTTCTAACTCCCTATCCTTCTGCTTCTGCTCTGGAAAAGCAGGTTCCACATAGGGCTTTAACAATGCTTCATTGAAGACATTGTATACTTTCCATGATGTTGGCAACTCAATCCGGTATGCTGCCAACCCAATTTGTTTGAGTATCTTGTACAGTCTGTAAAATTTGTTATCCAACTTCTTGGACACTTGTACATGGGGTAGGTGCTCTGAATTCACATACACCTTATCACCTATGTTATACTCTCGGGATGGTCATTTGCCTTTGTCGTATTGTTTAGCCATCCGTGTTGCCATTTTCTCCAAATTATCCGTGGCCTTGTCACAGGCTTCCTTCACCTCCGCCACAAAATCTTCCACCACCTTCACTGGTGTCGTCTTAACTGGGTTGAGTTGAACCACTTCCGAGGGTGTTTCCTGTAGTTCAGATAGAATGGTGAGTATCCTGTTGACGAGTTTTCTCTGTCATTGTGGCAGAACTGAGCTAGAGCCAAATGCTCGCTCCAATCATCCTGCTTGTCGTTTGTGTACATTGCCAGAAAATCCTGTCCTTCTTGATTCACCTGTTCCATCTGTCCATCCGTCTGAGGATGGTATGCTGTGGACGGATTCACCTCAATGCCCAACAGCTTGTAAAGTTCTCTCATAAACTGGGAGACAAATTGACTCCCTCTGTCACTGATGACCTGATTTGGTAATCCATGTTCCCAAAACATGTTGTCCCTGAACAATTGCGCTACCCCTAGTGATGTTATGGTGGCGTTTGTTGGTAGGAAGAACACTTTCTTGGAAAAGCAGTCTACCACCACCATGATCATATTGTAGCCTTTGGACTCTGGGAACGGTCCCATAAGGTCTACCAAAATCTCTTGCCAGGGTTGAGCTGGGATGTTCAATGGTTTCAATGGCACTGCCCTCTTTGTCCTGTCCGGCTTGACCATCTGACATGTCCTACATCCCTTTACGTACAGTTTGATGTCATTAGCCACCTTTGGCCACCAATAATTTCAAGTGATGACCTCAATGGTTTTTTCCACTCTGTAATGTCCCCATTGATGGTGCGTGCTCATTATTGTCTCCTGGATCCAGCTGTTGACCGGCACATAAATCTGATTCTTCCATGTGACCAGCCTGTTTTCCTCTCTCCATTCTCCGCTATTGCCCTTCAAGCCCTCCAGGACTTGTTGCTCCCACTGTCTCTTGTTGATCTTTGCAATGTCTTTTTCCACATCTGACAATACTCTGTTGTTAGGATCGCAATCCTAGCCCCTCAATTTTGGTTTATCTTACAGTCATCTGGGATGACTTCTATACATGTTATAACAGGCCTGGGGCCTTACGAGACACTATGGGATACCAACGGTTGAGTCAGCGCATGGAGCGCTCACCAGAGGGCAAGACAATGGTTGGAGGAACCATCCAATACTATATACGGAAGGACAGCCGGACTAGGAAGGTGGATCGCCACCTTGATGGCATCATACTCGGCATCAGTGCATCAGGAGGATCAGCGCATCAAGCCATCACGCATCAGACGAAGGCGCAAGACAGCGCGCATGTCTATAAAGGATCTTGATGGGAACACACAATGCCTCAAGGCATTGCTCCTTATGGTCAGGGTCTAGAGCAGTCCAGAAGAGGTCTATGAGTGGAGTCAGAGCGGCCGCGCCCATATGCGCTCATATGCGCAGCAACTGCGGCAGCGCCCAAGCACATGCTCACCAAGAACAATAGGAGTGAGTCAGGCTGAGGGAGTGCCGGTGGGTCTGGGAGTCGCAAGGGGTCCTCATAGAGTAGTATATAAGTAGGTACAGTGTAGCTGAAGTCTCCCAGACTTCAGATAGTTTACCTCCACCCCAATCTATCTCTGTTCCGTCTCCTTTCTATCCTCTGGCCAGCGACAAGGCCTGTGGGCCCCCTAGGGGGGATTGTAGGGTTGTGGTTAGGGGCGTGAGCTCATAACATCTGTTGTCATCGTGGATTTGGACAAAAAGATCCTCCTTGAGAAGAATGACTCCCTCATTGTCAATCTCTCCCCCTTATGGTCTGTCCTCTGTGACAGAAGATTTGCTTTGGAGTTGGATTTCCCTGGTTGGTGTTTAATGGTAAAATTAAACTCCTGTAGATCCAAAATCCATCACGCTTGACACTGATTAATATTCTGCAGTTTTCGGAAATATGTGAGGTTTTGATGATCCGTTTAAACCTCTACTGGAACTTTTGTGCCTTTGAGATAATGTGACCACTCATAAAAGGCATGCATGACCACTAACATTTCTTCATTGTATATTTTGTAATTCCTTTCTGCAGGATTTAACAATTGTGAAAGAGAACTCCTCGAGTTTCCCCTGCTCCTCTTTACTCAATGGATATATCTTGCAATCCAACGTTTTGACCCCGGAATGAGTTCAATTGCATGATCCCAAGGCCTTCAAGGTGGTAACTCATTGAAGGTCTGTTTCTCGAACACTTTCCGGTGACTTAAGTAGTGTTTTGGAACTACTTCATCAAGGGTCCTTTTGATGGTATGTTCTGATGCAATTTTTGTTGCCGTGGATTCATAAGCTCTGATCCATTCTTTGTCCACATCTTTGCACATCACTGCTAATAATCTGTCTCCCTCCTCAAGATGCATGCTGTGCTTGCTCTCCTCGTCCTCATCCTCTGTTTCTTCAGGTTCCTCGGAGTGCATATCTGGTTGGCATACACCTGGACACCAGTTGAAGAGAAGTGAGTTTTTTTGCCAGTTCACTTCTGGGTTATGGTACTTCAACCAGTTGTGTCCTAAAAACACATCCGTTTTTCCTAGCAAAGAAACACCAAACTCCCACGTCTCCATGTGAGTCCCTATTTTCAATTTCAGCTGCACCATCTCAGACAGCTTTCCATCCACATTTTCTGAACTGTCCGCATTGTATACAGGAATTGGGTGGATGAGTTTATGCGTATTGAGGTTGTTCCTCTTCACAAAGTCCTGATTCACACATGAGCCCGTGCATCCCAAATCCAACAGGGCCATCACCGACATCCATTTTCTGGTCATAACTTCCATGACCAACACTGGTATGTTTAGTTGTCTTTTCCCCGTTCCTATAACATATTTCTTATGGTACTTCAAGTTATGCAAGTATCACATTGCGCCTTCTTCCATCCCTTGATTCAAATTGTGGACCATCTCCTTTGTCACTTCCTCCTGTCGCAATTTGTGACTCCACATCTTTAGAGACTCCAGGGCTTGGGGTATGGGTTGTTCCCATATCTGCCTCACCATTCATGGAGTCTGCCAGGGCTTCAAGCGAGATCCTACCACTCAGATAGGTTCACTTCTGATTTTTGATTCCTTAGACTTCATTTCATATTCAATACAATTCAAATCAATTGAATTCTGTATATTATTACATGAAATAGAAATGTTGTCCTTGCTTGTTCAGTTGGAACCTTTGCTGTTTGAGCTTCTCAAAAACCCTTCTCTTTTGCCCATTTGGCAATCGCCTTTGCATCCTCATCTGTCATATCCTCATTGAGGAAGTCCTTCCATCCCATCTCTCTAATTCTCGCCTTTCCCTTCCATTTCCTGGGCTCTTTACAGTCCCTACTGAAGTGTCCTTCCTTGCTGCAGTTGTAGCAAGTCAACACCCTCTTCTTCCTATCCACGTCCATGGCGTTCGGATCCAGCCTTTGTGACGTTGACGCTGCAGCTGGGGGTGGTCCCCTAGTTGCTCTGTTGAAATGGTTTGCAGGCATTGGTGCTGCCCTGTTTTGGGCTCCCTGCGGTGCAGTATACTGCATGCGTGTCGTCGGTGTTGCCATGTTTCCGTAAAACGCCCTTGCATCTCTCCATGCCTTATTCAACTCCATTGCCTTGGAGTACCACCACTCTAAATCTCCTACTATCACTCCGTCTCCCAGTGCTCTGTTCTCCACTATCTTCAGACCCAACTGCGGGTTGAGACCTTGATGAAACTGTGCCACCAGCGCAATTTCATTGTACCCTGTGAGGGTGGCCAGACCTCTGAAGTCTATGATGTAGTCTTCAGTGTGGCATTTTCCCTGCAACAAGTTTTGGATCTTCCTTATTGCATTGTCTCTGGTTTTGGTTGTGAGGAAGAACACCTTCATCTGTTCTTTGAAGTCCTGCCAATGTTGGAATGGTCATTGTTTATTAACGGTTCCTGAATCCATGGAGCTGTTTGGTGAACTGCCGTTCCCCCGTCTATGAGGTTTGCTATGCCCATTATTTCTTGAGCATACGTGGTCTCCACCCAGTACGTGCCTGCCAGTCGTCTGGCATCTCTCTCTGCTAAATACTCCAATACCTGTTGAAGTTTTACTCCTGCCCAATTTCCCACTCAGTTTGCCTGTCCTCCTTTAATTCTCTGCAAGGCTGTTATTACCATGATGTCTAATGAATCCATTTGCATCAGTCGGAAATAAGCCAGCATCTGCCATAGCCAATTTGCTACTTGGTCTGGTTGCCCTTTGTAATAGGCAGTGGTTCTTGCCTGGGTTGCGGCATTCTGGGTGGTCTGGGACCTCTTATCATTTCCAGAATGGTGTTGGCAGACTTGGCCAAATTGGTTGCCATCTGCCTCTGCATTTCCGCTGGTGCTGCTTCCCAAGCTGCGTTTGTTGTCTCCTGCCCAAAGATTGGCAAATAGGACATGATAAAGGCAATTATTGCTGCTATCAATGCCTCTGTGATGCTGAACCCTACAGTGAAGTGGCGTTGAGCCCCACTTCCTTTCTCTTCTAGCAACCTTGTGCCCAACAAGCCGGTTGCGCTTGGTGTTATGTGGTACTTCCATGTCATGAAGCTGAAGACCACTTGAACCCTCATCTCTGGGTTCCTGAGTTCCGGCTCGTAGTTGGCAATTGTTGCCCATGACGGGCTTTGTGGCCATGCAAAAGTGTTCCAGTGTTCTGGTTTGAATAGCCATAGATAGCACAGACCCGCTGTCTGGGTCTGTAACCATTGTATCCCACCAGTAATAATGATTGCGGGTTGCTCTTTCTACACAATGCCTCCATGCATCCACATCTATTCTTGTGACTGGTATCAAGGTTCTCTGAGTACTCAACTCCTCAAGGAACCAGTTGCCCAGTACTCTTCCGTAACGGTCAACCATCATCTGCCTTGTGACGCATCTTGTAACCATTACTAAGTCCCTGGGATAAACTACCTCATCAGTGTGCTCCATGCCGACCTTGAAATTCTTGATCCCATACTTCCACGTGACAAGCTCATCGATTTGCTCCCAGTTGTAAATCTTAAATTCCCAATTGGGTCGCTTCTCCATGTCCCAATAAGGAACCATGTGGTAGATCGCATCAGGATTGTCATCGTCCCTGTCTAAGCCAAATATGGCATTCTCCTTTCGGAGTTCTGGTTCCCAGTTCGGCAATCTGTTTGATCGTTGGATATGCCAGCCAGTCATACTTGTCATAGTACTCCTTTTTGAAGAGATACATATAGCAGTATCCCTTATGCTCCCACAGCTCGATTTGTGCAGTCATCCGACTGTACGGTTTGGTTTGCCTAGGTGGCGCCAGCTTCTTCACTGGTCCTGGTAACCCTGGTCGTACTGCGCTCCTCCACTTGTGCGTTCTAATTTGCTGCCCCCAGCAACTCTTCACCGCATTCTTTCAAAAACTTTGTCATGCTCAGCACGTTGAAGTCGTCCATGACTCCCTTGGATATGTGATCCTTGGGAGTTGCATTCATAGCCATGTGCTCTGGCTTTTCTCTTATGGATGGGTAGTAATTTTGAATGCGCATGTAATGTGCTGTGTTCTTTATATTCCCATTGAGCGTGTGCTGAAGACAATTTCTTGCCTGCTGAGACAAGCTCCAGTGCTTGGCCACCAATGCCAAGTCTCACAGTGTGCCATCAAAGGCCCGTCAAACATAGCTAGCTAGGACCTGCAGGTCCAGCTCCACTTCCAATACTAGACTCTGGCCGTCACCAAAGCCTTTGCCACCAACCTTGACTAGGTTGACAAATGCTCCCTGGGACCATTTGGACTTTTGATCCCTGATCACCTTGTTGCTCTCCACAATGTAGATCCTATTGAGTCTCATTCAAACTTCACTTGTATGCCCTTCATTGACTTGAATTTTTTATCATTTCGTCATACTTGGCATACACCTGCTCATAGATGGCTACTCCTGCCTTCCTCTGTTTACTCCAAGACACCTTTGGGATAAAGCATCCGACCAACTCGTCTGCACTAAACTTCCACTCCAGGACCTTGGTTACCCAGTCTTGGTTGACTGGTTTTGCCACAGCCTGTGTTGCGCGCTCCTTTTCCGCTTTCTGCGCCTGCTGCGCCCTTTCTTTAACAACACGTTCCTCTTTGCATTGTTGTAACAAGGCCTCCCAGGCCAAGTCTTGCTCCTCCTGAGCGAGTTGTTCTGCCTCTCCTTGATGGTGGGTTTCCTGATCGAGAAGGCGACCTGCCTCCTCTTTCCTCTGAATGCGCATCTGTGCCTGGTGCATGATCCAACACAACACATGACTGTTGTGTTGCACTGGTACCTGGCTGTCTCGCTAGCCAGCACTTCCTGTTGTACGGAAATTCTTCTAGCACCTGTACTCAGGTTCGGCCCGACGTGTCTTGATGAGACCCTGTAACAAAAACTCTGTCTTGCCAAGGTCCCACACTGACCCTGTGCAAGGAGCATTCCAATTCTTCTGCTGAGACAGGCTACACCTGGTATGCCAGTAGGATATCCACCTGCTCTTGAGGTCCACAAACGTCCCCCCACAGAACTCTTCGATTGCAGTCTCCACATGATGCATGAGGGTGGTGCCCGGGTTTTTGCTCAGATGTCCTTGTGCTCAGGGTTTTACCCCCGATATGTAATTGGTATTCTGAGACTGTGCATCCTTGATACACGGCACCCCCATGCATTTTCTTTGGGTGTTTTCCCACCCTCTTCCGCTGAACAGTCTGCCAGGCCCCCAGACTCACTATCCCAGGGCAACCCGACACTTGCAACCCACCCAGTTGGGTCGCCTTAGAATCCTGTGCAAAAATTGCTGACTTACTAGTGTCATCCAACACCAGCATGGTCCCTCTCTTGATGAGCGTTACCGTCATGGTAACCACTCTGCTCGTCATAGTTGTTGTTGTGAAAATGAAGTCATTTGACATTGGTACAAACATTGTGCGAGGTAGTCTTGTAAGGCTCTTGATTATGTTACAAGGTTGCTAGACCAAGTCGCACAACCAGCGAGGGACAAGAGAAAAGAAAACAAGAAACTCTGTTGTACTGTCTAGGACAGTGACAATCAAGAGCCTAGAGCTCTTGACACAAACTGCAGGACTATATACCCTGTGCCTCATGCCGTCACATGACCAACATGTCTCTACCTCACTCCTGACCCGCGGGACGCTTACATAATACCAATAAGATAAAAGATAAGATCAACAATAAGATCTTAGATAAGATCGAACTGTGACACTACAGTGGGGAAGCACAGTACAGGATAATCAGAGAAATGAGCAAATCACTCCATAAACATATTTGCAATCAACTCAATCATGAGGGTTTTTAGAAGGAGATGAGTGTAAAAAGGCGTCACCCATCTCAGACAATGAATTAGAACAAGAACTAGCTATCAGAGGTGTACAAGTATATTCTACAAGTCAATACAAGATCTCAATACCAATCTCTGAATGTTCTAACCAACACTTTACACTCCCCCATGTGTCCTTGTGGACTCCTCAGGACTCCCTGTAGACTCCTGGTAAATTGACATAAAATGAGCCTTTCAACCAGGAGTGGACAAGGAGTCCTTGTGGACTCCCTGTTCACTCCCTGTCACTCATTGACTGCAAAAAAGCAAAAAATGCCAGGAGTCATCCAGCCAGGAGTGAACTGGGAGTCCTTGTGGAGTCCTGCTCACTCCTTGTTCACTGCTGCAAAAAAGTAGTAAGTAAAAATGCAAGGATGGACAGGAGTCCCTGTGGAGTCCTGCTCACTCCCTGCTCACTTGTCATCACTGCAGCAATGGCAACAAAAGTCTGTTAATGTCACATAACAAATCTCAACAACTACAACTACACTATTCCAAACCATCATCATCTGCATTAATACCAACACCATCACCACCACTATCACCATCCACCTGTGGCCCCTTTTTTCCCTCTCTGATTGTTTGTTGATGACATGTCTTGTGTGATAGAAGAGCATAGTATGCAGGAACCAGTTAAAATTTCCACTGGTCATCCTTTTCAATATTTGCTCATATCCACCTAGCCATGCATTCAGTTGTTCACATGCCTGTGTATTGAAGGCATGCTTGTAATGAAGCTCTCCCTGAGCTGTTCTTCCTGCAATAACCAGGTTTGGAGCAGAACCATTCATAGGGGCAGGATTGCACCACTCCTGACACAGTTGGTCTGATGCTCTGTGGTTGGAGTAGTGATATGTATCAACTATAAATCTAGCTGTATTCTTCCATTCTTCCCATTTTCCATTTGTTAGACAACTTCAAAGAACTAAACAGGCCTTGTCAATGCAAACATAATCAGGCCTGGACTCAGAAGTGGGATAAACTTTCTCCAAAAAACCCATGATATTTCCAGGTGACTCTGACTTTGCAAATTTTGCCCAAGCTACAACAACTCCACAGGGTGCACATATGGTTTCTACACAGTAGAATCTTGTGGAGTAAAGGAATTTCTTGCTGTATGTGTAGTTTGTTCTTCATCATGTGGATGCACATTATTGTCTGACTGAGGCATCCATGGCCATGTCTCATCTGGCCTTTGTAGTGCTCTCCTAAAACCTCCCAATGCCTGTTGTCTGTGATTCCTTAAATACATTTGCCAAGTACCTTGGTGTTGTTCACAGGCTTCAGTTCCTTGTACCTTTGGATTGGAACAGTTTGCAACATGGCAAAGACCATCATACAAATGTTCATGAAAAGCACAATACATGCCACCTCTTGAATTTTGCAAGTCGCTGATGCAGTCTTTATAGGCACAGTGTGAATGGCCCATGACAATGCCATCCAGAACAACCATTGTCACAGGTGCATTTTCTGTATCTTTACTTGGACTACCTGGCTCATTTTCTACATTGGTTTCACCTTGGAGAACTTCATCCATTCCCACCATGCCTGATATGTCATTAGATAAGATGACATCAGCAGATTCCTTATATTTGTGTGTACATTCTTCACAAGTATGTTGTTCAGCAGCCCTGATAATTCCATCCTCACCAAGGGTTTTAAATGCCTCTCTTGTGACCTCATCTGTTGACAGACCATCTTGCAATGTGAGGTTTATGTTTAAGTTTGAAGCAATGAAATGTATAGACTCTTGGACAAATGCTTGCCAGATCTGATGTCTTATGCCACTCAGCACAGCTGAAGTAAATCTGCGATCAACCCACAAATTTCTTCCAATCTTGACATACTTAGCAGCATTGAGGTATACCCATCCATGTCTATTCCCATTTGCTATAGGTGCCCTCTCATGATCAGCATAGCACAGTGTTTTGCACCCTTTGCAATACCCTGACAAGACAGGTACTTTTTCATAAGAAATGAAGTTCTTAATGAGTCACACATGTGGAACATCTCGCTGTCTTGTCCATTGATATAAAGCATTTTATTGCAAGCATGAGTCTGACAACTGCTCTTCCTGGACAAACAATGTGAACAGGCCGTATTTCCTCTTGTGAAACAGGCTTTAAATTACCCTTGAATTTTCCATTTGTTTTGCATGGGTACAAATCAAGAAGTCTTGCAAGTGCATCAATTTTGAGACCATGAGCAATGGCAACTTTTTTCTTGTCTGTAATGCCACTATGCAAGTCTGATGCCTTCAACAAGTGCTGCTTGTCTCTCTCAGCCTGTCATTCAGTGCATATCCCAGACATCTAATCCAACCTGTTGCTACTGTGCTCCTCCTCCTTTGCACCTTTGGACTCCTTTGACAAAAGTGTAGACTAAGCAGATCAACATTCTCTATAGTAGTGAAGAGGGTCATTAACACCACTGATAATGTTACAGTGGAGCTAAAGTGATCCTCAACAAATTTATTGAACACCTTGAATGTGAAGGTTGCTCTCCCTGTGCAGCAACAGCAGGAACATAGCATAGCATCACAATGATGACCATCATCCAAGTAGGGAACTGAAAAAAGACATGCATAGGACTACCTAATTTCAAAAACATAACACATAGGTACAATTCAATGCTTACTTAGCCTTCCTCTTGTGGCTCTTCTTTGTGGCCAATTGAGATGGCCCTTCACCCTTGTCCACATTGTCCCTCTTGTTCTTACCCTTCTCCCCCTTTCCCCTTCTTCTCTCTTTCTCATCTTTATGATCAGCAAAGGTATAAGTAGCCTTCCTCTTGCCCCAAACCTCTGTGTCTGTGGGGCTACCAACTTCATTCTCCAGCCACTCCTTGAGCACAGGGAAATTATTGATATCAGAAAATGCAGGAACCACATAAGCAAACCAGGTTGACTTGGATGCAAAAAGTTCAATGATAGTGATTGCAGTAGGCCTCTTTCCAGGCCAGGCCCCACCCCCCACCTTCTGATCCAATGCCTGCTGAGCTTCCAGGCACCCTTTGTATCTGGCATAGTACTGCCTGATCCCAAGAGCCATAGAGCTCACCTCCCTTGTCAATTGCTCAGGAATGTTGAGCAATGTAATAAGTTCATTTTTGGAGTGCTCTGCACCTGTAGATTTTCCTACTTGTACACTCACAGGAGGCTCAAACCTGCCTTGAGGGGTGTAGGCCATCTCAGTGTCTAACTCCTGTATGGCTTTTAGCTCTCAGAAATGTCAGATATAACTTTACTTACAGCACAGATGGTCACAGTAGGTTTTCCATCAAGAATTATCCACTCAAGTTCTTCATCATCAATAAAGGCACTGCTGAAAGGCTTTGATACTCCACAATCCATCTTCTACCACATATATAATCCTGTTTTGCTACAGCAAGTCAATATCATGGTTTTTGAAAATGCAAGCAAAATCACTCACCTTCAATGTAAGGAGCCCTCTTACCAAGACTTGTTAAGACAGGGCCCAATGTTGGGCAGACAGCTATCTTAAAAACCATCTTGGGAGCAGTATCCCCAGGATCCTTAACCAGGACATCATGCACCTGATGATCCCCTTACCAGAAACAGTTGGCAGGGTAAGATCTTCTGTGTCTCCAAGGTTGAAGACATTCCCTAAGGCATTGCCCCTTAGAATACCTCCAGTGGTGCAAGAGGAGCCTTCCAGTGCAGGCATGGGTCCTATTTCTTATTCATGTCAGAGACTTGTAGTAGTACATAAATAAGACTCCATCTTACCATCATACTGATCAAAAAATATATTCCCACCAATCTGTGCCTTTTAGTCAGTTAGGGAAAAGATGGGCATCAATTTGATGCTACCAACTAACCTCCTTTATTGGATCTGAATTTTCATCCTGTTTCCAGCCTTCAGAAATATAATTATGAATATGCCTATTCAAACTGACCTCATCCCCAATATCATCTTGTACACCCAAACTCTCCATGTCAAGATCTCTCACATCATGCTCCTGATCATTGCTACTTCCATCATCATCACTAACATCCCTCTTGTCACCATCATTGCTGGTGTTATTGACTGAACCTTCTCAAATGAGTTTCTCACAAGAAGGCAACATGACATACTTGACTCCTCACTACTTTCCTCCAAGTCATCTTGTTGAATACGAGTTGATTGAATTTGAGCTGCCTTGGATGGGGCAAAGGAAATAGCAGACTTGTGAACACATGCAGGTGGTGCAACAGGTACACCACTGTCCTCAAGTACTTGTTCAGCCCTACAAAAAACATTGTACATAACTGTACAATGTAGGTATAACATTATAGTTATGACTTACGGTGTGTTCTGAGTTGGTGCCATAATGGCATCTTCAGCAGCTCAAGCAGCTGATGTTTTCCTAGTGGATCTGGTTTAGCCCAGTTAGCTATGTGCTTGGGGGGTGGGTTGCTGCTTACCTGTGGGGCAGGAATATTTCTGGGCAAGCAGTGGGAATGAATCAGTGGTGGGCGCAAATTGTGGCAGTGGGAATTGTTGGTGGGTGCAAACAGGTGCAGTGGCAATGCAGTTAGCTATGGGCTCACCGAGGGGGGTGGGCTGCTGCTTACCTGAGGGGTGGGAATATTTGCAGGTGAGCAGTGGGCGCAAATTGTGGCAGTGGGAATCGTTGGTGGGTGCAAACAGGTGCAGTGGAAATACAGTTAGCTACAGGCTCAGGGGGTGGGCTGCTGCTTACCTGAGGGGCAGGAACAGTTCCAGGCGAGCCGCTGGGGCTGCACTAGCCTCCTCATTGAGCACATCAGCTCAATGTGCTTTCTTGCGGTCCTTCTTCGGACTCTTGATAGACGCTGTTGATGTTGTCTGTTTGCGAGTCAAACAGGGAGGCGGGGAGCGCAGGGCAGCAGCCGTATGTGCTGAGCCAGTTGTGGGCATGTGGGAGACAAGGTGCACAGCAGTTGTGACCATGTGACATGCACATAACAAGCATCAGGCAGTTGTGACCATGTAACAAGCATCAGACACAGTTGTGACAATGTGATGTGAAGCTGTAACAAACATCACACACTGTCACAATGGCACTTTTACACTGATGAACAAGGAGTCCTTGCACTCCTTGTGGACTCCTCATAGAGGGAGTCCAGAGGAGTCCCAGGATTTGTCAGGAGTCCACCAGGAGTCCTGGCTCACTCCCAGCACATTTTGGCTGGGGATGAGGGGTCTTCTGGGGAGGTGGGAGTCTGGGAATTTCCCTCTGGAGTCCCGGGAAATCTTGGGAGTGGTCAGGAGTCTTCAGGAGTCCACAAGGAATGCGTGGGGGACAGTAAAGACCTCGCAAAAAGTAGTAAGTAAAAATGCAAGGATTGGGCAGGAGTCCTGTTCACCTGTCACCAATGCAACAATGGCAATAGAACAGTACTTTACACTAAGCCACCTACCCAGGTGGACTCCACATGGACTCCAGGCAAAGTCCAGGAAAAAACCAAAACAATGTAGAAAATCCATATGGAGTCTATGTGGACTAAACATGTGTGCATTTCTCACATGTCATATTTCCACTATCTAAATGGTGAGAATCACAACATGCATTTGGCTCAAATTTCTTATATGTTACCAATATGTCACTTTCACTACAGCACAAAATAGGTACAATCAAGATATGTGTTAGGATTGCAATCCTAGCCCCTCAATTTTGGTTTTACTCTACAGTCATCTGGGATGACTGCTACATGCTTTATAACAAGCCAGGGGCCTTATAGGATACAAAGGGACACTAATGGTTGAGTCAGCACATGGGGGCACTCACCAGAGGATGAGATGATGGTTGGACAAGCCAGCCAATACTATATACAGAAGGACAGCCAGACTAGGAAGGTGGATTGCCACCTTGATGGCATCATACTTGGCATCAGTGCATCAGGAAGATCAGTGGATCAAAGCCATCATGCATCAGACAAGACGCAGGACAGTGCACATATCTATAAAGGATTGCAAGGCAATGTATGAAGCATTGAGGCATAGCCCCTTTTGGACAGGGATTTAGAGCAGTCCAGAATGAGTCTATGAGTGGCAGCACCCAACCATGTGCTCACAAGAACAATAAGAGTGAGTCAGAGCAGGGGAGTGCTGATGGGTCAAGGAGTTGCAAGGGATCCTCATAGAGTAGTATATAAGTAGGTAACTTGTAGCTGGAGTCTCTCCAGACTTCAATAGTTTCTCTCTTGCCCCAATCTATCCTGTTTTGTCTCCTTTCTACTCTCTGGCTAGAGACAAGGCCTGTGGGCCCCCAAGGGGGATGTAAGGGTTGTGGTTATGGGGTGTGAGCTCATAACAATATGCCCTTTCAGACTACTTCTCTCACATGTCATTAACATGTCACATTTTCCAACAATGCTCAAACTGAAATCATGACATGCATTCAGACCACTTTCCACTACTTTTCTCACCTGTCACCAACATGTTACATTTTTCAACCATCCAAAACAGCAAAAATCATAGCTGCTTCCACCTCAATAATGTCAAGTGCAATCTGTGACTCACCTAAATTTTGATGGTTGTTTTTGTGAGAGCAAAGGGAGTATGTGCAAGACATGTTTTGTGTTGCCAGTTGGGATCCTGTTACACCTATAACGTGTTTAGATCGTCAATCTCAAGGACAACGAGAGCAAGGCCTTCTCAAGGAACAGCCAAGCTACTACACGAGTGTAAGACTGGAGAGTGAGAGTGTGCTGAGACGAGCTAACAGTTCAGTCAAACGGTTTGACCGTTAAAACTAGACTGGAGGTCCAGTCTATGGATTGCAAGGTTTATATACATGTACAGGAGTGCATAGGCATGTGATAATAAAGGTAGGCATGTGATAATAAATGCTGGCATGTGTTAAAGGAATATTACATGTGATAAAAGCGATAGGCATGTGATAAAAGGGACTCTAGCATATTCGACGAAGTAAGAAAAGCATAATGATGAGAAAAACGTACTGCATAGGGATAGGGGTTTTACATAAGCATACTTGAGGCGTGATTGTAACATAGCCTCCGTTCTAAATTAAAAGTCTATCTTTTCCAAAGATAAAATCAATAACAAAACATAGAAATCGATATGAAAACTCAATAGTAGTCCTTTTCTACGTGCTCATATTATGCATGGCATCTTCATCATAGGTATACTCGATGTGTGAATCCTGTCCTGGGCGATTATGACGAGAGCGATTGCCGTGACGAGGTGGGTGTCCAAGTGGTGTATTGTTTGCAGAGGAGAAACGAGGAGGGGCGTTCCTAGTAGGTGGACGAAGTCCCTGAGTGGCAAACAGTGTCTGGCATTGTGGACGGGCGTTTCAGCGTACTTGTTGACGAGTATTGGGCAGTATTTGATCTGCCATCTCATCCTGGATATCTGAATAGGTGGTAGGCGAAGGGGACTGATGGTAGTTCACTTCCATTTGTCATGCTTGCGTCGGAGGAGGTATTCACTGATTATTTCGTCGTCTAGGGTTCGCTGAAGATGTGTTTGAAGCTGAGGCGATGGTTGATGCGTAGGTAGGAGGGGGTTGTGGTGCCGTTGGCCGAGGATATGAAAATTCTTCGAGGAACGTCATATGAAAGGGTCTTCTTAGCCCTTGCTCAGGTTGAGTGAAAGAATTGACGTCTTCTGGGTGTTCATTTGGTATCCTTCCTGTCTGTGGATGGTGCATCGTATAGTGATCGGCGTCTCCGCAGATGTAGCATCCTTGTAAAGTGTCCCTGTCTTCTCCTGGGTATCTATAATTAACCGGTTCCCAAGTTTGAACGGTTGGTGCGCCATCTGGTGCTTCTCTTTCGTCATTTGGTAAAGTAACTATCCTTGAGCGTCGAGGGTTAGTGAAAGGGGTAGTGGGAATGTCGACTCCTTCAATATTATAGCCTACATATAGTTGTGTCGTTGCTGCGTTTTGATATTTCCAGTTGAGTTGTGGGAGTCTCTGGTCATATAGCATGCTGAGAACCGTAACCTTCTGTCGAAGTGTCCAAAGATGGTTGAGGTTAAAGCCTGTTGCTTCCCTGGTAGGGTTCATTCGTGATGCTAGATGTACAACAGTATCTACCGTTCCAAGTAAATTGATGGCTTCCACTTTAGGGTTTTGCTGGAGAGTGATCATGCCGGTTTCGGCGACTCAATAGCAATTTGGATTGAAATAAACGTCTCTGTGTCCTGCTGTGGTTCGTCTGACTGCTTCTTCAACATAAGATTCGACTCCAAGAAGTACAAGTGCTTGGATAGTGTCCCATATGTGAAGGGTGATGAAGCGATCCTCATGTGGAACTGGGAATCGATGCATGAAGTTGACAAGTGTTGAAACGAATGCTGCTAGTTCCAGACAAACTTCTCATTCCAATATGTGGCATAGACTGTTGCAAAAGCTCCAGTTCGTGAACAAGACCCATAAGCGAATGATTCTAGATCATGCTTTGAGGTCTAGGTATCCTGGGATCTGATAGTGCTTGAGGATATTTTCGATGATGACTAGGTCGAAAAGAGGGAGGTTGTAATTGTCCTCATAATTATGCATGAAGCGATTGGGAGGTAAGTCTTCTTCTCCTGCATTGTGAGTGATGGGGCACCTCTCTGAATATCCGAAATGAAGGTGGTGCTGGTGAGAGGGTCCAGACGGTTATGAACAGTAGTGACAGTGGGCTGAATAATATTTTGGATGGAAATGTCAGCGACATTGTTGGATGGAGGTCGTCTCCTGGACGAGTGGTTTGATGAGCCAATAACTCAGCATAGATGTCGTTGATTGCAGCCCCATTGCGTTGAATCATGCGTCCAACTTCTCTAGCAGTTTGGACTGCATGTCTGAGGTCTCCTAAGACCGATTCGCTTCCTGCCAATAACTGTGTTAGTCCTCGTGTAATAGGAGCTAATTCGGCGGTGCTGAGAGCGTCATAGGGAGGTGGTAACATACTGGGGGTACAGGCAATGGTGCAGGCAATGGAGGGCTGCTGATCTGACGCGATGGCGTGGTGGGCGCATCGGGAATGGTGTTAGGAGGTGTGTGACGAGGGTAGAGGTCTGAGAAGCATTGGAGGTGGTGTGAGACATTGTTTAGGATATAGAGCGTTGCTTTCGACGTGGGCGAATGCTAGAACTCAAGGTTGGGAGTCTGGGTAATCGATGTCTCTCCTTATATTCCAAAAGCGTCTCTTCAGAGTGTTCTAAATTATCTTCGTCTTCCCATGAGTTGTCAGACGTTGGATAGCCTTTCCATTTAATGAGATATTGCCATTTGCTACCTTTCCTTCGGTGTGAGACAATGGTCTCTATTTCGAACTCTTCTTTGTTGTCTACTAGATCTGGAAGTGGTCTAGGATAATTGGGTCCGTGGATATCGTTTTCTTGAAAGGGTGTGAGAAGCGACACATGAAACACCGGGTGAATCTTCCATCTTTGGGGTAGGTGAAGCTTATATGTCACCGGTCCGAGTGCCTTTTCTATTGTGAAAGGTCCTTCTCTCCTAGGAGCAAATTTCCGAGGCTGATCGGTTTTAAGGTTCCTAATCTAACCAAACCTGTCTCCTTCCTTGAAGTGGTGTGTCTTGCCTTTGACACGCTGCATCATGAGCTGTCTTGATAATTCATGTGCTGCTAGCGCTTCATCTCTGATTTGATTGATTAATCTGAAACGCTCTTCTGCTGTTGGAACATTTATGCGTGGAAATGCAGTTGGTATGGCCATTGGTTCGGTTCCAAACATGATTTCGAACGGTGCCATTTTTGTGGATTGGTGTGGGCGCTGATTGTGCGCAAATTCTGCCAAAGGGAGATATTCTTTCCATGTGATCGGATGATCGGTACAAAATAGCCTGAGATATGTTTCAAGTTCTTGATTTAGACGTTCTGATTCTCCATCTGTTTGTGGATGAAAGGCTGTGGATTTCCGATGATCGATTCCGAATATCTTGCACATTTCTTCGAATACTTTTGAGGTGAATTGTGGTCCTCTGTCCGATATAAGTGTGGTGGGTATCCGAAGCGTTTATAGACTTCGTTGATGTAGGAGTTGGCCGTGTCTAGGGCGGTGAAAGTTTTCTTGCAAGCGATGAATATTACCCCCTTTGTTAAGCCTTGATCGACCACGGTCAAAACAGAATCAAACCCATCTACTAGGGGCAGATCTGTGACGAAATCTAGTGAAACCTGTTCAAAAGGTCTTGTGGCAGTCGATTTGATCGGCATGAGGCTGGGTATAATTGGATGTGTGTTAACTTTCATTTGTTGGCATAAGGCGCAACCTTCGACCCATTTGTTGACAAGGGCTGCCATTCCTGGCCACCAATAATCTCGTTTGACGAGTGATAGGGTTTTCAGACGACCTGGATGACCCATAACGGCGGGGTCATGGTGTAATTTAATGATATCTTGTCGTAAATTTTCGTTATCTGGGATATAAATTCGTCCTTGGTAACGGAGTGTTTCACCGTCATATTTCCAATCGGTTAGCTTAGCTTTGAGCGGTAGTTTTCCTATTTTTAAACCGTTGGTAATCGTTGTAGCGAATTTATCCGTTTTCGTAAGTTTCGTGATTTCTGTGGCCCAAGATGTCATAATTGATCGAATAACCATTTCAGGCGTTATCATGGTTTGGGGTACTGCCTTGGCTTTGGCTTCTTCTTCGTTTACATGATCTGGGCGTCGTGATAAGGCGTCTGCCTGTATTAATTTTGATCCTGGGACATGCTCCAGAGCGATGTCATATTCCATGATCTCTTGCCACCATCGAGACTGTCTGGCAGTCATCAGCTGTGGGTGCTTGTAGTAAGAAAGATTCTTGTGATCGCAATGAACCATGATCCGATGTGGTGATCCTTTCAAAAGATGCTTCCATGTTTCAAATGCCTTCTTGATTGCCAATAACTCGCGATCGTAGACCTGGTATCTTTGTTCTGTGTCCGATAATCGATGACTCATGTATCCGCATGGGTGTAATTCTCCATCAGACCCTCGTTGTTTAATACTGCCCCTACTGCCCAATTTGACGCGTCCGTCTCCAGGGTAAAGGGTTTCAACGGATCTGGCATTACTAGAACCGGTTCCTCTAAGAATTTCGCCTTCAGAGCGTCGAAAGACCTCTGGCATTCTTCATTCCATGCAAACAGAACGTTCTTCTTGGTCAATTCTGTGAGCGGAGCCACTATTTCTGCATAGTTCCCAACAAACTTCCTGTAAAAATTCGCAAATCCTAAGAAAGACCGAACTTGTTTGACGGTTTTCGGTTCTGGCCATTTGCTAATTCCTGTAAGCTTTGCTGGATCCATCTTAATCTGTCCTTCAGCAATGATCATCCCTAAGAAATCGACTTCTTTGGCGATGAATTTGCATTTCTCTAGTTTGAGAAACAGATCCTTCTCCTTGAGTCGCTGTAGGACTCTCTGAGTGCGCTCCCTCGTCTCTTTTTCTGTTCTTCCATAGATCAACATGTCGTCAATATATATCACTAGCCATCCTTCGTTGATCATATCTCTGAAATATTCATTCATCATCGTTTGAAACGTTGCTGGAGAGTTGCATAATCCGAAAAACATAACAGTGGGTTCGAAAAGTCCTCTGTTTGTGATGAAGGCTGCTTTCCATTCGTCTCCTTCTTTAATTCGCACATTGTTGTATCCCCAACGCAAATCCAGCTTTGAAAAGTACTTGGCATCTCGCAATTTAAGCATAAGGTCGGTTACTAAGGGTAACGGATAGGCATTTCGTTTCGTCCAACTATTGACATATCTGTAGTCCTGGCAAGGTCTGAATTCGCCTTTTTCCTTCTTTGGGACGAAGAAAAAGGGTGACGCTTGTGAGGATTGGGATGGACGGATATATCCTTTAGCAAGTTGGTCGTCTAACCATTTGTCAAGAGTTCTTGCTCAATGATTGACAACGGATAGATTTTGCCGATTTTCGGTTTAAAACCTTCCTTTAAGTCGATTGCATGATCCCATGGTCTCGAAGATGGGAATCTTTCCGATGCTTGTTTATCAAATACATCTTTCCATTTATGATAGTCTGCTGGAAGCGTTGATTTATCTTCCTTTGAGGCATGTTTCTGTGCGAAATCTTGAGCAGCAGTTAACTTCGATTGAATCCAAAGGTGATCAGTCTCTAGATCTTCTTCTAGTTCGTCTTCATGTCTAACAACTCGTTTCCATATGCATTTGTCTGATGTATGATTCAATATGTTCGTCTTCAATGGTAGTGTCTTTATTCTTCCAATTGACAAAATCAACGGCGCCTGTAGCCCAATTGATTCTAGGGTTGACTCTACGAAGCCATGGTAATCCTAAGATCACCTTCTGATCGCCTAACTTGGTTACATAGAACCAATCTTCAAAACTTTGGCCTTTAATCGTATATTGCATTTGGATTTTGTATCTTAAGGATCCTGCCTTGTTAAGCGTTCCATCTACGTTCCTGACTGGTAATGGCTTTAATAGTTTTCGTACTTGTGTCCAATCAATTATCAGCAATTTACACCTCCCCCCCCAAACGAGTGGAATCCGAGCTCAGTCCGAGGACTCCGAGTAGAATCCGAGTCCAGTCCAAGGAAGTGATAAAAAGTGATAAAATCCAAGTAGACTCCGAGTTCAATCCGAGCTCAGTCCGAGTTGGGAACTTTTACCATTCAATCCGAGCTGAACTCGGAGTGAGCTTGTACTCCAAGCTCAATCCGAGCCCATTCTTAACTAACTGTCCCAATGCAGTATCACATTAAGTTGCCTATATCTCCATGATAACACCTTCAAATTACATTATTCTTGATTTCCCGTGTAGCCTCTACTTTGGTTATATTATTTGCACTAATTGTTTGGCCTTGTTTGGCCTAGATAGAATTCTGTGTTACCAGCAAGAAAAATCATCTATTTGACTATATCTACACAGAAACACCTTCAAATTACATAATTCTTTATTCGGTATGTACCCCTACTTATGCTTATAATTTCTATATATACACTTTGGCTTTTTTTGGGCTTCATGTTATTCTATGCTGTTAACAAACAAAAGACATTAAATTGGCCATATCTCCATTGCAACAGTTCAAATTACATAATTTTAAAAGAAAAGTGTAACCTGTATATAAGATAAGTTGTAATTAACTGTATCACTACATATCATCAGCTGAATCCCTCTCATCCTTATCGATATTCACCCCTTGCTTTCTGATTACTTGCTTTGTGTGATAATAAAGCATGGTATGTAAGAACCAGTTAAAATTCCAGGATCTCATTCTCCTCAAGATATTATCAAAGCCACCCAACCAAGCATTCAATTGTTCACAGGCTTGTGTATTAAATGCACGCTTGAGGTAAGGCTGCCCTTTTGCATCTATTGCCACAATTACCAGGTTGGGAGCTGATCCATCCAATGGTGCAGGATTGCACCATGTACGACATAACTGATCTGATGCACGATGATTGACATAATGATAAGAGTCAACAATGAATCTGCTTGTATTTTTCCAGCTTTCCCATAAGCCACTGTTAACACACCTCTTGAGTACCAAGCAAGCCTTGTCAATACATATATATGAAGGTCTGCTTTCAACGCTTGGATATACCAGATTGAGGAAGTTCAATATGTTTCTTGGTGATTCAGAATTTGAAAACTTTGCCCATGCTATTACAACACCACATGGTGCACAGATAGTCTCAACACAGTATGTTCTTGGAGGTGTGAAGAGTTCCTCATGTGTCACCTGATCATCCTCCTCCCCTCCTCAGTATCATGTGCCTGTTGTGAAGGAGCAAAAGCTGACATCCAAGGCATTGTCTGATCTGCTCTTCTCATGGCCCTTCTATATCCTCCCAGTACATTAGTCTTATGATTGATGACATGCCTTTGCCACCTGTCCATATGCTGCTCACAGGCTTGAGTGCCTTGGATCTTTACATTGGTGCAACCACCAACATGGCAAACCCTTCCAACTAGATTTTCATGAAAAGCACAGTATACTCCACCACAAGCATTTAACAAGTCTGAAGTGCAACCTTCATATCCACAATACTGGAAGAGAACTTGAATGCCAATTAATAGGCCTGGATAAAAAAACTTACTGTATGTCCTGTTATAATTCCATCCATGACAATCATTTTCACAGGTGCACAATCCTCAATGATGTTACTCTGAAATGTTTGTGCAATACCTGCATCCTCCATGCCAACAATGGCTGATGGATCAATTCTACCTGTGCCAAAAGCAGACTGCTCCCTGTACTTTTGTGTGCACTCATCACAACTGTGTTGAATTGATCCTTGAATAACACCACCATTCCCTAGAAGGTGGAAAGCCTGTCTTGTTACTTCATCTATTGGCAGCCCATCTTCTAGTGTGAAATTTAGGTTAGATGCTGCAGCCTGAACACATAATGATTCTTGTACAAATGCATGCCATATCTGCCTCCTTGTCAATTCTTTTTCAGGCCTAAATGACATGTTCCAAAATTCTGCATAAGTGGCTGTTGATGCATGGAAATTATAAATGCCACTCATGACAGCTGAAGTAAAGTGTCTGTCAACCCATAGACTCTGTCCAATTTTTATGTATGTAGCAGAGTTTAGGTAGACTCTGTCATGCCTGTTGTGTATTGGATTGGGTACTGATTCATGATCAGTATAGTAGACTGTCTTGCAATCTGGACATTGACCACTGAGTACAGGCACTTGGTCATAGGTAACAAAATCTTTTATCAGTGTCACCAAGGGTATGTCCTTTTGTTTGGTATTCTGAATCAATAACCTTGGATTGCAGCTCATAGATTCACACACAATTGAATCTGGGCAGATAACATGCACTGGAGAAATTTCAGCATGTGAAACTGGCAACAGCTTCCCTGTGAATTTCCCTTTCTTATTATAAGGTGACAGTTTTAGCAGCTTAGCCAATGCATCCAGCTTCAAGGTAACTTTGGTGATGACTTGATCATTCTTGCTATCTTCAGTGTCATGATTTGCTTCACCCACAGGAAGGATTTGTGCATTATTAGCATTTGCTCTCTTCAATATTGCCCTTGTTAAGCAGTTCATCCAACCAGTAGTTAAATTGAATCTCTCCCCCCTATATTTTGGGTTTTGTTGTCGAGCATGTAGTCCAAGAAGCATGGTATTTTCAGTCATGGAGAATAGAATCATTAAAACTGCAGACAATGATATTGTTGAGTGGAAGTGGTTCTCAACAAATTTGCAGAATTCTTGAAAAGGTATGTCTGGGAATGGTTGCTGCAACCACAGGGATCATATGAAGTACACATAGGCACACCACAGGAAAAGTCATTGCATTCAAAAGCCATAGCAAAACATACAGCATACTACAAATCAAGGAGACACAGGAAATTGAAGACAAACATTTGTATCAGAGTATGGGCTTACTTGTTGGACTTCTTCTTGCCTTTAGAAGATTCTGCCTTCTTCTCTACTTCCTTCTTCTTCTTCTTCTTATTGACTCCATCCTCTTGTACCATCCTTTGCTTCTTTTTACCCTTCCATGCTCTAATCTCATCTTGCTCAACAAAATATGCAGTCAAGTCTGCAAAAGAATAGGAGATCTTGCTGAAACCCCAAACATCCTGATCCTCAGGAGCATTAGGCCCACCCTCCAACCATTCTTGCATCAGGGGATAATTAGAGACCCTTGACATTCTCTTGACATGAGAATGCCACATTGAGGGAGACACAAACAATTTAATAAGGTCTGTCAAGGTGGGCTTCTTCAGAGCAGGCCATTGACCTTTTGCAACCATGTCATCTACACTGTGCTGGGCCTGAGTACAAGCCTTGTATCTCTGATAGTAAGATTTCAAGGATTTATCATCCTTGTCAGTCAGGTGTGCAGGAATATTAAGGATGGCCACCAGCTCAACAGAAGATAATTCAGCAGGCCCTGAACCAGCAATGATAGGAGCTGTAGAAGCATTAGAACCAGAAGCATTGACAGTCATGGTATTCATTCTTTCATCTTCCTGTATTATAATCATAAGTCACATTTTCAGACAAATATAAGCAAAACTCACAGCACAGAGATAGAGGACAGGTTTCCCCTCAATGGATGACCATACTATACCATCAGTATCCTTGAGAGCTTCAGTGTATCTGCCCTTTATAACCCATTCACTATCCTCAGAAACATAGATCCTTTGGTTAAATTCTACATTATATTATATGGATGTAAAATTGAGACTTGATAAATGACTTACTGCTGACAGGAGAATACATCTTGGATACCTTTTTGAGGATTGGTCCCAAAGAAGCAGTGACATCAGTCTTGACAACTAGATTTGGCTTAACTTCACCAATAGCATCAATGCAGGACTTGTAAACTTTGACCAAGCCTTGAGCTTGGATCCTGTCTGACATGAGCTCAGAGTCATCAGCAAAGCTGAAGGTGTTGCCAGTTGCCTGGCCCCTGATAATCCCTCCAACAGACCTGGACACCCCCTCAGAAGGGAGAACCTCTTCCTCTGACAAACTGTGTGACAATGTATTTGAAACACTTGCATAACACATACCAGCATCATCAAACAAATTGGTTTCCTTGGACTTCTCCCTATCTTCCTTTTCCTGTTTCTGGCATGAGATATGGAAAGCAAGGACCAATTGACTGACCATGTTCCCACTACCAGTCTCAGATTTGTCTCCTTCTAACTCCTCTCCTATAGCCATACCTATTTTGCCCTCACCCTCATGCTCCTCTTCACTATC
Organism: Amanita pallidorosea; assembly: GCA_023014475.1. Taxonomy (NCBI): domain Eukaryota; kingdom Fungi; phylum Basidiomycota; class Agaricomycetes; order Agaricales; family Amanitaceae; genus Amanita; species Amanita pallidorosea. The sequence continues at coordinate 261,568 of JAEBUS010000067.1, forward strand.
ACCACTCTTATCTTCACCCTGATCCTTATGCTAAGCTTCAGCATCCTTGCCTTCACATCCAGTTATATTTGTGAACACACCTTGTTCTCCACATCTTCCTCACTCTCCCCATCACTCTCTCCATCACTTTCTTCCTCATTATCAACATTCAGAATGACAAAGACAGACTGGGTGGAGATTGGAACTCTGTCACCAATGCTGGATGGCACAACAACCCTTTTTGGGGGTTGAACAGTAACTCCACTCTCTTGTAAAGCCATCTCAATTCTAACATGTGTCATTCAAGATGGTGACATGAGAAGGACAGTGACAAAATTACAAGGTGAGGGCAATGTACATAAAATTACATATGAAATATAATTTATTATGTCAGTAGTAGCAGCAGGGTGGTAGTTGAGGAATGCATGGTAAATTACGAGGTGAGGGCAATGTACATAAAATTACATATCAAATATAAATTATTATGTTAGTAGCAGCAGGGTGGTAATTGAGGCATGCATGGTGGGGCATTTGTGGTGGGTGGTGGGCAGTGGTCATTATTGAGGGGTCAGTGTTCGTGATGGGTCAGTTCGTGATGGGTCAGCATTCATGATGGGCAGTGGTTGTTGTTGAGGTGGTGGGGTTGGTGTTCGTGATGGGTGGTGGGTCGGCGTTCGCAATGGGTGGTGGGTCGGCGTTCGCAATGGGTGGTGGGTCGGCATTTGCGACAGGTGGTGGGTCGGTGTTTGTGATGCGTCAGTTTCGTGATGCGTCGGCGTTCGTGATGGGCAGTGGTGGGTCAGCGTTTGTGACGGGTGGTGGGTCGGCATTCGTGATGGGTGGTGGGTTGGCGTTCGCAATGGGTCGGCGTTCGTGATGGGTTGGCGTTCGTGATGGGCAGTGGTCATTGTTGAGGTGGTGGGGTTGGTGTTCGTGATGGGTGGTGGGTCGGCATTTGCGATGGGTGGTGGTGCGTGAATTTGAGGTGTGGTGGGCGGCGTTAGATTGGGGTCGCAAGTGGTACGCGCGGTGTGGTGGGCGGCGTTAGATCGGGGTTGCAAGTGGTGCGCGCATGACGTGACGGTTGTTGGCAGTATGGCGGTGGCGGCGAGGGGTGACGAGCGGTGACATTGCAGATTTGAGGTGTGGTGGGGCGTTAGATTGGGGTCGCAAGTGGTACGCGCGGTGTGGTGGGTGGCGTTAGATCGGGGTTGCAAGTGGTGCGCGCGTGACGTGACAGTTGTTGGCAGTATGGCGGTGGCGGCGAGGGGTGATGGGTGGTGACATTGCAGATTTGAGGTGTGGTGGGCGGCGTTAGATTGGGGTCGCAAGTGGTACGCGCGGTGTGGTGGGCGGCGTTAGATCGGGGTTGCAAGTGGTGTGCACATGACGTGACGGTTGTTGGCAGTATGGCGGTGGCGGCGAGGGGTGACGAGCGGTGACATTGCAGATGTCGTCGTCATCGTTGAGGCATGCCGGGCAGTAGTGCGTTGTATTTGAGGTTGCGGAAGTGGCATGTGTGACGTGTGTGCAGTACAGCGGTGACAGTGGTGACGGTGGTGGTGGTGAGAGGGGTGATGAGCATAGTGACATGTGGTGGGGGAATGGGAGGGTAAAAGATGAGAAAATAGGAAATATAAAAGAGAGAACACTTACGGTTGCAGTGGAGTTGCTGTTTCCACGATGGCTTCATCCTCGCGAGCACGGGTGGCCGAGGTTTTTCTGTTTGTTGGCCCGGGCAGGTGTGAGTGGGCAGTTGGGAGGCGTGATGCTCACTTACCTAGTTTCAGCCGTTTTTGCGCGCTTCTTCTCCTTGACAGAGACAGAGGACACCGCTCGGCTTCGCTTGCTTGACGCTGGCCGCGAGGTGGCAGGCGGGTGGTGCGCGCAGTGCTCCTGGTGCTGGTAGCATGGTGATGGGAAGGCCGTGGGTTGAGGGTTGTCGCTGACACGATCACAGCCTTAGGTCACGTGCATCACACGTGACCTTAAACAAAAACGCGACAAGCGTGTCGCCAATGTCACGCACCATATGTCACAATTGCTATATATAGCTGGGTAGCCAGGTGATATTGCCCTACCTCACCACACTTGGACAGCTCGTACTCCACTCGGAGTCTTAACTCACTCTGAGCATTGTCAGTCCTAGGACTGAACAGCTGATTCCGAGCATAGCTCGGATTTGACTCGGACTCCACTCACACTGAGCTCGGAGTATGAGTTCCAATTTTGGTGAGTTCTGAGCCAATTTTTTAATGTTCCAAAATCACTCAGAGTCTGAGTAGGCTACTCAGACTGAGCTCAGAATCTCAGAATAAGGGGGGGGGGAGTGTAAAGTGCTCTCGATTATTGAGCTGTCAATAAATTTCCCTTCTGCTCCACAATCAATTAGGGCAACTGTTTCGGCAGTTTTCAGATTAGAACATTCAGAGATTGGTACAGAGATCTTGTATTGACTTGTAGAATATACTCATACACCTCTGATAGCTAGTTCTTGTTCTAATTTGTTGTCTGAGATGGGTGACGCCTTTTTACACTCATCTCCTTCTAAAAACCCTCATGATTGAGTCAATTGCAAATATGTTTTGGGAGTGATTTGCTCATTTCTCTGATGATTCTGTACTGTGCTTCGCCATCACTGTAGCCAGTTTCTTCTTCTATTTCTTCGTCTTGATCCTGTTCTTCTTCCTCTTCTTCTTCTTCATTATCCATAGCCCTGATTTGGCATCCTTTGCCTTTCCAATTTCGGTGCTTTCCCCTTTCGAAATTCCCTTGGCGTCTAGGCTTTCCTCTACCTCCTTTAGTCGGTCCTCTTTGTGCTTTATTTGGGCAATTTGCTATAAAATGTCCGATCTGTCCGCAGCCATAGCATTTCGCTGATGAAGCAGGGTTATTTGACGTTGATGCTTGTCTCAGATTGATCCGATCTACGTCCATAGCATCGCTATCTCGATAAGATCTGTGAGAACTAGATCCATGTGTGTGTCCACTTGTGGAACCCAAAAGGGCATCGGTTACTTCAAATCCGAGTAATCGCTCCTTTAGGTCATTGTAGGTGGTGATAGCTGCTCCTGATCGTACTCTGATCTGTGTCTGAGGTGGTAAAGTTTTTGTCATGATCCAATTCTTCATTCCTTCATCAGTTATCTTTGCTTCGCTGATTTTTCGATCTACTTCTGCGATCCACTGATTAAGTGGTTTCCCTTTGCCTTTCTTGGCTGTCATTAACCAACTGAGGGCTGTGGTCGGCTTATCTATTTCTCCCCAATCTTTTTCCAACGTTTTGATGAATCCGTCATAGTCTATCCATTGGGCTGGAGTTTTGTCGAATTCTTCCATTTTATTATTTTGCCATTCAGCTGCTAAGCCATTCATGCGAGTTAACAACAAGAGGATCTTGTCTTTAGGACTGTCTTCATAGGTGTCCTTATAATGTCAGAAATATAGATTGCTTTGGGCGAGAAAATTCCGTAACTGGGACCGTTTTCCTGTGAAGTATTTGGGAGGATCAATCTTTGGACGAGTTTTATCTTTTGCTACGTTTCCTGCCATATTTGTGGGCGGGTTTATTGGTGGTGGGGGTGATGGAGGGGTAGGTGTTTGTCGTCTAGAAGGAACTTTTGTTTCTTCTGTTTTGGGTATTTCTGGGGTGTGAAATTCTAGTACTGGTGCACTGATATCAAGCTGGGCTAGTCCTAAGGATAAAGGATCGGTTGCTACGTCGAAATATTCAAGTTGATGTTCGCTTTCTCCTGCAGATCGTTCACTTGTATATCCTTCTCTTTCTTTATCTGACTCTCCTGAAGATTCTTCTTCCTTTTGCCTATGCAATCCGAGCTCTAGTGGGAGGATGTGATGCGACGATAATGGGATAGGAGTATGCTGTGTATCAGATTGTTCTGGACGATTTTCTGCTATCCAATCTGTTAAAACGTCGACTGGAATCTCTTCCTCTGGATCTCCTGCGCTGTATACGCCTTCAAAGTCCTGTTTGTCTACTCTTCGTGATAGAGTATCTGTAATTCGGTATTTCCAACACTGTTCCCTGTAATTGAACTCTACAACGCTATAATTCTTGTAGAATTCTCCTTTGAATGCTACTGCTCCGTTTGGTGTTTTGCCTGCGTGCTGGGGTGTATAGAATACGTTGTCTGGGACGTTCTTGTAAAGAATCCTTGGTGATTGGTGTATACCCAAGATCGCCTGATCGGTTGGTATTCAATAAGACGTCCATATAGAATTTGCTTTCCAGTGGCTGGATCAACTTCAGAAGCAGTAGGTGGGCGTTGTGGTGTTTGTGATGGAATGGTGACGAAGGTGGGTGGGTGGTGTGAGCTAGAAAGCTGGCGGAAAGTGGAGAGGAGTCTAGTTTTATTGTTACACCTATAACGTGTTTAGATCGTCAATCTCAAGGACAACGAGAGCAAGGCCTTCTCAAGGAACAGCCAAGCTACTACACGAGTGTAAGACTGGAGAGTGAGAGTGTGCTGAGACGAGCTAACAGTTCAGTCAAACGGTTTTGACCGTTAAAACTAGACTGGAGGTCCAGTCTATGGATTGCAAGGTTTATATACATGTACAGGAGTGCATAGGCATGTGATAATAAAGGTAGGCATGTGATAATAACGCTGGCATGTGTTAAAGGAATATTACATGTGATAAAAGCGATAGGCATGTGATAAAAGGGACTCTAGCATATTTGACGAAGTAAGAAAAGCATAATGATGAGAAAAATGTACTGCATAGGGATAGGGGTTTTACATAAGCATACTTGAGGCGTGATTGTAACAGATCCTGGGTGATCAAGCCAGGTGGTTATCAGGACTACCCTCGCCGTGACGGCTTAGGGCCCCAACAATAGACTTAGGAGTAGAGGAGAGGAGAGTAGGTATGAAACCCGAGAGAACTCGACTGAGGACTCTGGGTGCTATCTTGCTCAGTTTATATACTACAAGGGTGGTCTGTGCACCACTCTAATAATAGTAGCTACACCGAGTAAGTATGAGTAAAAGTAATAACATAATCGGCCCCCGCTGCTGCGCATTGGTAAGCCTGAGTCATAGTCCATGAGTCATTGGTCCGGTAGTCCGTAATCTAATCTAATCGTTATCTAATCTAATCTAATCTTAGCGCTGACTAGATAAGATAGACGCCAACCTGACTAAGATGTTTGGCTACAGCTATTGTAAAATACAAGAAAAAGAATAAAAATGTCTTAGAGATTTTGACCGTTGAGAACAGGTCATGACAGTACCCCCTTTTTAGGTTTCGGCTTCCTAGACGAACTAAAAATCTTCAAAGGATATGTGTCCACCTTTCTTTTCCTTTCTCCATCTCATGCATAATTGCCATGCCCAAAATGCTTTGGGCGGGAAAGTCCAAGGATCTACGCCTTGGTCGGCCTTTTCTATCCAACGATACACATCATGATCCATAGTGATGCGAGGACGGGGAGTGGGTTTCGGTTTTCTTTGAGGTTCGGGGAAAGGACAACGTGATGATTGTTCACAGCAGTGGCCCACGTTTGAATAGCCACCGATGGTAAGGATTGTTGATTGAGATTTTTTGTTGTTGCGGCGGTTCTTACCCATGATGGTAAGATAGACGATATACAAGTGCGTATATGTGTTTGAATATCCGGGCCCAGAATAAGGCCTTCCTACAACAAAATGAAGCAGTTTAAGGCCCTACTCCAGGGCCAATCCTTTTAATTGTTTTTTAAGCAGCCATTACAATCGCATGGGCCATCGTGATCTGATGGTTCATTTAATTGTTTCAGGAGCTGTTGTCCTTTCCATTTTTGCCAATTTTTCTCCCATGATGCAGTTTCTGCTACTGCATTTATGTCAATTCTGGATATGGCCGTTCCTGGACTTTCAGTGAAGTTTTCATATTTTTTAAAGCTTAACTTATCAAAGACACTTTTGTCAATGATTCGTATTGCTCCGGGATTCTTATCGTAGAAATGCTTTATTTTCTTTTTTGCATTTCCTAAATTCTCTTTTGGCTCCCACGAATTGTGTTCAGCCGTGTATCCTTTCCATTTAACAAGATATTCCATCTTGTTTCTTTTCAATCGTACATCGAGGATTTCTTCTACCTCGTATTCTTTTTCACCATCAATTTCTACTGGTGGTGGCGGCGCAATTCGTTGTCCCCTAAGTGGTTTGACATAGGGACGTATTCTTGAAACATTCACAACAGGATGAATTGTTGTGAAAAAGGTAGATTCAATTCTACCGCATTTGACGAGATAATCCTTTTAATTGGATAAGGACCTATCCATCGTTCCGCTAATTTCCTAGTTGGTCGTCCAGAAAGTTGAAGATCTTTGTCGACAACCAAACTCGATCTCCCACTTTGTATTCTGGTACTTCAGAACGTCATCTATCTGCGTAGAGTTTCATATCATCCTGCGATTTTTTTTAATGCAGCTTGCGCTTCTTCATGAATTTCCTTCATTTTTTGCGCAAAGTCAGCCGCAGCTGGATGACTTCCTTCCTTTCTGGGTTCAATACCCATCCTTGGATGTTTTCCGTAATTTACGAAAAACGGTGTATGTTTTCGTTGAGGCTTGAATTTTGTTATTATAACTAAATTCAGCGATTGCAAGCCATCCCAACCAATTTTCTTGTCGGTGATCTACAAAAATCCTCAGAAACTGTTCCAAGTCCTGATTCATTCGTTCTGTTTGTCCATCTGTTTGTGGATGGAAAGCTGTAGACAAATCTGTAGAAATGCCTAACATTTGATTCAATTCTTTCATCATTTGAGCGGCGAATTGAGGTCCGCGATCCGAGATTATTGACTCGGGGAGACCATGGAGTTTCCATATATGATCTCTGAACAATGTTGCCAGTCCTTGAGCTGACGTTTCTTCCGATGTTGGAATAAAATGTTGCCATTTTGGACATTCTATCGCAGACTACTAGAATTTGCATTATGACCATGCGATTCCGGTAACTTTGTAATAAAGTCTGCAGTGATATGGTCCATGGCTTTGACGGTGCCGAGTTAGGCATCAACCTTCCCGCTGGTGGTTCTGGAAGTTTTTACTTCTTTGGCACTTGTCACATCCAGCAACATATTTTTTAACGAATTTGGTGACGCCTGGCCACCAATAATTTCTTGTGACGAGTTCAACCGTCTTCCATTGTCCTCCATGTCCAGCAATGGGTGTATCATGATGGAGTCTGACTATCTCCATTCGTAATTTTTCATCTTTAGGAACGTAGACCTTTCCTTGCCAGAGGATTAGTCCTTGCTCCATCTGCCATTCTCCTGCATTGAGTCTCCTGACTCCTGCTTTTTTCATGGCTTCCACCGCTTTTACGACCTCCTCATCATTTGTCTCTGATTTTCGAATTTTATTTAGAATTTCTTTTTCCGACGTGTTGACTAACACATGCCCTTGTTGAAGTGCTGCAATTCGGAAAAATTCAGGTTTTAACAAGGTGACTTCCTTGTTATCATCTTCTACCCCCTTTTTATGGTCTGGCCTCCTGGACAGAGAGTCGGCCTTTCCCATAGTTGAACCAGCTTTATGAATTAATTTAAAGTTAAATCTGCTGAGATATAATGCCCAGCGTGCTTGTCTTCGATTTAACTTTTTTTGCATTCATAAAGTATTCGAGATTTTTATGATCCGTCCATATCTCGAATTCTTGCCTTGCTCCTTCTAAGTAATGCTCCAGGCTTCGAGACACCTAATAATGCCCAACATTTCTTTGTCGTGGACATCATAATTCCTCTCGGTTTCGTTAAGGGATTTGGAGAGAAAGCTACTGGTCTCCATTTGTTATCATCGCATTCCATTGATAACACTCCTCCCGTTGCGTAATCCGAGGCGTCAGACTCTATTCTGAATTTCTTGTCGGAGTCTGGAGCGACAAGAAGGGGTTGTTCCGTAAAAGTTTTTTTAATGTTTTAAAAGCTTTTTCTTCTCCTTCCTTCCATTCCCATGTTTTATCTTTTCTAACCAGATTATGTAATGGTCGTGCTATTTTGGCAAAATCCTTGACAAATCGTCGGTAGTAATTTGCCAATCCTAGAAAATGTTGCACATCCTTGACACTAGCAGGTGTTGGCCAATTGAGGATAGCATCAACTTTCTTTGGATCCATTTTAATTCCGTTGGGTCCAATGATGACTCCTAGGAATTCTACCTCTTGCACATTCCATACGCATTTTTCTGGTTTCACGTATAAATCATTTTCTTCCAAGCGCCGGAGAACTTCGAGCACTATATTGTTGTGCTCTTTTTCGGTTTTTGTATAAATGAGAATGTCATCTATGTAAACAATGACTTTTCCTTCATTTATCATATCCCGAAAGATATCGTTCATCATAGCCTGGAAGGTTGCCGGAGAATTGGTGAGACCAAAGTACATTACTACTGGTTCAAAAGAACCTTCTGGTGTAGTAAAGGCGGCCTTCCATTCATCTCCTTCCTTGATTCGTACGTTATTGTAACCCCACCTAAGGTCCAACCTGGTGAAGTGCTTTGCTTGTCCTGCTCGATCTACGAGCTCCGATATCAATGGTAATGGATAGTTATTTTTAACCATCCATTCATTTAGGTAACGGTAATCCTGTACCATTCTCTTTTTCCATCTTTTTCTTTACAAAGAACACCGGCGATGTTTGCGGTGATTTCGAAGGTCTAATGTACCCCTTTTTTAATTGATCATCGACAAAATCTCGGACTTCTCCGAGTTCATCTGGTGATAGAGGATACACTTTTCCTTTTCTGGGTTGGTAACCTTGTTTGAGATCAATAGCGTGATCCCATGGTTTCCTAACCGGCATTCTTTCTGACGCAGTTTTTTCAAACAAGTGTAGGTACTTGTGATACTGCGATGGTACTAGCTCCTTTGGTTCCTGTTTCTTTAACTCCCTAATCCATTTTGGGTCGTCTGATTTGATTCCAGACGGGAGAAATTCGTATTTTTCTCCTTCCTTATAGAATTTCGGGTGTTTCCATTGATCCAGGAAATCCAAATTCTGCTCCTCCTTCTCCTTTTGCTCTAGCCAGTAGGCAAAGTCCAACTCCCGTTCTTTTTCCCAGACGTACATATTGGTTTCCCAATGTTCCGCCTGTTTTGTTCGCCTTTGTCTTTCCTTTGTCCACTCCCTTTGTTTATGTCCACATGATCGTGGGCATCTGGTCAACTCTATTTTACTGGTGATCCAGTTGACGTCCGGATTGTGTCGTCGTAACCATGTAGACCCTATGATTACGTTTGTTTTGCCTAATTCGCATATTTCGAATGTGGCTCTTTCTTGATGTCCCTTGTAACTCATGAGCAAATCTACTTCATGAGTGATCATACCGCCTTCGTTGTTAGATCCATCTACATTTCTAACTTGAATTGGTCGATCTAAAGGGATTAGTTTGTAGCCCTTTTCGTTAGCGAATTTAGTGTTCATAAACAAACCTGTTGCTCCTGAGTCGAGCAACGCTTTTTCCGTTGTTTGGTCATGTGTGTCTAGAGTCTCTAGACCTATTTCCATTAGTATCTCGTCCTTTTGACCAATAGAACGAACGAGAAACTCCTTTTGTCCCTTTTTAAGTATTTGTTTACCTGATAAGGAAGAATCAAGCACAGGTTTATCCGCCTGCCGCGCTCCTGTGCTTTGGCACCAGAGACCGCTTCCTGCGGGGTGGTCTCAGAGACTGTTGAAGTCTCCGAGTCCTCCGTACCTACCAGTCCGTCTTCCTTACCTAATACAGAATACCTATTAAGAGAGTTCAGTACGGGACTTACTGACTCTCTTCCTCTTTTAAAGCTTCGCCTTTGCGAAGTATTCCTTCATTTCTTCGAAGGACATGGTTTGGATGTCCAAACCTGATCGGCAATTCCTTGCTATGTGGCCGATCCTTCCACATTTGTAGCAGCGCATTGGCGGGCGCTGAGTTCGATCCACGTCCATCACGTTTGGATCTTGAGGCCGTGTTGCTGTATTATTATTCGAGGAGGGCCAGCTCCCGATCGGTTCTGGTTCGCTGATCCCGATGCTGTATTGAATCTCCATCGGGGTTTAGGCTGGCCAGTTCCTACCGGCTTTGCCGTATCCGGGCCTTTGGTCCCTTCGCTCCTCTTTGCGGAGTTACTGTTCCTCGAAGAATAATATTGTTCTTCGGCTTTTGCTTGCCTCCATTGTCGGTCAAGACGAACCGATCTTCTGTACCATTCGTCGATGGTTTCCGGTACTTCATCAGCCTCCATTATCCTTTTTCGGAGACCGGCATTCAAACTTCTTTTGAATTCTTCAACTAGGGCCCTTCCCTGATACCCTGTTCCTCGTGCGACTTTTTTAAACTTTTGCACGTGTTCTTCACACGTGTGTGCGCCCTGTGACATCGTGCGCAACTCCGATATTTTTGACGACTGTTCATCTGTGTCGCCAAAATCCCTACGTATTTGTCTGTATAGTTGTTCCACTGTATCCGGAACAACGTCATCTTCATCAGCAATTAATTCCAATAGATTGTCTCGCCAATCTACCGCGAATCCTTCCGACATATATGACAACACCAGGAGAATCTTGTCTTCTTCCTCGGCGCTTGCCATCTTCAGCTGTATGTATAGCCGGCATCCATTTATAAAGTTCGTGACCTCCGACATCTTGCCGGAGAACACCGGTGGTTTGGCTACGTCCACTTTTGACGAGCCATTCCCTCCTGCTGGTGTGGGAATATTGAATACCGTCCCTTCCGGTATATTGATTATTGGGGCCGGGGCGGCCGGAGGTAATGCTGCTTGTTGTGCCGCAGCGCATTGTTATTTTGAAGCACTAAGAGCTGTGCTTGTAACTGCTGAATTGTATTATTTTGATTATTCAGCAGTTGTAATAACTGCGCGGGTGTCAGATCTTTTCTCCTTGATCCGACATGTTAATGTAGCAAGGGGGCGGTGTGAATGGGGAAAGAGATCTCGACGGTTGTGATACCGATGGAGATCTGAATGATGGTGGTGGTGGTGAAAACGGTGGTGCTACTTCTCCGATGTATTGGGCGTCGGAGTGGAATAGACTTTGGATATTAAGGGTTGCGGGGTTCGGACAAGGATTTGAAATGGGGCAGGTTCCCACTGATGTTGTACCTCGGTGATCGAGGGTGTGGAGTCAGATGACTCGGTTGGTGTATGGAGCGTGGGAACGGGATCGTTATCGTCAAAAGGATCTGGCCCAAAAGGGTCGTAATCAATATCAAAGTCTTCTAGACCGTCCAGTGGTACACCGAATACTTCTATCCAGAAAGTATCGATTTCCCTATCTGTAAGCCCGTGCGATCTAAGAAGATCTCGTACTTCGTAGTTCTCCGTTACGTAAAGTGAGGGAGGTCTTGGCCTGTCACTTATTTGGGAATGCACTCAGGGTCCACAACCCTCCCTGCAGTGCTAGTACGTAAACGGTATAGTACGGTATTTAACTTTTTTGAATTTGATTAAACTAACCTGGATCCGAACGGTTGTCCAGTTAGCACTATACCCCTAATAGGTACGGCCTTTCTCAAGAGTGCGTGGTCAAGCGACGGCTACTCTCAAGGATTACGAAACGAAGTGTCTAAGTATATACGGATATAGCCTTCAGAGGCCTAGACCAGGGCAATTAACGTGCGTAGGGGCTGGTGAGGCTGGTCCCACGATGCGAGTGACGTAACGTGTCACTACTCCGGCACTGGTATCCTGTGCACAGGTAACCCTATCAACCGGGTTAGGTTCTTCGGTTTGCGTAGACCGGGAACGTAAGATAGAGCTTTTATGGATGCTCTAAAGAACCAAGGGTGACGGTTTTATTGTCCAACAACAAATAACGCTTTAGACTCTGCGGAAGAGTATAGGAGCCCCTGATATCAAAGATTCCCTTTACCCTGGGATCCGGGTTCGAGCGTGATGCTCTAGTTTACAAGCGTTGGGGCAGTAAGGAGGTGTGCAGTCGAGTTCTACTATCAGGACTACCCTCGCCGTGACGGCTTAGGGCCCCAACAATAGACTTAGGAGTAGAGGAGAGGAGAGTAGGTAGGAAACCCGAGAGACTCGACTGAGGACTCTGGGTGCTATCTTGCTCAGTTTTATATACTACAAGGGTGGTCTGTGCACCACTCTAATAATAGTAGCTACACCGAGTAAGTATGAGTAAAAGTAATAACATAATCGGCCCCCGCTGCTGCGCATTGGTAAGCCTGAGTCATAGTCCATGAGTCATCGGTCCGGTAGTCCGTAATCTAATCTAATCGTTATCTAATCTAATCTAATCTTAGCGCTGACTAGATAAGATAGACGCCAACCTGACTAAGATGTTTGGCTAAGCTATTGTAAAATACAAGAAAAAGAATAAAAATGTCTTAGAGATTTTGACCGTTGAGAACAGGTCATGACAGTGGTCTCCTTGTTGGTGAGAGAGAAAGGATAAGATGTAGGAAAGTGAGAGAGAGAAAGCTAGGATAGTCTTTTTAGGTGAAAAAGATGTAACACAAGGCTCATCTAGCAGTCATGCTACATGATGCATTCACTCATATGTGGAATCACCAGAATAAAAACTGTTGCTTTCTCATCATAGTAGGGCCTTACATCAGCTGGACATTCCTGTGTCTGGTCCTAAATTGGCAAGACATTCCAGCATCCGTCACATCCAGCTGAGTATCTGTTTACAATCAGCAAATCAGCCCTGTCAACATTGAAGTTCATTCATCGTGCAGACATACTCCATGGAGACATCTGTCATGTGAATATTCTCATCAGTGACTCAGGAATTATGATTGTCAACTTTGGGCATTTGAATGTGGCAATCAAAGATCCAAGAATCAAGAATATGTGATACTTCGTGATGTCCTTGGTTTGGCATGCAAGAGTCAGTAGTGTTGGGATTATGCAAGCATCAGATATGTCCAAGCTGCAGCGCATATCAAAACTGCTTTGCATATCAGATGCAGAGCACTAATTGGAACATCCGTGCATCGGATATGATGCAGCGGAGGTGCACATGAGTATGGAAGTATATACTGTATATAAGTAAAATAGGGCACAAATAATATAAGCCTGCTGCCTGCACTTACACTCACATGACAATTAGTTCTCATGCTCAACTACTGCTGTCTCATGCTTCGCACCTGCTTACCAATCTTGCATGTTGCTCACACATCATGCTCACAGACATAGCCACACTCAAACTATCACCATTTTAAGACTCCCAACCCATCATCTGTAGTTCAACTTGGTACTCCTTCATCTGGTTGAGATGCATAATGAGATCTTCTTCCTCCATAGCACATTTTTCCCAGAAATCTCTGAGAGTGAGGAAGATAGTGATAATGCCTTGAACTTGGTTTGCTTCTTTCAAAGTGTGCCAAATGTCCATGGAAATAGTGACCGATCCACCAATGTCTTGCTTCAGTACATGGATCATCTGCTTGTCTCTGATGGCAGTAATGAGCAGTGTTAAAATTACATTGTCCATGTCTGTCCATCTCCACGCTCCAGCAGGATTGGTATTTGGATTGGGTCGCTTGACGGTTCCGGTCACATAGCTAAAACCATGGCATGCATTCAGGATGTACAAAATCCACTCCTTCCACACTAGCCAATTCTTCAAATTTAGCTTCTCCATCTTCTGGACAGCTGAGAGGTAGTTTGTCACATGCTTGTAAGTATAGTTTTCTTCTTCCAGAACAGCTTCTGGAACAGTAGTTTGCAGTGCGGAAGTTGGATCCACAGCGGATGACGGTCTGGCTTCCAGATTAGCAATAGGGGGTAAATGAGACATGATGTAATAATGTTTCAGAGTCTTCAATAGATGTATTTTTGCCCAAGGTTGCTTAAAGCAAGGCTCTGGGGCCCATAACCTCTTAAAATGGGGATAGTTTGAGTGCAGCTATGTCTGCAAGCATGATGCATGAGCAACATGCAAGATCCAGTGTGCTGGTAAGCGGGTGCAACAGTGGTAGTTGAGTGTGAGAACTGATTGTTGTGTGAGTGTAAGTGCAGGCAGCAGGCTTATATTATTTGCACCCTATTTTACTTATATATGGTATATACTTCCATACTCATGTGCACCTCCACTGCATCATATCCAATGCACAGATGTTCTGATTAGTGCTCTGCATCTGATATGCAAAGTGGTTCCGATATGCACTGTGGCTCAGACATATCCAATGCTCACATAATCCCAACAGGGAGATTGTGGACAACATCTTCAAGCTACACATCCTTTGCTCATTGCCCTGCTTGTACATGGAATGGGTCAATTTGACCATTGGATCAGTAACGGAACTTCAGAAGATTCCAATGTCCATTGGTCAGCTCATCATGCATATTCAGAATGAAGCTATGCGATGGAAGGCTCCATATACTCACAAAGCCAATGAGACCACTAATAAAGCACAGGAGCACTTTCGCAGAAAGAAGCGGAAGTATGACACTTCTTCCGCTTGTGCTATTTGCACATGCACCAATCATACAACAGACAAATGCCATTTCAAAGGCAAACCCAAATGTGGGTATTGTCATAAATTTGGTCACACAACAGAGGATTGTTGGACCAGAAAAGCAAAAGTGGTAGCGCTCTGAAAGGAAAAGAGAAAGCGCACATGATTATGGATGACATGGATGTAGATGATACATCTGGGATTACTGATGTTGCAGAAGCGATAGAAAATGTAAATATTAGCGACAACAATATCACTGATTCCTACTATGTTTGGTATGTGGATTCAGCGACAACATCACATATAATGCAATAAAAAGAAATCCTATCAGATTTCCACCCAAAAATAGAAGTCATTAATGGTGTAGGTGCTGTAAAAATATACACGCATGATCACAGAACCGTAATCCAAGAATCACAGATTGTCTTAACCAACATCTTTTATGTTCTGACTGCTATGAGTAACCTCATATCAATTCTGCGCCTTGATCAGAACAGATATACATTGTGGATGGGAAATTCCAACATCCGGATTTACAATAGCCAATGCGCTCTTGTTGCTGTCGGAAAATTAACAAGCAGACATACAAATTAATCATTAAACCTAAAATTGCGGAACATATATATGTTTTGGAGGAACAATTGCCTACATGGAATGATTGGCATAAGTGCTACAGACATATAAATATTCCATCACTGCAACATTTGCAACAGCACAGAATGATTGACAATTTCCGAGTAAATTGTCACAGGAAATTATATCCTGTGATGTGTGTCATGCCAGAAAATCATCCATTAAAAGTTTTAAACAAAGACATTATCACAACTACTAAACCCAGTCAGCAGACACATACTGACCTATGGGGACCATCATCAACTACCTCAATTGGTGGCACAAAATATTATCTCATATGTGTCAATGACTATAGTCATTATGTCACCATCGCACACCTGAAAAGCAAAGATCAGGCAGCGCAGACCATCAAACAATATATGACATTCATAAAAAACCAATACACTTTCTGACTGTGTGCATTGCGTATGGATAACAGAAAGGAATATGTAAATGTGGAGTTAATTGATTGGTGTCAGGACAATGGAATTTGTCTGGAATTGACCGCACCTTATTCTCCACAACAGAACAGAGTAGCAGAGCACGCTAATAGGACCCTCGTCAAATTAATGCAGACCATGTTGTCCATGCAAAAATTACCATTCCACTTATGGATGACAATGACAGCTATTAGCCATGCGCTGCATATCTCTGCAACCGAGTGTATACAAAGGCTATTCCGAACACTATGCCTTATGAGTGGTGGTTTGGAAAGAAGCCAAGTGTAATTCACCTAGCGGAATATGGTGCACCAGTATGGATATTGCACCAACCCATGGTACAATCAAAATTAGTGCCAAAAGCACTAAAACATAAATTTGTCGGATTTGAAGATAACATTTCCACTATCCACTATTGGGATCAGTGAATGAACACAATTAAAACATCACAGAATTACTCCTTTGCTCAACATGAGGGGGAGGACAACAGTGATGACATATTGAGACTGGAAAACATACCAGAAAACATAGCAGACCTGATAGCAGAACCTCCAGAAAACATACCAGAACATACAGATCTGATACCAGATATACTGGAAAACATAGCAGATCCGGATAAATGTATTGCAGACAAGAATTCTAAAAAGAGAAAGACTACAGATGTTCTGCATTGGACAAGATGTCCGCACATTGTACATGATTATAGCCAATTAAACCAACTGGTATTACCAGGAGAGTTAGCAGCGCTTGTACAGGAAGAAATATCTGAGGTGTTATTCATGCAGGATGAATTAATACTCATAGCTAATGAAAGCGACATCCTCCAATAATCCAAAAACACTTGTGGAAGCAAGGAAAGCACCAGACTGGTCAGAATGGGAAAGCACTATAAAGTGGAACTAAAACAGTTACATAACATGGGAACATGGAGACTTGTGGTACCACCATGCAATAGAAAACTCATCAGAAACAAATGGGTTTTCATAAAGAAATATAACAAAGAGGGTGTTCTCACCAAATACAAAGCGCATTTGGTAGCCAAAGGATATTCACAGATTCCTGGAACGGATTATAATGAAACTAATGCTCCCATCGTCCATTTAGAGACACTCCGCTTGCTCATAGCCAAGTCCATCTGGAAGTGCTGGAAGAAGTGACAAATGGACGTCAAAGGCACATATTTGAACGGAAACTTGCATGAGTGATTGTACATGGAACAACCAAGCAGATACAAAGACGGATCTGATAAGGCTTGCAAACTACTCAAAAACCTATATGGTCTCAAGCAGGCAGGATGCAAATGGAATACTGAGTTCAATGGAAAGGTTGTAAATCAGTACTTCTGCCACTTTGTCTCAGATCCATGCATGTATCTCCACAATGATAAAGGCCACATAGGTATCATCACCATATGGGTGGATGATCTAATTCTATTTGCAAGTGATGATGAAATAGTGGAGCACATGGTGAAAGACCATAAAAGTTTATTTGAGATAACAGATCTCAGAGAACCAAGTAAAATTGTTGGGATAGAGATCCACATCAATTGCAAAACCAGAGAAATTAAGTTGACACAGATGCAGTACATTGTGCAACCACTCTGCAAATACAGACTTGATAACACACAGAGCATACAAATTCCTATGGATCCGGATCATAAATTTGACCCACCAACTGCATCAACAAATCCAAAAGACTGCAGTAATCCGTATGCATCACTCATTGGATTGTTGATGTATATTGCAGTTGCTACCCAGCCAGATATCACATATGCTGTTTTCTGCTTGGTGTCATACAGCGCAAAACCAGACATGGAGCATTGGTCAGCTGCAAAGAAAATTCTACGTTACCTTTCCAGTACAAGATACAAAGGTATAACCTATAAAAGACTGGAAATGGACAATGACCCTTTTGTTGGATATTCAGATGCTAGCTTCACTAGCAAGGATGATACAATATCTGTATTTGGATACACATTCATTGCAGTGGGTGGCACAATTACATGGGCATCAAAAAAGCAGATGTCAACTACTCTATCTTCAATGGAAGCGGAATATGTGTGCATGTCCGATGCAGCACGCAAAGCAGTATGGCTGTGGAACTTACACTCTGAGTTAGGTTCAACAATTTCAGAACCAACTCTCATTTACAGAGATAATATGCCTGCTGAAACAACAAAACAGAGGCTGACTTGGGATGCCTCTGAGGTCACAGAAAAATGCCGAGTGAGTTTGGCAGCACCAAAAGGAGTCGCCCAGTGCTGGCTGAGGCTCCGACAGGGCTCAAGGGACTGTAGGAGGCAAAGGGGAAGCTGTATTTCAAAACTACGTAGCACATTTATCTACCTACTGCCTTGCAGCATACATGAGGTCTTGGAGCAGTGGTCTCCAAGGGTCTGAAGGGTTCCAAATGGGCTCCAAAGGGGTCTGAGAGGGTATGGTGATGCTCAATGATGCTTGGTGGTGCTCAATGAGGCTTGGTGTTGCTCGGAGGGGCTTGTCTGGCTTTGTTGGCATTGGAAATGAGTGTCGGAGGGTCCAAGGGTTGAGGCAGGGCAAATGTGTGCTGTAGGCATCAGTTCCAAGCTAGCCAGAACTGAGCCATTACACCACGCTCACAATTGCTCAGAATGAAGCATATCATAAGCGGACAAAGCACTTCAAAATAAAAAGTCATTATATCCAGGAGATGGCACAATTAGAATGGAACATCTACCTGCCGTGGATATGACAGTGGACATATTAACAAAGCTGCTGACAAGACAAAAGTTCCAACAACATAAGCGTGAGCTAGGAATATCCTAAGCTCAAGGGGGAGTGTTGGGATTATGCAAGCATCAGATATGTCCAAACCACAGTGCATATTGGAACCACTTCATGTTGAAACTCTGATAGTTATTATAATAGTTACATTAGATTAGTTACATTCATTACAATAACTAATGTAATGAATATCTTATCTAATATCTTATATAATAAGAATAACTATTAATTAGTGTTTCATATTTAATCATAATAGCTTACATAACATTACCACTTGGTTTGTGACACATGTCACACGTATGTGACAATAGTGTGACAGAGATCACGCTTATGTGACGTGACAAGTCACAGGAGTGATATGACTCATAATACATCATATAGAATGTTATGGAATATCTATTAATAGGAATGACTCATTAGTGGTACTGGTATTATGTAATAGGTAGATTACACTGTACTTAGGTTAGGGCTTATGAAAGATATATAAGGAGGGTGTTCTGAGCGACTATCCCCTCAGTTTTACAACTAACAACATAAGTACTAAGGCAGAACAAGCTAACAGATGTAAGTATATTGAAACACTTACTTAGCTTTGTACTGTGCTGCTCTTATTGTTTCAATACTTTGCATATTGGATGTGGAGCACTAATCAGAACATCTGTGGATTGGATATGATGCAGCAGAGGTGCGCATGAGTGCAAAGTATATACTGTATATAAGTAAAATAGGGTGCAAATAATATAAGCCTTCCACCTGCACTTACACTCACATGACAATTAGTTCTCACGCTCAACTACCACTGTCTCACGCTTCGCACCCACTTACCAGCACACTGGATCTTGCACATTGCTCATGCATCATGCTCATGGACATAGCTGCACTCAAACTATCCCCATTTTACAGCGTTTTCAGAAAACGTTGGGACAACCATTTCTTTTTCACTTAGCTGAGTGATAGGCGAGACTAGCTGAGCAATGGCCAAGCCCAATCTGCCTAGCCTTGCCACGTCACCCTCACTCAACTCAACAGCATCAACATGCCATTCCATCACATTTCCAATGATTTCAAAGTGCGGGCTATGGAGCTTTATGAGCAGGGGCACATTCCAGAGGATATATGTGATATTCTTGGCATAGGGAGAAGTAGTTTCTATTGCTGGGCAGGGAATCTTGAAGCCCATGGTGATGTAGTCCCTGCTCATAACCCTGATCAAGGACGGCCAAATGCACTCAATACTTATCAGATTCATGACCTCCTGGAGTTGGTTCAGCAAGCACCAGAACTGTTTCTTGATGAGATACAGGACTGGCTTGCTGTGACACATGACATTGGCTTATCAAAATCTGCAATCCACCAACTTCTCCAGGATGCAGGCCTGACATACAAGGCACTCCACAAGGCTGCTGCAGAACGTGATGAAATTTGACATGAAGAATTCTGTAATTGGGCTGCAGCAAACTTGGTTGCAGACATGATTATCACAGCAGATGAATCTAGCAAAAATGATTGTACCATTTTCCAGTACTTTACCCTCATCCACGATTCCCAGTGGACTCCCAGTGGATTCCCAGTGACTTCCACCATTCTGGTGAATTCCCAGTGAATTCCCAGCCCATTCCACTTACTCCCATCATATTCCTACCTGACCATAAATTCAAGGAAGAATGGAATGAGTAGGAATGAAGGAAGTTCCCAGTCATTCCCAGCCACTCCATTCCTAGTCATTCCCACTCAAATATGATCAAATACCTTACTGTGCATAATTTCACACTGTATCAAATATTCTCACAATCAAATTATACACCTCCAGAGCTGACTCATACTCTCCCACACTGGTTTTCATATTCCCACATCCAAATTAGCTTGCTATCTGCATTCCTACAATACACTAAATTGTTATCACATTTTCCCACAGTCAAATCAACTTCCTGTCTGAATTCCCACACCATATCAAAATTTCCCACAAAAAACATAGATTCAAATTAAACCACTGCAGCCATTAACTGAGACAATAGGGGTTGAAAGATGAGAGAAAGAGTCAAGAGTGGGCAGTTCAAGTCCAAGGCAGCAGTTTCTTGGTATTGCTATGGAGAACAACATTGCATTTCATTTTCCCACACTCAAATTAACTTGTTATATCCATTCCCACAATACACTAAACTATTATTGCATCTTCCCACAGTCAAATCCTGCTGAGTTCCCACATTCCTGAATTTTCCCACAGTTGCAGGCATTAACTGAGACAATAGGGGTTGAAAGATGAGAGAAAGAGTCAAGAGTGGGCAGTTCAAGTCCAAGGCAGCAGTTTCTTGGTATTGCTATGGAGAACAACATTGCATTTCATTTTCCCACACTCAAATTAACTTGTTATATCCATTCCCACAATACACTAAATGCATCTTTCCACAGTCAAATCCTGCTGTGTTCCCACACTCCTGAATTTTCCCACAGTCAAATGAACTTTCTACATATATTAAAAAGCTTCCAGAAAGACACAGATTAAAATTAAAGCACAGGAACCATCAACTGAGGATATGGGATTGAGAGACAAGAGGATCAAGAGTGGGCAGTTCAAGTTCAAGGCAGCAGTTTCTTGGTGTGACTATGGAGGCAACATTGTATTTCATTTCCCATACTCAAATTAACTTGTTATATGCACTCCCACAATACACTAACTTATCATCACATTTCCCACAGTCAAATAAACTAAATTCTCACACTACTGATGTTTTTCACAGTCAAATGCACATATTCACACAAGAGAAAAATTGTTCTACCAAAATAGTTTACATTTCTATCTACATCTCATCATCCTCATCATCCTCATCATTCTCATCATCCTTGCAATTCACATTCACTCTTGATTGTCGTCTTGAAACTTGGTGAGTGTGATAAACAAGCATTGTATGTAAGAACCAATCAAAATTTCCAGGTGTCATCCTCCTTAGAATTTGATCATATCCACCTAGCCAAGCATTGAGTTGCTCACATGCTTGTGTATTGAATGCTCGCTTATAGAACCTTCTTCCTTGTTCATCAGTCTCCATTAGCACCAAGTTTGGTGCTGAGCCATCCAAGGGTGCAGGGTTGCACCACTTTTGGCATATCCTATCTCCTACACAATGGTTGGAATAGTGATAGGAGTCAACAATGAATCTGGTTGTTCTTTTCCACTCCTCCCAACTTCCATTTGCCACACATCTTTTAAGGACAGAACATGCTTTATCAATACAAATGTAAGATGGCCTTGATTGCTCTGTAGGATATACTCTTGCCAGGAAATCAAGAATACTTGTTGGAGATTCAGACTTGAAAAACTTAGTCCAAGCAACCACCATGCCACATGGGGCACATATTGTTTCCACACAATATGTTTTTGGTGGGACAAAATGATCTCTTGTTGTCACATTCAATAATTCAGGTTGATCATGTGCTTGAGCATTATTTTGGTGGTGTTCTCTCCTCCAAGGCAAACTTTCATCATGTCCTCTTAATGCTCTTCTGTATCCACTTAATGCCTGTTTTCATGATTGGTTAAATAGTGTTGCCATTTGTCTTGATGTCTTTCACATGCATGTGTGTCAGGCACTTTATTATTCCTGCAATTTGCAGCACGGCATATGCTCCCATACAAATTTTCATGATATGAGCAGTAAACACCACCACGTGCATTAGCCAAATCAGATTTACAATCATCATATGCACAATACTTCAGGGTTTTGATCAGGTTTGCTTTATTGACAAAATCCAACTTACTGTGTGTCCCATAACAATTCCATCAACAACAGCCATTTTCACCACTGCATCTTCAATTTCCATCATGTGGGAAGGGTCATTCTCAACTTCTGCAAAGGTAGCAACATCATCCATTTCAACTGTAGCTGATTGATCAGCAGCAGCCACAAAATTTGCCATTGGTCTATATTTTTGGGTACACTCAGTGCAACTATGTTGCAAAGATTCCAGTATAACACCACTATCACCAAGTATTTCATATGCCTCCTTTGTAACTTCATCAATGGGAAGGTTGTGTTTGATAGTGAAGTGCACATTTTTGTTTGATGAAATGAAGCGGATTGACTCATTGACAAATGCCTGCCAAATGTTCCTTCAGTGACTTTAACCATGCCTGGAAATGTAATAGAATTCCAAAATGCAGCATATGTGGCAGCAGAAGTATGAAAATTATAGAATCCACTCAACACTGCAGATGTGAAGAAACGATCAACCCACAACTTCCTTCCAATCTTGATATACTTGGCAGGTTGAGATATAACCTGTCATAGCCACCTCCTTGGTGCCTTGGGGAATCCTCATGGTCTGCATAATAAAGTGCATTGCAATCTGGGCAATAACCACAAAGTACTGGAACTTCCTCATATGTGTTGAAGTTCTTTATCAATGCCACTTTAGTTATGTCCCTTGATCTTATGTGCTGAAGGATGGAATGTGGATTGCATTTAGCTGTTTCACAAACCACAGCTTCTGGACATATGACGAGCACAGGTTGAATTTCTTTGGTGGACACAGGCTTTAATTTGCCTTTAAAATCACCTTTCTTGTTGTAGGGATACAATTTCAGTAATTTGGCAAGAGAGTCAAGCTTCAGGGCAAGAGCCCTATCCTTTTGACCTTCTGTCATCCCAAATGTTTCAACCACCAATGGCATTTCCCCTACCCTAATGCTCACTTGTCTGGCTAATGTTTTGATCCATCCAGTGGCAAGGCTGGTCTTTTCCTCTCCAAACTTTGCATTCTGTTGCCGACCATGGAGACTCAGAAGAGCAACATTTTCAGTCATTGTCAGGAGGAGCATTAAGACTGTTGACAATGAGATTGAAGGGTCAAAAGCTTGCTGAATAAATTGACTGAAAGCATGGAATGGAATACTTGGAAATGGTTGCTCTTCTGCTGCAGAGACTACAGGTATCCAGGAAAAAAGTTTCAAGAACTGCCATATTGCAAGATATTGCAAAAAGACTTTCCACAACCAGACAATACAATCACTGTTGCAATGATAATAGGGGACATACACAACTTTTTCATAGGAAGTTATCATAAGGCTCACTTTCTTCTCTTGTCACTGCTCTTCTTATCACTTTCCCTCTGGCTAGCCTTTCCTTTCCCCTTACCAGCCCCAGACCTTTCTTCATCTTCCTCACCCTCCCTCTGGGTAGCTTTTCCTTTTCCCCTGCCAGCCCTAGAATTTTCTTTGTCTTTTATATACTTTGCCAAGTCATTGAATGTATAAGCTGTTTTCTGAACACCCCACAATTCTGAATCACCAGGGGCATCATGTGCTTCCTCCAGCCATAATTGCATGTCAGGGTAGTTGGCCATCTTTGAAAACTTCTGTTGTACATGAGAATGCCACATTGTCTTGGACATAAACAGCTCAACCATTGCTGTTTTTCTGATCCTCTTTGGAGTTGGCCAAGTACCCTCTCTATGCTTCCTTTCCATCAAATCAAGGGCCTTTAGGCATGCCTGATACTTTGCATAATATGTTCTAAGTCCACAATCCTTTGTGGACTTTCCTACTAGGTGCCTCGGGATCTCCAAGACAGTGATCAATTCTTCTTCAGACAAAAAGCCAACTTGTGCTTTGCTCTCAGGAGCAGGTTTAGCAATAGACCCAGCAGAAGCTCCAATGGATCTATTTGGGGTTGTTAGAACAGTATGCCCAGTATGCCCAGCATGCCCAGTTGTTGTTCCTCCATCATACTCCTGCAAAGTTGAATATGTATACATTTAATGTCATAACCAAATACTCACCAGGTACATGGAAATACTCCACCTCCCATCCTCATATGTCCATTCTACTTCATCTTCATCTGTATCATCCAAAATATCAGCATACTTCCCTCTGACACACCAGTTACCATTTTCCAAGATATATATCCTGGGGCTTTGTGCTAAAGACCAGAATTAAATGCAATTGATTCTCAAGTCAATCAAGGCTTACTCTCAATAACAGCATACTTCTTCCTCATGCTTCTCAAGACATGTGTCAGGAGAGAGTCAGTGTTCACTTTGACAATGAGCAGGGGTCTGCTGTTGGTGGGATCAACCAGGGAAGGAAAGATTCTAACCTCCCCTTTGACAGGCTTGATGATATCTCCACTCAGCATTTCAGGAGTGTCATGGCTGAACACATTTCCCAATGCCTTGCCTCTCAGAACACCTCCTGAAATCCGGGATGCACCCTGTAGCATGACTGGATCTTTCCAAAAATAAGTTGTCATTGTGGTGGGAGAGTTGGAACCCTTACCTGCATCATCCTCTGTGAAGACATTGCCAGCCTATGCAACTCAATTAACAGCAGACACAAATTATTTCACTTAACCTTACCAAGTTCTCCTTCTCTGAACCTTGCTCTGCTCTCTCAACACTCATGGCATTGTCATCCTCATGCTCCCCTGTTCTCTCTTCCTCAGGTTCACTCCCCTCATATTCACTCCCATCCTCACCACTCTCAGATTCTGCCTTTCTCTCTTTCCCATCTTCACTCCCATCCTCACTACCCTCAGATACTTCCTCAATTATATTAGACGTCGAGCAGGGCCTATGACATGAGGCATGGCAGCTGCAACAGTGGCAGCAGCAGGGGGTGGGTGTACAGGAGCACCACTTTCCTCAAGCATTTTCTCAATTCTGCATAGTATATTACAAATTATAATAAGGTTGGTAGGTTGTCACAAATGTGCAGCAGGCATCACAAAGGGTGGGTGAGGGAGGGCCCAGTCAGCAAGCACAAACGAGGGTGCTGTTGTCCACATACCTTGTGTGACAAGCCCAGGTGTGACGGGTGGGCGCCGAAGGGTTTGTTGAGGTCAGTAGGTCATCGGAGATGTGTGACAGGTATTACAAAGGATGTGGGTGAGGGAGGGTCCAGTCAGCGAGGTGAACGAGATGCAGAGCACCACATACCTGTGTGACAAGCCAACCATGTGACAGATGAATCACGATGCACCAGCATGCCAAAAGGTTGGAAAGGTCATGATAGAGGTAGGTAGGTATTACAAATGGTGTGGGTGAGGGAGGGCCTAGTCAGTAAGCGCAAACAAGGTGCAGGGCACCACATACCTTGTGTGACAAACCAACCATGTGACAGCCAAATTACGATGCGCCGGCATGCGCCAGAGGGTTGGAAAGGTCGTCATAGAGGTGCGGTAGGTATTACGAATGGTGTGGGTGAGGGAGGGCCTAGTCAGTAAGCATGAACGAGGTGCAGGGCACCACATACCTTGTGTGACAAACCAACCATGTGACAGCCAAATTGCAATGTGCCGGCATGCGCCAAAGGGTTGGAAAGGTCGCCATAGAGGTGTGGTAGATATTACGAAGGGTGTGGCAATGAAGGTGTGGTCAGAAAACATGAATGAGAGAGGAGGTGGATGTGTACCTGCGATACGGTGCACGGAAAGAGGGTGTGACAGGTGATGCACCTGGTTTATACCAAAGGTGTTTGTAGGGCAATTGCAGGGGAGTGGTGGGCACAGGGTGGTGTCAGATGGTGGCGTGAGTTGGCAGCGCCGTCACTGAGTGGCAGGGGAAGTAGGTGGGCATGTGATGGTCAGTGGGTGTGACAGAGGGAGCTGTGGGCACAACACACCTTGTTGGGTCTGTTTTCATGCCAGTTCCATCAGCAGTAGAGATTTTTCTGTCCCATTTTCAACTCTTTGTGGCCCAAATTTAATTGCAGGACATACCTTGTTATCCTGCCCTTATCCTTGTCAATTGCCATTTTGGCAACGTCATCATCTTTTGCCTTTGCCTTTTTCCTATTTCTGGGGTTGTTCTGTATTGACACAGTTGAGCTGGTGCGCTTGCGGCCCCTTTTGGGTGGTGACATGGGGGGTTGCTGTTGGCGAGATGAAGTGCGAGTAGTAGGCATGGCACGTAGTCACAGTGCCACAGGCAATTGGAGTCACATTGTCACAGATAAGTGGAGTCACGGTGTCACCTAAGAAAGAGTCACATGTGCCAAATCACATTTGTCACAGTGAACAATGTGGCTGTGTGACATGTGGCTGTAACAAGGAAATTGAGCCATTCCCAGCCAGTCCTAGCCATTCCCAACCAGTCCCAACGGTGGGTCCTTGGAATGACTAGCACATTCCCTGTGCTGGACTGGGAAGGACTAGGAACCCAGTGGGAATCCACTAGGAATATATCACTGATGTTCCACTATGTTCAGGTCACTGGGACTGACTGGGAATATTCCCAGTCTTTCCTGGGATTCTGCAGATTCCGAGTGGAATATGTGGCCCAGGGTAAAGACCTCCCATTTCCACCACTGGGGAGATCAGTCAGTGTGAACATGCCATCATAGACCCAATTTGTACAAAGGTGAACGCGTAACAACTACAGCATTGTTGGCAGCCATTTCACCAATGGTTATGAGGGTTTTCGTGTTGTACAGGTTCAGTTGATAGTGGAGAGTTCTTTGATTTTATTGTTGAAGATGTTGGTGAGTGATTATATGGATAATTGGTTTCTTCCTAACTCATATGCTTAGTTACTTAATATGATCCTTATCCCCAGAACAGAGGGTTTTGGCCTCGCATCCTGGATAATTTATCTTTT
>JAEBUS010000068.1:0-29148 GCA_023014475.1 Amanita pallidorosea
TCACAGGCTGCGCTACATGTCAGCAAATGAAGGTGAACACACACCCTAATTACCCCAGCACTCCTACCAATTGGATCTAAGGCGACTTAACCATTTCAACAAGTCACACTGGATTTCATCACCAATCTTCCAATTTCAGATGGATTTGACTCGATTCTGGTCATGGTGGACCATGGTCTTACAAAGGGGTAATCCTTAGTTCTTGCAAGAAAACCATCAATGCACTAGGAACAGCAGACTTTACATCTCAAAAAATTTTTAAACACTTTGGATTACCCAATGTACTCATCTCAGATCAAGGACCACAGTTTTCAGCTAAAGTCTTCCAGGAAATCAGACAGACGCTAGGAATTGATCATAGAATGAGCACCACCTACACCCACAGGACCAACAGAGAAACAGAACAGTTAATCAAGAACTGGAAGTATATCTTCAAATATTTTGCGCCAACAAAGCTCATACTTGGAAACAACTACTACTAATTGGAATTTACTCATAATAAGCGTCATCATGATTCAGTTAAAGCATTGCCATTCCAGCTTATGTATGGAACAAACCCTGTTGCATTACTACTGCGGCACAGAAAATGACAGCACCAGCAGCAGAGGAATGACTACAGATGTTGCAAAAAGCTAGAGAAGAAGTGCTTGCTGCACATGAATTAGCCAACAAATGGTTGCTAGTGAATCAGAGAACAAGTCAATCAGTTTGAAATAGGAGACAAAAGTCTGGCTCGAAAACAGAAACCTCAATATTCCTATACAAATCTAGGAAACTAGCACCCAAAACGAGAAGGACCCTTCCCCATTGAGCAAGTATTAGGGCCAGTAACATATAAAACTCAAACTTCCAAAACAATGGCGCATTCATCCAGTTTTTCACACATCACTCCTTATGCCAACACAGGGACCAAATGACACAGCTCCACCCCCTGATCTTGTAAACAGGCAGGAGGAGTTTGAAGTTTGAGGCAATTCTCACACACCAAAAGCATGGAGCAGGTTTATTCAATATTTGGTTAAAATGGAAAAACTACGGACCAAATAACTCGGGAACCCAAATGCAATTTGAGAAATGCTGCGGATATTTGCAAGCATATAGAGAAGACAATTGTAAACATCCATGTCTACTAACCTTGACAAATCCTCAAACAACATCTGTTACACAAGAAATACTGTTCCACTTGAGGACGGTATTCCAAGATATATAAAAATTAGAGTCTGGATCAAGATCCCTCACCCATTGCTCAGAACTGGAAACACATTAGAACTCTGGCAACTTGATACACCAGATATAGAACCCCAGGTTAACAGCAGGACACTTAGCACACCTGCAAGGACATGTCAAATTCCATTCAACGCTTGTCTCACTATCTTTCAAAATATATAAGATCTCACCTTCGACCCAAAGAACTCCCATTTTATCCCGAGCCAGGTCTCCTTATCTCCCATCACCAAACATACCCCTAGTCCACAATTACAACATCTATAATGAGATGGACATGTGCAGAGAGACCCTAATGGATATGAACTTGCTCAGGGGATTCTACAAGCACACAGAGGACTAGAGATTTTCCAATGGGTTCAATCCTAAATATCCCTGACGCAATACTATGGCTTTGTCAAAGCGCACTTGATAGGATCCATTCCTTGACATGTTTATACATTCCTGGCCACCAGTAGTCCTGTTGTAATAGTTCTAGAGTTTTCAATCGTCCAGGTGTCTGGAAGTAGTGACTCATGAACTGTCTTGATAATACTTGTGCAGAGGTGTTCCAAGATCAGGGATATATGCTCTGTCAACATATCAAATGATTCCATCAATGAACACCAATCCTGGAGTTTAGATTTAATAGGTGGGGCATGTTGTGATTCTATAACTTCAATGATGGTTTTTCCAAAGCTGTCAAGTGACGTAGCATCTTGGATTTTCTGGGCAAGATCTGTAGCAATGAGGCAAATGAATTTATTGTCTGGTAACATGATCACGTTGTCTGGGGTATCATCATCTTTCATATGGTCAGGTCGATGAGATAATGCGTCTGCTTCAAACATTTTTGTTCCAGGTACATGTTTGATTTTCAGATCAAATTCTGACAGCATCATAGACCACCAAGCCTGTTGAGATGTTAACTGCTGTGGAGTTCTATAAAACGAAAGGTTCCTGTGTGATCGCAATGGACTATGATAGGATGTGGCAATCTGTGTAACAAATGTCGCCATGCCTGTAGTCCTTTAATGATTGCCAAAAGTTCTTGGTCATAAATCTGATAGTTTTGTTCTGTCGTTGTTAAGGTGTGAAAACTGCAAGGGTGTAGGGACCCAGATGCATTGGCCTGTTTCAATACTGCTCCTGTAGCTTTGTTAGAGGCATCCGTTTGGAGGATGAATGGTCTAGTGGGGTCTGGCATGCACAGGACAGGCATGGATGAAAACTTGTGCTTCAATTCATCAAAAGCAGATTGACAATCAGGTGTCCAACTGAAGGTTAAACCTTTCTTCATTAAATCTGTCAATGGCTTTGCTATGGTGGCAAAGTTGCCAATAAGTCATTGGTAAAAGTTTCCAAATCCTAGGAAGGATCTAACTTGCTTGACTGTAGTGGGTGTTGGCAAGCACTTTACACCCCCCCCTGTGTTCCACTGGACTCCTGGTCGAGCTCTTTACGGTGCCCCACATAGTCCCACTGGACTCCCGGCTCAGTCCCGGGAATTCCCGGAATTCCCGGGACTGGCTGGTGGCTGGCAAAACCCATTTTCGCTGCCAAAAAAACCCGGGACTCGACCAGGACCCTACAGGGAGTCCTGGCCATGCCCCAGGCATTCCCGGGATTCCTGGGAGCCCAAGGTCCCGGGAGTCCTGGGAGTCCCGTCGCTGAATGAGCCCAGCTATATATGCTGGGCTATTCAGTCACGTGAACGGTCAAACGCGCGCACGACGCGCCGTTGATTCAATGTGACGTGTCACACGTGATCTGTCACCTGCCCAACACACCGCTGATGCCTGTCGTCTCCACCATCTACCAACGCACCTACCACCGCTCCCTGACAACCACGCCCACGATGAACCCCCTCCACTCACCACCCAGTCCCTACCACACCCACCTCTCCCGTTCGCCCTCTCACTCTCTCGCCCGTTCGCCTTGCCCTCTCGCCTCTCGCTCTCTCCCCCTCTCCCCCTCTCGCCTGTTGCCCACTCCCCCTCTTGCTCATTCGCCTTGCCCTCTCGCCTCTTGCCCGTTCGCCCTTCCCCCTCTCGCTCATTTGCCTTGCCCTCTCGCCTCTTGCCCGTTTGCCCGTTCCCCTCTCGCTGTTCGCCCTCTCCCCCTCTCGCTCGTTCGCCTTGCCCTCTCGCCTCTCGCCCTCTCGCCTCTCGCCCGTTCACCCTCTCCCCCTCTCGCTCGTTTGCCTTGCCCTCTCGCCTCTCGCCCGTTCGCCCATTCGCCCTCTCGCGTTCGCCACTCCCCCTCTCGCTCGTTCGCCTTGCCCTCTCGCCTCTCGCCCGTTTGCCCGTTCGCCCTCTCGCCGTTCGCCCCCTCGCCCCTCTCTCGCTCGTTCGCCTCTCCCCCACTCGTTCGCCCTCTCCCCCTCTGCTTGTTCGCCTTGCCCTCTTGCCTCTCACCCGTTCGCCCGTTCGCCCTCTCGCCGTTCGCCCTCTCCCCCTCTCGCTCGTTCGCCTCTCCCCCACTCGTTCGCCCTCTCCCCCTCTGCTCGTTCGCCTTGCCCTCTCGCCTCTCGCCCGTTCGCCCGTTCGCCCTCTCGCGTTTGCCCTCTCCCCCTCTCGCTCATTCGCCTTGCCCTCCGCCTCTCACCCGTTGCCCGTTGCCCTCTCGCCGTTTGCCCTCTCCCCCTCTCGCCCTCTCGCCGTTGCCCTCTCCCCCTCTCCCCTCTCGCCCTCTCCTCCTCTCGCCCATTCGCCCTCTCGCCTTGCCCTCTCGCCGTTCGCCCTCTCCCCCCCTCGCTCGTTTGCCCTCTGCCTTGCCCTCTCGCCTTGCCCTCTCGCCGTTCGCCCTCTCCCCCTCGCTCGTTTGCCCTCTCGCCTTGCCCTCTCGCCTTGCCCTCTCGCCTCTCGCCCGTTTGCCTGTTTGCCCATCCCTCTCACCTGTCGCCCCTTGCCCTCTCGCCCATTCGCCCTCTTGCCTGTCACCCTTCTCGCCTATCGCCTGTTTGCCCTCTCCCCCTCTCACCCTCGCCCGTTTACTGCCCTCTCGCCTCTCACCCTCTTGCCTCTCACCCTCTCACTCTGATGTCTCTCACCCTCACCCTCTTGCCCTGTTGCCTGTTGCCTGTTGCCTGTTGCCTCACCCTGTTGCCCTCACCCTGTTGCCCTGTTGCCCTCTCACCCTCTCATCTCTTGCCTTGTTTCTGCTACCCTACCTCATTGTCCCACAGTGAATAAATGTATCAATAACTGTATAAATACAACTGATTGTACATTATTTAAATAAAATAAAAATAAAATAAAAATCCACTTTACTACCTTGGCTGAGACTGCCTGAAAACTAATCACCTGATCAATTAGTCAGCAATGATATTACCTGGCCACTCACAACACACCACACACCTCACCACCATCATGCACTTTTCCACACCAACCTTGCCCCAGGACACCCAATGCCCATCCTACCACCTGCCACATTGCCTATGCTGTCCACTCACCACACCATCACTGCCATTAGACCACTGTGGCTCAGTCATGGTGGTATATTCAGTCGATATATTTACACTGTCACTTAGTTAACAAAATAGAACACCCCTTTATTTTTCTGTGTTGAAATTGGATGTTGCAATTGATGAATGAGACAGGAACCAGAACTCAAACCATGATGATCACCAGATGCTGTATGGCAGTTGTGAAGACCTTTCATTTCCTGTGTTGGGAAGTTGCATGTCTGAATGAAAATGGGTGAAGTTGGTTTGGTGTAGGAAGTTAATTTGACTGTGGGAAAATTGAGTCTAGTGTGGGAATTCATACTTGAAGTTGGCCTGTGGGGGTTAAATTGGCCATGGGAAAGTTAGTATAGTGTGGGCACTCATACAGAAAGTGGTCATTCTGTGGAAATGAAGAAGAGTGAGAACATGCACAGGAAGCTATTCTGAACATGTGTTGAAACTATATGTGGTCCTTGTGGAGTTGTCATTGCATGGAACAAGTTTCCAAAATCTGAGTCCCCAAAAATATATGAAATTCTTGGAAAGTGTTTATCCCACATTAGAGTCCAGGCCTGACTATGTTTGCATTGACAAGGCATGCATGGTGCTACATAGTTGCCTAATAAAATGGGAGATGGAGGAATGGAAGGCAACAACAAGGTTTATAGTGGACTCATACCACTATATTAATCACCATGTTGATGAATTATGCCAAACTTTGTGCAATCCTGCTGCTTCAAATGGATCTGCACCTAATCTGGTCATTGCAGACAAGGATAGTTGTACTATAAACATGCATTCAATACACAAGCTTGTGAGCAACTTAATGCTGCATGGTTGGGTGGCTTTGAACAAATACTGAGAAGGATGACTGCTGGGAACTTTGACTGGTTCCTGCATTTCATGATCTTTTACCATGCAAAATATGTACTCCAGAGACAGCTATCAAATCAAAAAAAAAAGGAACAAGATGATGAGAGGAAGATCAGGAAACAGACAATGAAGAAAATGATGAAGCAGATATATAGCTTACATTACTGTTATTTGAATAGTGTAGTAAATCTATACTGATGTGTAGGCTAGTTGATTGTTATTTGAATTAGTTGACTGTCAGATGGGCATAAGTAAATTGCCTGATTAAATGGGGACCCAGAACTCAAACCATGATCATCAGGTGGCTGGTATGGCAATTGTTGAAAACCTTTATTTTTTTCTGTGTTGGAAATTGGATGTCAACTGTCAAATGGGCATAAGTAACAATTGACAAATGAGATGGGAACCCAGAAACCCAAACCATGATTACCA
This sequence comes from Amanita pallidorosea, assembly GCA_023014475.1. Lineage (NCBI taxonomy): Eukaryota > Fungi > Basidiomycota > Agaricomycetes > Agaricales > Amanitaceae > Amanita > Amanita pallidorosea. The sequence goes on from JAEBUS010000068.1 coordinate 5,957, forward strand.
GATGGCTGGTATGGCAATTGTGAAAACCTTTATTTTTTGTGTTGGAAATTCAAATGGACATAAGTAACAATTGATGAATGAGACAGGAACCCAGAACTCAAATCATGATCACCAGATGGCTGGTATGGCAATTGTGAGGACCTTTCATTTTTCCTGTGTTGGAAGTTGCATGTCTGTTATTGAAAATGGGGTGAGAAGTAGGTTTGGTGTAGGAAGTTAATATGACCGTGGGAAAATTGAGTCCAGTGTGGGAATTCATACAAAAAGTTGGTTTGTGGGGTTAAATTGGCCGTGGGAAAGTTTAGTATAGTTGGGAACTCATAAAGAAAGTGGTCATTCTGTGGGAAATGAAGGAAGAGTGAGAATATGCACAGGAAGCTAATGTAGGAGTGGTTAGTTGACTACTATTTGTCTGATGGGACAGTGTAATGTGCTCATATATTGTGTATTTATTGTTATTTGTATGGTAGTATAGTGTAAAGTACTGATATACAGGTTAGTTGACCAGGACTAGGCCAGGACAATGGCAATATTTGCTGTTATTTGCATGGTGGGGCAGTGTAATATGGCTGTTTACTGTTATTTGTATGGTAGGGATGTAAATTATTGAATATCTTCCCTGGTTGACATGACCAGGACTGCACCAGGACTGAGCCAGGAGTCCTGGTAAAGTCCTGGTAAGTCCCGGGAAGTCCCGGGAGTCCCACTGGACTATGTGGGGCAGTGTAAAGTACTGGTATTTCACAGTAAATGGAAGAATCGCGAAATCGATCTTGTTCAGTGCAGCTGCCTAGGACAGCTTCTAATTTTTCTTGTGCCATTTCTTGTACCATCTTTGCTGATCCTTCTGTATATACCATTTCCATTTATACCCATACATTTGCCGTGCGAACACCTGCCTATCTATTTTTACATTCCTGTCGATCATCAATAATTACATAAAATTTATACCTTAACAATAGGATCAGTTGCATATGGCCATTTATTTTTACTTTCCTCTTGATCATCATAACCGTGTGCTGAGCGTTGCATACTTCTCAGTGCAACCTGCCGTGACTGCTTTTCAACAAAATTTCTTTTTGGGGAGATGTACAGCCCTTAGCCTTGGCTATCATGCATGTATATATTTATATATCTATAGAGAGAGCCTTCAATTTGAGCACAAATGTGCAGGATGTGCGTGCGCCAATTGAAGGCCTTCAATCTGAGGCAGGAGTGTTGCAGAGTGAGATAGCATATTAATGCATGCCAATTGAAAGCCTTCAATTGCTGCCCATTTGCTGCCTTATGCTGACCTATCTTACAGCTTACGCTGCCTTACGCTGCCTTATGCTGCCTTACGCTGACTTACGCTGCTACTGTTATGACTTACGCTGGCTTACACTGACTTTTGCTGCTACTGTTATGGCTTACGCTGCTAGTGTTATGGCTTACGCTAACTTACGCTGCTACTGTTATGGTTTACAATGCCTTATGCTGCTACTGTTATGGCTTACACTAACTTACGCTGCTACTGTTATGGTTTACAATGCCTTATGCTGCTACTGTTATGGCTTACGCTGACTTACGCTGCCTTACACTGTGCACTGATTGAAGTGTGCAGAGTATGATGTGAGCAGAGTAAGTGTGGTGGGTAAATGTGGCAGTGTAAGGCAGCATAAGCCAGCATAAGCCATAAGACTTCTGCTTGGCATTTGTTACCTGTACAGCCATTTATTTCTCCATTTGAAAAATCAACCTAACAACCATTTCTCAAAGCCTGCTGTGATACCCCATGATACCCTTAGCTGCACAGCCATTTCTCCATTTACAGTCAGCACAGCCATTTCTCTGGCAAGGTATATAAACCCTGCACAATAAACAGATGAGCCCCAGCAAGGTACAACCACCCACCTATCATGCATTTCATTGCCCAAATCATCGGCCACCTGGTCACATTCCTCTACAGGACCTTTTTTTCATTCTTCCCCCCTCCAACACACCATCACCGTCATCTTCGTTCTTCTTTTACCCAAAGCACCAGTTCAATGCTCCCACCTATTGAACCAACATGTTGCTCTACTCCCCCATCAACCCATCCCCTGCTCCCCCTGTCGAGTTCATTGCAGTCAACCCCAATGCCCCTATCCACGCCATGTTGGGCATCACTTCCAACCTCTGCAATGACATTCCATGCCTCATAAGCGAGCTTGGAGCCTTCAAGTATCTCACCCATGAGATTGCAGCAAAAAGTGTCATGGAGGAGCAGCATAAATTAGACATGGATCAGCTCTCAGCGATCAAAAAATCCCTGGTCACCAGCCAGAAGCTGCTGACTGCAGCAATATATCAAACTAATGACATCATGGACTGGTATGAGTCCATCTACACATCGTGGGAACCAATCATAATGATGAATGGTGGGCAGAGGATGAGGCATATGAATGTGGATCTTAGCATGACATTGTAGCAATAGACATGTAGTAAATAGCCACTACAATAGGTGCTATCTTACTATTCACATTCCTGCCCTTCATGGACTGGTATGAGTCCATCTACACATTGTGGGAATGATAAATGGTGGACAGAGGATGAGGCATATGAATGTGGATATCAAAAGACATCCTCCTGGGCTCAAATTGAAGGCCTTCAATCAGCGCACACTCACATTCTTGTGCTCACATTGAAGGCTTTCAATCAGCGCACATTCATATCATGGTATAATCTGCAGACTCCTGTGCACAAATTGAAGGCCTTCAATCAGCACACACTCACATTCTTGTGCTCACAGAATGTGCAGGATGTGAGTGCACGCCGATTGAAGGCCTTCAATTTGTGCACAGGAGTCTAACTATGATGTGAGTATGCACTGATTGAAGGCTTTCAATTTGAGCAAAGGAGTGTGCAGATGATACCATTATACAAGTGTGCACTGATTGAAGGCCTTCATTTTGAGCACAATGATGTGCAGGATGTAAGTGTGAAGCCTTCAATTTGAGCACATGCTGTGCAAGCCATAACAGTAGCAGCGTAAGTCAGTGTAAGGCAGTGTAAGGCAGCATAAGCTGTAACAGTAGCAGCGTAAGTCAGCATAAGTCAGCGTAAGTCAGCGTAAGGCAGCGTAAGGCGTAAGTGTAGCAGTGTAAGTCAGTGTAAAGTAGCGTAAGGCAGTGTCAGCTGTAAGAGTAGCAGCTTAAGGCAGCGATTGAAGGCCTTCACTTTGAGGGCAGGAGTGTGCAGACTCACATCATAGTTTACTCTGCACACTCCTGTGCAGTTGTGCTCATATTGAAGGCTTTCAATCAGCACACATTCAATCATGGTATAATCTGCAGACTCTTGTGCTCAAATTGAAGGCCTTCAAACAGTGCACACTCACATCCTGCACATTCTTGTGCTCAAATTGAGGCTTTCAATCAGTGCACACTCCTCCTGGTGAATTTGAGCCATGATGTGAGTGTGCACTGATCAAACCTGTGCTCAAAATATATGAGTGTGCACTGAGTGAAGGCCTTCAATATGAGCACAGGAGTCTGCAGATTATACCATGATATGAGTGTGCACTGAGTGAAGGCCTTCAATATGAGCACAAGAATGTGCAGGATGTGAGTGTGTGCTGTTTGAAGGCCTTCAATTTGAGCACAAGAGTCTGCAGATTATACCATGATATGAATGTGTGCTGATTGAAAGCCTTCAATATGAGCACAACTGCACAGGAGTGTGCAGAGTAAACTATGATGTGAGTCTGCACACTCCTGCCTCAAAGTGAAGGCCTTCAATTGCTGCCTTAAGCTGCTACTCTTACAGCTGACACTGCCTTATGCTACTTTTACACTGACTTACACTGTTACACTTACGCCTTACGCTGCTTACGCTGACTTATGCTGCTGTTACAGCTTATGCTGCCTTACACTGCCTTACACTGCTACTGTTATGGCTTATGCTGCCTTACACTGACTTACGCTGCTACTGTTATGGCTTGCACAGCATGTGCTCAAATTGAGGCTTTCACACTTACATCCTGCACATCATTGTGCTCAAAATGAAGGCCTTCAATCAGTGCACACTTGTATAATGGTATCATCTGCACACTCCTTTGCTCAATTGAAGGCCTTCAATCAGTGCATACTCACATATAGTTAGACTCCTGTGCACAAATTGAAGGCGTGCACTCACATCCTGCACATTCTGTGAGCACAAGAATGTGAGTGTGTGCTGATTGAAGGCCTTCAATTTGTGCACAGGAGTCGCAGATTATACCATGATATGAATGTGCACTGATTGAAAGCCTTCAATGTGAGCACAAGAATGTGAGTGTGCGCTGATTGAAGGCCTTCAATTTGAAGCCCAGAGGATATATGAATGTGCACTGATTGAAAGCCTCACTCACATCCTGCACATTCTTTGTGCTCAACTCAATCAGTGCACTCACATCCTGTACATTCTTTGCTCAAAATGAAGGCCTTCAATCAGTGCACACTTATATAATGGTATAATCTGCAGAATCCTGTGCTCAAATTGAAGGCCTTCAATCAGCGCACACACCATCATGGTATAATCTGCACACTTTTTGCTCAAATTGAAGGCCTTCAATCAGCGTACATCACATCCTGCACATTCTTTGTGCTCAACTTAATCAGTGCACACTCACATCCTGTACTTCTTGTGCACAAAATGAAGGCCTTCAATCAGTGCACACTTATATAATGGTATAATCTGCAGACTCTGTGCTCAAATTGAAGGCCTTCAATCAGCAGACACACACATCATGGTATAATCTGCACACTCCTTTGCTCAAATTGAAGGCCTTCAATCATGCATGCTCACATCATAGTTTACTCTGCAGACTCCTGTGCACAAATTGAAGGCCTTCAATTGGCATACACTCACATCCTGCACATTCTTTGTGCTCAACTCAATCAGTGCACACTCACATCCTGTACATTTTTTTTGTGCTCAAATTGAATTGGCATGCATTAATGTGCTATCTTACTCTGCACATTCCTGCCCTCAACTGAAGGCCTTCAATCAGCGCACACTCACATCCTGCACACTCCTGTGCTCAAATTGAAGGCATTCAATCAGCACACACACACATCATAGTGCACATATCATGGCATAGTCTGCAGACTCTTGTGCACAAATTGAAGGCCTTCAATCAGTGCACACTCACATCCTGCACACTCCTGTGCACAAATTGAAGGCATTACACTCACATCATGGTATAATCTCCAGACTCCTGTGCTCAAATAGAAGACCTTCAATCAATGCACATACCATGGCATAATCTGCAGACTCCTGTGCACAAATTGAAGGCATTCAATCAGTGTACACTTGCATCCTGCACATTCCTGTGCTCAAATTGAAGGCATTCAATCAGTGCACACTCACATCCTGCCATTCTTGTGCTCAAATTGAAGGTTTTCAATCAGTGCTAACTATAAGTGTAGCAGCTTAAATGAGTGCAAGGCAGTGATTGAAGGCCTTCACTTTGAGGGTAGGAGTGTGCAGACTCACATTGTAGTAGTTTACTCTGAAACAAATTGAGGGCCTTCAATCAGCGCACACTCAAATTGAAGGCCTTCAATTTGAGCACAAGAATATGCAGGATGTGAGTGTGCAGATTATACCATGATCTGTGTGCACTGATGGAAAGCCTTCAATTTGAGCACAAGAATGTGCAGGATGTGAGTATGCGCTGATTGAAGGCACTCAATCAGCGCACACTCATATCAGGTATAATCTGCAGACTCCTGTGCTCAAATTGAAGGCATTCAATCAGCGCACGCTCACATCCTGCACACTCCTGTGCAATTGAAGGCATTCAATCAGCACACACTCACATCATGGTATAAGACTCCTGTGCTCAAATAGAAGACCTTCAATCAGTGCACATATCATGGCATAATCTGCAGAGTCTTGTGCACAAATTGAAGGCATTCAATCAGCGCACACTCACATCCTGCACACTCCTGTGCAATTGAAGGCATTCAATCAGCACACACTCACATCATGGTATAAGACTCCTGTGCTCAAATAGAAGACCTTCAATCAGTGCACATATCATGGCTTAGTCTGCAGACTCTTGTGCACAAATTGAAGGCCTTCAATCAGTGCACACTCACATCTTGCACACTCCTGTGCTCAAATTGAAGGCATTCAATCAGTGCACACTCACATCCTGTACATTCTTGTGCTCAAAATGAAGGCCTTCAATCAGTGCACACTTATATAATGGTATAATCTGCTGACTCGCTGTGCTCAAATTGAAGGCCTTCAATCAGCGCACACACATATCATGGCATAATCTGCAGACTCCTGTGCACAAATTGAAAGCATTCAATCAGCGCACACTCACATCCTGCACACTCCTGTGCTCAAATTGAAGGCATTCAATCAGCGCACACTCACATCCTGCACATTCTTGTGCTCAAATTGAAGGCCTTCAATCAGTGCACATATCATGGCATAATCTGCAGACTCCTGTGCTCAAATTGAAGGCATTCAATCAGCACACACTCACATCCTGCACATTCTTGTGCTCAAATTGAAGGCCTTCAATCAGTGCACATATCATGGCATAATCTGCAGACTCCTGTGCACAAATTGAAGGCCTTCAATCAGCGCACACTCACATCAAAATATACTTGTGCTCAAATTGAAGGCCTTCAATCCACGCACACTCAACATACTATGTCCTCATATGGCATTCAGTATTATCCTGTGGACGTACCATCTAATATAATATATATAGTGCTATGTGCCCAAAACCTCAATAGGGATACACATGTTAAACTATCAAATTATTTGAGACTTGGGGGAAATTTATACTATATTTCCTTTTTTGGCAATGCCATTGCAAGGCCTAAACCCCCTACCTAGTTGTCAAGAAGGGTATAGAATGGGAGCGCTCACCAGAGGGCAAGACAATGGTTGGAGGAACCATCCAATACTATATATGGAAGGATGGCCGGACTAGGAAGGTGGATCGCCACCTTGATGGCATCACACTCGGCATCAGTGCATCAGGAGGATCAGTGCATCAAGCCATCACACATCAGACGAAGGCGCAAGACAGCGCACATGTCTATAAAGGATCGTGATGGGAAACCACAATGCCTCAAGGCATTGCTCCTTATGGTCAGGGTCTAGAGCAGTCCGGAAGAGGTCTATGAGTGGAGTCAGAGCGGCCGCGCCCATATGCGCTCATATGCACAGCAACTGCGGCAGTGCCCAAGCACATGCTCACCTAGAACAATAAGAGTGAGTCAGAGTGGGGGAGTGCCGGTGGGTCTGGGAGTCGCAAGGGGTCCTCATAGAGTATATAAGTAGGTACAGTGTAGCTGGAGTCTCCCCAGACTTCAGATAGTTTTACTTCACCCCAATTCTATCCCTGTATCGTCTCCTTTCTACTCTCTGGCCAGCGACAAGGCCTGTGGGCCCCTTAGGGGGGTTGTAAGGTTGTGGTTAGGGGCATGAGCTCATAACAAAAATGAGTCATACCTAGAGGACAGACCGAGCCATGGCATTAAGCGCCATGCTCTGGACTTCGCCGAGGAGTCTAGGAAGTGCCCAAGGCCTGCGGGTCCTGAGGCATCAACTTCTGCTCAGGTTAACTCCATATGGGGTCGAAGAGGTGTCTCTGACGTAGTAATTGGCCCGTTGGCTCCATCAGGACTTATAACACATTTTGTGCAAAAGGGCGGAAACCCTGCAAGACGCAAAGGACAGTAGTCTGTTGTTCTTTGTCCCTCATTGTGTGATTAACCATTGTCTTTAGTAAGCAATTGGACAAATTTATGCTTCAAAGCGCTCAACGCATTGTGTTGCAGCACACTTAACGGTAGCATGTATTGATTAGGTCAAACTTGCTGTATAGCAATCCCTAAACCCTAAACTGTGTGTTATTATCCATAGCCTTATTACTGGGCAAGCCTTCATGCTTATTCTAATCAAATACTGTAATTGTGTTGTCTAGCTAACCCCTAAGACCCTATAACACTATGTCACGAAGCACGTGGTGGTGAACGCCTCCCCTTAGTAGTCATGGTTTGACTGTGGGAAAGGTGCGCCCTCATTACCGCTTCCAGTAATGATCCACCCATTGAGTAGTGCAACCTAGGTGCCGCAAGGCACCTAGGTCGTGTGAAAGATGTCTTGAGCTGTGTGAAACCAGTCATTAGTAATGTGGTCTAGGCGCTGAGGCGTCTAGTCATGTGAAAGTGACTGTTAGTAATATGGTCCGGGTTTGGTGGGTCATCAGTCTGTTTGGATGTAATAACTCCTTATGGATTAATTGTCATTGACTTGCAATGACGTGACGTATGACACTGCAAGGATTGACAGCCTGAGGTTTGAATCAGGTTGATTTAATCTCCGTTTCCCATGGCTACAGCCCCCTGACATCAGAGCTCCATGAAGCCTAGGACAGGGGTAAGCCTTGGCATTGCACAGCACATCATTACAGCAATTTGTCCATTTGGAGTTATTGTATGTGAACGAACTCTATAATTTCGTCAACAGGCACAAACAATAGCAAGGTATATATTTGCTGAGGGAATACTGATGAGCTCTAGCAAAACTTGGACACAGACCACCATCAGTGGTCCCAAGTTTATTCCCCAGATCTCACTGTCGACACCAACTCGTCTCCACCTTTGGCGGAGACTCGCCCACCCTAAACCCAATTGCACAGCATGTCATTACAGCAATTTGTCCATTTGGAGTTATTGTAAGTGAATGAACTCTATAATTTCGCCAACAGGTACAAACAATAGCAAGGTATATATTTGCTGAGGGAATACTGATGAGCTCTAGCAAAACTTGGACACAGACCACCATCAGTGGTCCCAAGTTTATTCCACAGACCTCACTGTCAACACTGACTCGTCTCCACCTTTGGCAGAGACTTGCCCACCCTAAATCCTAAACCCATAGCAGTAGAGTCCTTGGTACTCATACTTTTTTTTCAAATGAAAATATATTCAAGTTACAGCTTTTGTCTAGCTTGTTTTGCCCAGAAAACTACCCAGCACCTAGCCTATATGCCTAGAGTTCCAGAAATAAATTGGTGAAGCAATTGGGTGTGCAGTTGATTTGATTTTCAAAGATCACATATGCAAGGGAATGAATGTGCAAGCCAATGAAGAAATCTCATAAAAATGAGCATCAATTACATTACTGATTTGAATCAAAGGCAAGTCTTTACAGGCCTGGACCCTTTTTTGATTTTTAAAAAATTTTGCTGCCTATGGTCCAGACATGGCACCCGAGCCTATCTCTCCACACAGCTGACTTCTGAGGACAACAAAGCGGGCGTTAACCAGACCAAGCTCACATTTCTCATGTCGTAGGTATCATGACAATTCATCAAGTAAAATGTTGTCATTAAGGGAGGACATGTTATTGGAATCCTTTCGGCCATTCTGAACGTCTTCTCCATCGTCCCTCTGAATCAAATCGGGGATTGACAGGATATGAAAGTCCGTCATTCGAACCATGAGATATTGGCACTATCAAAACAAGAGTGTCAGTGTCAGATGAGAGAAACTTGAGACTAATCATCAAATCGCGACGAGTAGAACAAGGATCTTGCTGAAGTGCAACAGGTAGAATACTCACGAAACCAACCACAAACATTGTTCCCCATGACATCCGTCCACGCTGTCCGTCTATTATCCATCCACCATATATGACCTTCGGTTCCAAGGTCGCCCCATTCTCTATCCCACTCTTTCTGCATGTACCTTTTCGATCTGTTTCCATTTCCATCAAGGAATGTCACAACATGTAATACACATACATGCCTGAGGTCATAGCATGCAAAGGCTTTGTTTAACTGTGTCGCTTCGCGTTCTTTCATGCGACGTATTAACAGGCTTTCAACGGTTGTCTGGTTACCCAAAATGAGCATTATGTGTGATACCGTCAACGTCCATGAGAACAAGCCAAATAGAAAAGCCCTGGCCGTAGTCAATGACAGTGCCTCCAGCAGATGATTTCATACTCACAACGCAATGATGACTATGAATTGGGGGTCAACGCCAGCGCCAAAACTTTTGACATCATGCACAGCATATGCAACCAACGTGGAGAATACATAGGCACAGTAAACTGCAGCTGCGCTGGTAAAATTCACAAAAAACTATTCACATGATCAACAAATGCCACAAAACGGCAAATTGTGAATACCTTGTGATTCCTAGCTCCAACGCACTGTCCTATCCCTTTAATTAAACCATAAACGGGTAGTTGGTTGATGAAATGGAGAAGTCACGCACACGGACAATGGTGGTCGTACCTGAGAACACACTAACACTCTTATAAGGATCACAACAATACAAATTCAGACGAATAATGACTTACGGTGCCACAATGCCGACAATGATGCGCCCGATATGGTTTGATAATGTCATCTTTGCGACAATGTCGATTTTCCGGAAGTAACATTGGGGTCATCGGCGGCCGCCGTGCAATGTAAATCTTGGGCCTCGGAGGATTCGTTTTTCCAGGGCGAAGGAGTTTCTGAAGTTTCCGTTTCGCGGGAGCCACAGAAATGGCAGGTCTTGGAAGTGTGTCGAGCGCATTCGTTTGTTCCTGTGTCTGCGTGTGTAAATCATTTGCCCGTTCTACACCTGTGCGCAACAGGATGTTTTCGTAGGAAGGGCCGGCCACATCGTCGTGCCTAGAATAGTCCTCTCCTATTGACAAGGAGAGTGACGGTTCCGTCCTATTTTGGAAGCGCTGGTCGTTAACAGGTCCTTGACGGTGGGAATCGTGAGAAGATCTCTGTGACATTTGCGCCTGTGATAGTGGTACAGTTGGTTGGGAGCTTATTGGTTGTGGTGTACGAGGCACATGCTGTAAATGAAGGTCGTTGAGGAGGCAATGGCTCGAACGTATTCCGACTCACATCTCTGGCGTAACCTGGCGATGTGAGGACAACCTAGGAAACAGAATGGTCACATCTCCGCTGACCGCAAGCATGCTGCCACACACTTTCATATAACTCCAAAACATCCAAAAGAAAAGAATTACGAATAATATTAACAAAACGACTACAAAGTTGGGGTAAGACACGATTACAAAGCATGGTAATATGATGGACGTGCGTACTTCCAGCCGCTCTGTCGCGTTTCCTCTTGATGAAAGGAACGCACAATCGTCCAACGTAGACATATGCGGAATACGCCATAATGGCGGCGGTGACCAATACCATTAACTTGAGAACTATCCATGGGCGTTTAGTCCTGGCTTCCCTTCTTGCTCTGACGTGGTACTTGGTCTCCTCCACGATTCCACAACATTTATGTTCTTGAAATCGCTGGTCCTTTGCGGTGTCCGTCTGCGATGGTCTTGGCATGGAGGGAACGCGGACTAGCCAGTGACGCGTGACGAATGGTGACTAGTGACTATTGTGACATATCAGTCTAGCTTGACACCGGAGAGCAGTTTGTTTTTGCCGGGCGGAAGCATGAAAAAATAGTTTACTGGTACGATGAGAGAGGATCTTCGCATATATTAATTTAAGCTCGTATAACCTAACCTCTTTGCGATGCCAGGCGCCGTCGAAAACACATCTCATACCGATGCCCGGCACCGCAGCGATGCACCTCCTCGCGACGTCTCCCTTCTTCAACCCGAACCGATTAGTGTTCTTCTTCTCTCACGTTGGAGGGTGTTCCTATTCCAGACTTCGAGGTGGGATGGTGTGAGGAGTCGTCTCATCGTGCATCATCCATCATCCATCATGGCTAACCTCTTTCCTTCTGCCAAGTCTGGCAGCGACTGGACGCTCAACGACTTGGACTCATACCACATCAGCCTCTATCAGGTGGACCCCCTTCTCTTCTTTGGCCTGCAGGTAGGCGAGGATAACTTTCGCTCACAGCCCCTCACCAACCGCGACGCCGACGACATGGAACAAGACCGTTACCGTCGCAGAGTTGATCACTTACCTTGATCTCGCCATGATCCCCGAAACGGGCGAAAGTGCCGTCGACGATTTTGCAGTCGAGCTTTTCAAGGTTCTGGGGTATGTTCGTCGAGGACGAGTGGCACGCACGCAGGTCGACCTCCGGTTCTTTGTGTGCGGTGGAAACAGGCACGCAAAGACCGACGTCTGTATCGTCGATCGCTCTCAAAACGATATTCTTCTCCTTGTCCAGGAGGACAAGATGTTGGAGCGCGGGGAACCCGTCAACGCGCGAGCTCAGCTTAAGCCCCATAGCAAAGGCAGTCGCGGCCTTTAACGAGAATAACGCCCAAAGAGGAAGCGATTGGACTTGCGGCTGTTGGGGAAAAGGTACGCTCATCATATCGTGGACTTTGTTTGAAAGACATGTGTTCTTACTTAGGTCATGCCCGGCATTGTCATGGTCGGCACGTCCTCCGCGTTCTTTTTAAAATTCCCGTCACCCAAACTCTGTCGACTCATATTCGCCACGGGACTTTCCCCCCAGAGGAAACCCGCGTGACCTATTGTTATCCACCCGTTCCTCGCCCTTCCCGCCGGCGTAGTGAAGGAATGAAGCCTCTGGACAATAGATATGCGATTTTCAAGTACTATGAAGCGTTTAAGGCAATTGTGGGTATATGGCTTGCCTTTGGTGTAGCATGTATGAGGGAGATTGTTGATGATAAATCAATGTGAATAGATAAGCATCGGCTCGTATGTGCTACTAGTTGTATACATGATTATGAATTACAGGATTCCCTGGAAAACTGTTGGAGGTGACGCTAGCGGAGAAGGTGCCAGCCTATAGTAACATGTGTAGGTGTTCAACGTTCACGTTCACTCGGCGTGCCACTCATGCTGCAGTGGATGCGTCAGTCATGCTCTGGCCATGCCAGCGGGCGCAGGGATGCCACGGTACTGATGGTGCTGCCAGTGCTGCCAGTGACGCCTTTCGCCAGGCTTACTAGCTGGCAACACAGCATTCCTCGCCGTCACACTCCCTACCATTGCTCATCCAAGACACCCGCAACGCTTGGACCACACCCAGCCCCTCCACCACCCTAAACGCTTTTCTCATCGACATGCTTCTTAGCTTTCTTTGCGTGGTGCCATTGCCCATGCATCCTCTTTGTGCGATTTTGTGCGCAGGATGGGTTCTTCAGCTTGAGGTGAAAAAGTTTGCTTTGCCACGTTCTGGATTCAGTATTTTAGTGACGCGCGTTTTGCGACAGATATCTACCAGCGTACTAATCTGTTACAACGTTGACGGTGGCTGTTGTAGCGATCGCTACACTCCTGGCACGGGAGAGCGGCGAAATAGGAAATTTTCCACCGGTCTTGAGTCATTGGATGTCTGGTGGATAAGAGAAGCTGGGCCCTTCAATGGTACCACAACTTGAAGAGCAGCAATCATCTGAGAGATGGAGAGCTTGACATGGATACTATTAGATGAACCTGCCAACCGGCGAAAGTCACATACACACAGTGTATCCACGAGCTCGTCACGTCCCACTCCAACGTCTCCGAGTCTGGCGGCGTGACCGACCTAAATGCAATTGCGCGCTCGAGCTAAAAGTGGGTTGACTCTACTAGTCTAGTCATTAGCCATCGCTTCAAGACGTTGTCGATTCGCGCAACATTAGTCTCTCCGGATATCAACTAGCATTCGCCATTGATATCATTTTTCATAGGTCTGTAATGACATTCTATTTGTAAGAGAACCGAAAGTGTGTCGCACGGGCCCTTCTAGCTGTCCATCACCATTGCATTCGAACTTGATGCCACTTTAACGTTATCATCAAGGAGTCACTATCCTCGTCGAACTGACGCTAGACGCCCCCCCCTCACCTCCCCCCCCGTAGATGTGACGGTGGTGGGCATGCATAGAGAGGTTGTGGGGGCCGGGGCGTGGTGAGTGGCAGGTGGGCAGCGCCTAGGCAGTTGGGCCTTAGGTGTTGTCCTGTGTCCACAGGCAGTTCGAGTATGCAGCTGGCTGAGTTTGCGATACGATTATATAGTAAGAGAGAGGAACTTCGGCATATAAATAATTGAATACATCCAACCCAACTTTGCGATCCCAAGCACCGTCGAAACCCCATCTCGTGGCGTCACCAGATGGTCTTACAATCCACGTTTCTAATGAAAAAAAAAGCTACATCCCAGCAGTCCACGAAGACTTGACAAAAGAGAGAAAAAACATGGTACATATCCATCACGAAGCCTTTACGGTGGCGACGTGGAACAATGAGAATATTGAGGTGAAGGTCATGGTGCGTCGGATGTCTCATAGCAACGTGAAAGTTTGGGTCCGGGCGAGTTTTCCCCGCAGACTACTTTGCAGTCTCGGTTCCTCCAGGGGTAGGCATTGTGATCCCGTACTGGGTGTTCCGGGAGGCGTTGATACTTTGGAAGACAGTCCGCGCTGCTGCAACTGGCTGTTGATGATACTTGCGGCTTCTGGGTAAATGCTGGGATCATAGGAAGATAGAGGGGCGGGGTATTGCTTTGCAGGTGGGGTAAACGATAGGCATTCTTCCTGAGACTGCGGTAGGAATAAGTGCGGACTGTCTAGGAAAGGCGACAAAGCAGAGGATGCTCGCGGAGAGAGACAGATACGCTTAGTTGGGTTACCATGTGCGTCGTCCCCAAGTCTCTCGCGACCATCTACTGTGCCTGTACCGCTGGTTTGATCCGTGATGTCGTTCCACGATCTCTTCCTCGAGCTTTCGCCTGCACCTTTGAAGAGCTTCGGCAGCGTTAGACTGTCCCAGTTGTCCGGGAGCACGTTGGGCTGCAGTATATGCTCTCGTTTTTCCAACTGGCGGCGCTGCAAAATCTCCTGAGCGAGTCTCTCATCCTCCTCCACTTGCTCTTTGGATAATTGCGCCTTGCGCTCCAGAGCCTCAAGGTGTTTCCTCGCCCTGTCTACAGCGACAAAATGCCACATGTATTTGACAATAAGCCTTTTTCGCTCCTGCGCAGTCGGGACTGCATTCCACTTGAGCGCACGCCAAGGGTATACGCCTCTTCCTTCCTTCACGTCCGCTTCCACCTTTTCATCGTATGTTTTCAGAGACTCGATATCCATGGGAGCGCACCGTTGCGCCACTTCTTCCGATGTGATCCAGCCCATTTCGAGTAGTCGGCGAAGAGTCTTTCCGGGGACAGGCCGTCTAAAAGTCTTGACACCCAAGCGATATTCAAACTCGGCCACAGCTCGGTATGGGTCGAATACTTCGAATACGGGCCTTAATGACGTCTTTTGCATTTCCTCGGGTGACGCAAAGTCGCGTATCTTGATTCCGTGCGCTTCGACATTGGATATGATCTCCTCCACCGGTGGATCCTCGATGATTTCCGTGGGAACCGGGGAGACTGGACGCGGTATCTGGGAAGCAGGATCCTTGAACGTGTTAATGAGACCACATATAAGAAGAAGAAGATAAGAATTCGGCGTACCTCATCTATCTCATTGGGATCGCTCACAGCGGTGGTAGAAGCCTTGGACCCGGAAAGAGACGAAGAGGTGGAGGTGGAGGCAAGGCCGGAGGCGTATTGGATATTGTCTGGACTGGGTTTGCGGGTCATGGCAGCTCGCTGCGGCTGGCGATGAGGACGACGGTGGACGTGGTTCAAACGTTCAAGGCGGGGCGCAACAAAGGAACAATGATGACTTGATTCGGTTGCCCGGCTCGGACATGCCACATACACAGTTCTGACTCATATCTTCCCACGTCCAAGAATGGCTAACACACAAACAGCGTCACACAGCGTGACCCCCATTAGACAGCTCTACTTTACTTTCATACATTAGACGTATGGAAGAATTAGATGTTAATTAAGGTATTGAATTTGATGGTGGTGTTAGTACGGGATTAATGCTAGTGCCACATACATTGTCCAAGAACGACCTTTAGTACGCCTGCGTAATGATGGGCATGCATGCTACATGAACCAATGAACAAAAAATGCGTGATCGACGCCAGTTTTTCAAGAGAGGGGTGGGCAGCGGGTTTCCTAGAATATCAACAAGGGATGGGGGTCCGCATCGATGAGTTGGCGGTTATCATTATACGTCATGCGCCACTCGTCAGTATATTGGGCACCGATTTCCAAAGTTTGGGTGCGGAGAAGGGGAGTGGGGTCAATACACTCTTTGATTCGAGGACCTACAAAATCCACAGTCAGGCCGAAGAACCTAGGCGATATGGACGGAGAAGGGAGAAGAGAAGAGAAGCGCACCATGAGGGCCTCGAATAACCAATCCAAGCAGTTCCAACGTGGATCCGCGTTATTGACCCAGACGTTGCTGGCGAGGAGCGCGACGAGCACGTCGTCCGTGACGCTATGGTCGAGCTTGCCGATGTACACCAGGCCGACGAGACGCATCGTGCGCGGGGTGGTGTATTTCGTCTCGAACGTCCACGGCACGCCGGGCGAAGTGGTCGCGTGGAAAATGGTCGCGAGGTCAGTTTTGTGTGGGTGTTTGCGGAAAGCGAGGAGACCAGAGTGGTAGCGGTGGGGGTCGCGCGCGGAAAGGGTGGGCCGTGTGTAGTATGCAATATAAAGACGACGTTTGTTGTGTGTGCCGTTCAGCATCTAGGTGGTGGAGGTGGTGGATTAGTGAGTAAATAAATGGATGGGAGACGTGGGCGAGGAAGAAGGGGTGGATGGGTCTCCGACCAACCGAGCGAACATGGAGCTCTCAAAGAGGAGAGTAGGGTAAACGCGTTGATGGCCCTGAGGCCTCCGGTCGTCGTTGACGACAGTGGTACATCGCTTACCTTGGATTCGGCAAAGAGGAGCGAGGTTGTGCAAGATCAAATATGACATGGATGAGGGGGTTTATAGCATGAATTGCATCCTGAGGCCTGAGGCGCGAATTCTCGGTGAAGTGTCAAGGGATGCAAATGAGCGTCGCTGAGATAGACTTCGTGTGAATTTTTATGGCAACAGAACCTAGTCAGCTCAGTTTTCGAGCTCCGACTGTCTTTAACCGACCATCGATAGCCGACCCGCGTCCGTCGACCCTTGATCAATGATTACTCATCCCCACCCAACCAAACTCTCACACAGCCGACGCACGTCGAATACTGTCGCGCCGTCAATCGATATGCAAGTGCATGGCAAATCCACGCAATTTATCCTTCACATTCGAGAAAACTAATATTAGGCTAGTAATGAATGATAATGCGAGGCACGGTGATACGTAACGAGTGACGGAAATTAAAGAAGGGATGAGATAACTTCAATCGCAAAAGGTTGATTTGGTCAGTCGTCGAATTCAATTTGTGGGCGGTGGCATTCACAGGTTGTCATCTTCAAGTTGTCAATCATTTGCGCCTGAGATGTATTCTTGTGACTCGTAATCAGTGGGAACGCTGAACCACTTGCAAAACTGGTTGCACTTGTGGTTTTTCTCAAAATCACGGTGAACGGAGGATATATTTCCATCGGCAAAGATAGGGCCAAGGGACCTAGTGAATCCCAGGTAACTAGATAAGCCAAGTGGTATTCACAAAGAGCCAATGGCCTTACCGTGCAGAGGAGACCTGGGGATCGCTCAGTAGTGAATTTCCGCCTGTCAAGGAGGTCAGAGCGTGCGTACAAACTTTAAATTGTTAACCTTGGTAATCGGATACAAACGCTTGCTTCTTTGTTATCCAGTACTGAACGTGTTGACTGAATGCGAGAAACTGCGCTCTGTTGTAATCCTCTTTGCAAGACATTGGAAGAGGTTCCGGTGATACATTATTGAGGTATTTCCGAAATGGACCTTGTTGTCTTTCTGCAATAACTTCCTCAACCAGAAAGACTGCGCTCCTCTGCTGTCCTTCGTCACTGGAGCGCTCCAATGCGAGCGCTGCGTCAACAAAACGAAACTGTGGAATATGGAATGGTGGTGGGCCAATGTGAGCCGTTTGATCCTGAACGAACTCATAGACAATATCAAGTAATGCTTGAGCCCAGACGACACAGGTAACCTCCATGGCAAGGTTCTGGAACTGTTTTCGACTATCATGTGGCATGTCAATGGTTTTTATCACCAGCATCCCTTTGGTCTCTGTCACCCTTTCCACAACATGGTAAGTCTGCTTTGCGCAGATATCCGTCACTGTACTAGACTCAAAGAGATGTGTTGTAGATGTGCCAAATGCAGCCATCTTGAAGCTGCCTTTCTTTATCTTGGACATCGAGAGGTCAAGTTGCAATGTCGTTGCCAACGGCTTTTTTCCCAGGTAAAACATCCTTGTTGGCTCTTGACCAATTGATAACTCCGCTTGTTTATTTGATTCATTGACCAGATCGTTCCATGTCCAGCGTTCAACTGGATAAGCCATGACATCAAAAATGCTTGAATTGACTGGCAGCGCTAATGACTGAGTTCGACATATTATTTGGAGTTTATTGTGTACTCACAGAAAGAACGGATTTCCCTATTTGTTGGGCATCGCTGCGCTTTCAATGCCTGGCTGATCTGCTGAGCAGTAGGACTTTGCCGGCGAGATACACTTGTTGATTTTCTCGATGTTGATGCGCCATATTCTTGGACGTCCTTGGACCTCTCATTAGATGTTTCCGAAGGTACTGATTTGGTTGTGCCTTTCGTGCGCTTGGATGGGCGGATGCTGGTTTCAATATCTGATGGAGTAATCACGCCACCAGACAAGTCATTAGACGTTGGTTGGGAACTGGGTGATGGACTTCGGATACGCTTCTTTCCCTTACTTGTCTTGACTAACTGATAACATTTCTTAGCTGTAGAAAATATTTCATTTATGGAACATACCGTGAAATCTGCAGCTGCAAATTCTATGTTGGCTGAGGCTTCCTCTAGTGCACGTAATTCATTGGCTTCTTTATATTGAAGCATCTTTTCATATATTGTGTTTGGAACATGCAGGTTAATAATGCATTTCCCTCCCTTGAAAACGACGGCGCCTTTCTTCCCAGGTTTAAAGAAAAAGTTGGCGATTATGTCGCAGTCGGGATTCCTGGGCACCAATGGTGCCCAGTCATTGTTGCGCATGATGGTGTCATCGAGTGAAAGTGGGTAGTTATTGGTCCATGCATTCCACTTTGACATCACAGCGTTGTACAATATTTTCTTCAAGTCAATAGCTCCGATATGTACTGGTATGTGATCTACTGCTTCGAGACAGTCCTGGTGTTGATTTAGCATTTCTTGGTGATGGTTTCTGTAGCAAAGGACGTACATGCACCAGTTCTGTCTTTACTTTCCCTGGCGGCTTGATGACAAGCCGAACTTGAACTGTGACAACTTCTCCATTATGCGTTGAGTACGCCTCTTGCATTCGTTCATGACGCATGGCAGGATACATTGCATGTACAGCCGAGTAACCCATAGCCTGGGGATGCATTGCTTTGCCTTGTTGAAGAACAGCTGGGAGCGCTTTGTGTTGGGACGCATGTCCTGGAAGATGGATGGCAGGCCCTGGCTTATGTGTTGGCCCAATAGTTGTATTCATGATGTATCCAGCTGCTTCTGGGTGACTCGTGCTTGGAGCAGTAATGCTGCTACCAATTGCTTGTACGTCATTGCTTGTCCCTACAAGTACATGAACTCACTGGAAAAAAAAAAGAAATAGAAGCAGAACTTACGGCCTCTTTGAGCTTGCGCAATTTGCTGATGAATGGTATGTCGTTCTGCACATGCCATGGACTTCAGTGAGTCCTGGTTACTTCGACGCACAGTTCCTTCTTTGTTAAGATACCTGTCATAACATCTGGGGCATAGATGACGGCCTGACTTGGCAGGATTCTTGTGATGCATATATTTCAACACAGTGTTCGTTCCACATCTCTTGCAGTTTTTTCCAGTCACACTTGTGAAGGCTGCTGCGTAAGAACCCTCAGGCCCCCCCATGTATGCCTTGGAGGAGACAGTGACACCACTGGCACCACTGTTGTCAGACAGCTGTGTCTCGGCTAGTAAACGTGGACTCGAGGATGTCTAAGTTGTGATGGCAGTTTGAGTGGTAACGGCAATATGAATTGTAACAAACAAAGTGGATCATTGATCATCATCTATGCTACTCGTCTTCACTACTGTCTGTAAAATCCCCATAGACACTCTCGTAACCATCATTGCCAATTAACATAACCTCTACATCATCTTCTGAGTCTGTAAATTCCACCCCATACTCCCCAACGTCTCCAATAATATCATCAACATTCTGCAATTCTTGCAAATCTGTAATCAACTCCATTTCATCATCAGCACAAAGATTAGCAAGACCAAATGCATGATTGAGAGTTGGATCTATTGCACCAGCACAGAAACGATCAAGAAGTGCAGTGTAAATGTCCCAGAAGTTGCCCGCAGAGATGACTGGACAACCAAGAGAGGCGTAGTGTGTGTTTGCTTGCATGTGAAAGCTGGGTGGCGTCAACTGGAACACAGCATCATCAAGCGGCACCCACTCCTGTTGTAGCCTATCAAATGTTTCAGCCAAAACATTTAACTATACAATGTATCAGCGCAACTCTCCGCAATTCTGAAAGACTCAACTTGAAAGTTTTGCGACTTGAAACGATGGGGTTTTGCATGAATAAGATCCGGTATACCTTTTGGGAGGAGTTTGTTCTTGTTTGCACGCCTTGCACTCGAGTTGAATGTCTGAACCCATTTGTCAATTTCAGCTTGAAGCCATGGTATTGCAATCCACCGAAACACCAAACTGTACAGAAATCATGTGAGGAGGTATCAATATGACAGGGAAAAAACATGCTTCTCGAGAGGGACTGATGGACTATATAATCCCACATTGACGCCAAAATCAAGGAGATCCTCGAAACCAGGAGCCCATTGTGAACGAAACTGAGACCAACCAGCTTCCGCCTTAATGTTCATTTTACTGATGCACCAACGATGCTGGAGAGTACCCAAAAGTGAGCGATCTAATAGATGACGTATTGTCGTGTGAATGTTTGCTATGCCATTGTTCTCTCGGCCGCGGTCACTCATAGTGAGTAGTGGGACTCCTATCAAAAGATATTCATGAGGTCCAGTAGTGATCAATACTCGTTGGATTCACATACACGACAACTTGACGAGCAGCATCAAGGTAGTAATTGATCAGTAGCTGTGGATTGTGGTTGCACCAACAAATCTTAACACAAGCAATCCGACCACTGTATGGATCAACCCCCAGATGCAGCAGAGACCAAATCTCCCCATTTGTCATGCTGATCTATCGACAATACTCCATAACTCCAGCAGACCAAAAGCCTCTCCTGAAGAGACCCTACTTGCGAGCTGCAACAGCAGCAGGCTCTACATCTCGGAGGAAATCATTAATGAGTTTCCTATCATACATAGCTAAGTGAACGTATACGTTGAATCAGAGGCACATACTCGGAATTTTTTATTGAATAATCTTGCCGAATTACTGTGACCATTCGACGAGCTCCCATGGTCGTGAAAGCGGCCACGGAGAACCTTGTAGATAGAGGAGGTCTCAAACGATGCAGATTGTTGTATTGTCCCTTTCAAGCCAAGTTTTGCGCGCTCTCGTTGAACTGACTTTACACTAACAGCACTCCAATAGTGAGATGTTACAAACCACAGAGAAAACGGCCGTCAAACTTGCCTAGTCCGAACTTTTCTCGATCAAAGTGATCCATCACATGGTCCGCAATCTTTGTATCAGGAAATCCCCATATAACTTATCCAATGACCTAATGTGCTGTTGGGAGCTAAAAAGTCAAGATCTAATGTGTATTCAATAGATGAACTTACGAAGAGGCTTGTGCTGATTCCTTCGCCTTGGGCGATCCATGCCCAGTAGGGCGAGGAATGAGAGCTACAAACTGAACATGAAAACCAGTGAGCAACGTCATTGAGGACTGACCTGCGCCAGATGAGGCTGGACACTTGGATGATTTGTTTTCTTTCGCAGAGCTCTCCAGTCACAACGGCAAATACGTGGGTCTGAATGGTCTGTGCGTGGCACCAACGTGGTGTATTGAGTCTCAATTGGCTGGACACTACGAGTAATCAAGGTCGACTACTAAACTTGAATATTAGATATTCAAGTTTTCCGTCCGTTTTCCCGTCCTAATAAAAATTTCTCAAATCTGAAGGATACAATCCATGGCAAAGCCATACACTTGGACATATGTGATTGATGGCGCGACAGTATCGTCGACGTGCGTCGGCTGTGTGAGAGTTTGGTTAGGTGGGGATGAGTAATCATTGATCAAGGGTCGACGGACGGCGGTCGGCTATCGATGGTCGGTTAAAGACAGTCGGAGCTCGAAAACTGAGCTGACTAGGTTCTGTTGCCATAAATTTTAATTAAATAATAAACTCGGCCATGGATTCAACCGCCGACAAGGTCGCCCGGTTATGCGCTTGGCAACAAATATGATTCAATACATGCCTCAGACTGTGCCAAATTTCGTTGCCATAGAAACGAACATGTAAAACGCTTCAGCAAACGAAGAAACATGTTTGTTGATATTTGAAGCAATTGACGTCATTCTCCCAATCTTATAGGTTTGTTTAGGGACATGCGCTTCAGCTTCAGCGCTTTCAGCAATCATTTATGTGAATAAAGCAAGTTGCAGTGGGGAAGCAGACTGAAGTATGTCCGAGTTGCAGAAAAATATACTCAGTCTCGGATTCCGAGGAACGAAGACGGTTAAAATTGCACGGAGTCGGTAGGCACGTCTACACCCCACGCATAATCGCTAAAAAAAAACCATCAGGTGTCTTAGTGACGCAAGCCTCAAACATGACGTCGAATGGAGGGGGAGATGTCGCTAAACAACTTTCAGGGCCCATCGTGTCTATTGGATTTGATGAGGAGGTGCCGTATTGAGAAGGAGACTCAGAGAGGCTGTCAAGGTAAAGACCTCGTCGCATTCAATGACAAGAACGCAGGACCTACTACGCGTTAGCAAGATGTTGGCCAATGCAGACTCTGTAACTCATATGTTTGATCTGCAAGCCATAATCTTGGCAAGCTAAACGGGAAATTTCCTCATCCTTATTGGTCCAACACTGTGGATCGAAAAATTCTGGATCTTTTCCGATAGACCTGGAAGAGCCCACTGATCAGACAAGAGGTAAATGCTTCTAATGCACTGAAAACAAATGACATGCTACCAACTGTTGAGCAGCAATCATATGTCCATTAGACATAGTTTGTCTCAGTGGTCGTCACTATTGAAACAATAACAGCAGCGCAAGCCATTAGCTAAGTAAGGTTCCAATTACTTACAGGCACTG